>JAHDVF020000941.1:1200000-1559968 GCA_022606425.2 Lepidostoma basale
TGTACTTTTTATTATATTTTGGTTACGAGCTCTGACTTCCATGCCGAAGGTACTGGGTTCGATTCCCGGCGATGGCAGTGTGATTGTCACACTGTCTTTGGTCTGGTGTAGAATACACGTGACAATAAAAATGGCGATAGATTGGCTATCTACCGCATGTCACGAGAATCAATATAATAGCTTAAAGATAAAAATGCAGTAATTGGGTCCAAACGACCTGTTGTGTACATAAAAAAAAAAATACGAAGCCACCCCTGGCGGCGGGGACAAAACGAAGAAAAGTGAACGTCTTCTCCGAAAGAAATGTCGTAATACGCTGATCATCGCGGTATTGTGTCAAACGGGCCATTGTGCCGCCTTATATATTCATACAGCCGGTGTCCCAGCCCGACAGCCGCCCTCAGACACTATCCGTCATGACTAATTGGTGAACACGAGTACGTACCCCGCTAGGTACCTACTCTCTGCACGGGGGAAACTAGGGCATCAAGCATACTGTGGCTTATCAACTCTATAAAACATCGAATATAATAATTTTTGAAATCTTTTGTTTATTTAACTAACTAACTAACCATCACGCCGACTCCCCGAAAGGGTAGGCAGAAAGAATGGACTGTCACACTTTAACCGATGCGGCATTCCATCCTTCCCCTTTCGCCCCGCGGAAGACGTGGTGTGATGGGTTGCGAACCTCATCGCCACCAATAGGCATCCTCGTACGCGCACATTTCGATCGTCCAACATCCACAAAATAAATCTAAAACAAATAAAATAAAATAAAATGATATTAAATAAAATACCAAAATAAAAATAATTTAACACAAAATGTTCTTTTTAGATGGTGCACATATTGACTATTTACTTTATGTTCCACGTATCCACCGTTTTTTTTTGATTAGCAGTAATTAGACACTTATAACAAACCAACACCAGTAAGAACTTAAAAATAATATTGAAGAAATTAATTAAATTGTTTATTTAACGGAAGGCCTGATGACTACTGCCAACAGGCCGGCTTCCTCACGCGTGAGGAACACCAGATAAGAGAGATGTGTGAGGTTGAGGATATTATAAGATGGAGCAGACAGCGAAAAAGGGACTGGTACGGTCATGTTCAAAGAATGGACACCACCAGACTCCCCCATATTGCATTGCATAATCAACCTCATGGGACTCGTCCTCGTGGAAGACCTCGAAAGGACAGCTGGGAGTCTACCTCACAGGAGGAGCAACACTCTGGAGAACAGACCACATGGGTCTACAATAAGGAAGACGTATGTACTGCAGTTACCCTTGAATGTCTAAGCGCGCCCCATTTGCTTCTGGGCCCGCTACCGTCCCATGGAAAGCCCCAGCAAACTTGGCAACTTATGTTCTAGATCTTTTCATTTTAAAAAAGTGCTGTATTTATGTCACATTCGAAATTACTCTTTTCCGGTGAAGATAGATGAAAATATAATTGCGCAAATAGCCCCGGCTTCCTCGACACAGTTATACATTGATTTATCTATGGAATTGCGAAATTCGCACGATGTGCGTGTCTAAATACTAAGAAAGTGCCGATTCTTGTTTTGCAACGAACGAAACAGAATCTTCAAAATTGGCGCTTTGTTTTAAACAAAATTGGATTATGCAACGTGAGATGAAAGATGCTCTCGGCGCGGGAGAGAAGTGCTCCGCACACGCGATGGGTATCGAGATGAAAAAAAAGATTAATATACTCGTAAATCAATACAAAAACTAAAGGATTAATTGTATCTCAATAGAGACGAAGATGTAAATTGTTTTCTGGGAACAGAAGGTGGTGGCCGAGGCGCTTACAGGACTTATGACCTGTCATTGGTTGGGTTGAGCGATCGCTTCACGTTAAACAACATTCTCCATTCTTATATTTTTAGAATATTTTAATTGGGGAAGTTGACGTATCATATCATAATGTAATCGTTAAGCGTGAATGAATCAAGAATGTTACATATTTTTTAAATTAAAAACTAACTAACGTCACCCCGGAGGGGTAGGAAGAAAAAATGGACTGCCACACTGTGCTGTCTTGACATACTTCTCTCGTTTCCCCTACATTCATACATCTTGCTTGCATTAATAATATGTAAAGTACAGAAATATATCGTAAAACTTGTCTTAAGCTCAATGTTTTAGTTTTATTTATTTACTAACTAACTAACTAACTTACCATCACGCCGTCTCCCTGAAGGGGTAGGCAGAAAGAATGGAACGCCACACTGTTCTGTCCTGACACACTTCTCTCGATTCCTCTACATTCATACATCTTGTCATGTACGCACGTCGATTTTTCCGACTCCTCACGTGACCGACATTCAATATTTGATTGATTTGATCGTGCCACGTTTTCCTCGGCCTGCCTCTATTTCTAGCTCCGTTCACGCCATTTACATATACCTTCTTTACCATTCTGTCGTCACTCATTCTTTCCATGTGTCCAAACCATCTTAATGACCCTTTCCTTATTTTGTTCATAACACTTTCATTCGCACCACATTCACTTCTTATACTTGCATTTGTCACACATTCGCCTTAGAGATCTCATTTCTACTGCATTTATTCTACTTTTATTTACTGTGTATTGAAAAATTCCTTTTTTAAACAATGTGTGGTTTGCTAACTGCGCGGTCCGTTGCATAACAGAAATTATCGTTAAGTCTTCAGCGAGTCATTAGCTGCCATATAATGTCACAAAGCATTATTTTCTCAAATATGACAGAACCGCGCTTGCTTAAGATTCTGTTTGTATTGGATTCAAAAATGTTTCACGGTTTTGCCACTTATATAATATTCTACAAACGCTACAAAAATAAAAAAAATATAAATAATCAAATTGATACATTTATCTCTCTTCTAGAGCAGTCTCCTTGCGAACGTTCCTAAAGTACAAGCTTCTATCCAGGAAATTTATAACACCATCATCAAGCCAGTGGTGACATATGGTTCTGAGTCATGGACAATGACTCTAAAAGAACAACAAAGAATCTACTAGTTTGAGAATAGAATACTAATAATTATCCTGGGACCCAGACCCGGTGTTGCAGCGGGAACTTGGAGGCATAGGACCAACCAAGAGATCCGTACGATGACCCAGCAGCCCCTTATAACGAGCACCGTGAGAGCCGGTCGCCTAGCATGGATTGGCCACGTAGCCGAGCCGAAGAGACCAGAGCAATCAAGACCCTGTATGCGTCTAGACTGACTGGAGTAAAACCTCTAGGAAGGCCTAGACAGCGCCTAATGGACAATGTTCTGGCTGACCTGGCTAGGTTGGGCGAATCGGACTGCTGGGAGCAAAAGGCGCAGGATCGAGGAGCTTGGCAAAAAATCATCAAAGAAGCTAGAACTCTTCAATAGTTGTACGGCCATAGGAAGTAAGTAAGTATCTCTCTTCGAGATATGGTGAGGAATACGGCTATCCGTGAAATCTGCAAGGTGGCTGGAATGCGCACGTGCAGAGAATGGATCCCACCAGAATCCCACATGTTGTGGCGCATCAGATTCCTGCCGGCTACCGTCCCCTCGGAAGGCCGCCAAGGAGATGGAGGGATGGCTGGGAGTCGACTGATTACAGAAACAGACCAAAGGTCTGATGCCTGAGGACTTTTGTGAGAGCCTGGACTTAGTTTTTAGTTAAGCTGGCATTTGGCCGATTCAAATAGCTACAGATAATTGTCATTAGAATCTCGATCACCGGGGCTGCTGCTCCTGGATCGCACTAGTGGGTTTCTCGGCCGACTATCCTGCCGGAAGTCGCCGTCTTGTGTCGTACATCCGCCCCTTTGAGGGGGTGTCGGACTCCTCGCCGGGGGAGAGGGGGCACCTTGCGGGGGCCCCGTTCTTTCCTCTAGGATAAATTTTCTTTTTAAATTATACACATTAAAATGTTAGGTTCCCTTTGTTCCTATCCCTAGTACTGTTTTCTCTATTTACTTAAGATTTCTTTATTTCTATCATCATTCCAAGTTTTCTCTCCCATCCCACACTCTGTCACAATTTTATAATAGCCCATAAAATCATGTACCATACTTTGCTTTGTTTTGTTAGATTGGGACATAGAAGTGGATTGAAATTAAACTGGATTAAATGTGGCCTAGATACCCTTTTGGTTTTTTTTTCTGGAATGGTGTATTCTCCAGCTAATGTAAGTCCTGCGTGGATGGGGGGCGGGCCTAGGGATTGTTTGAGCGAAGCTGACGAAGGGGCGCCGCTGCGTCCTATAACAGCTTCGGGTAACCTTCTATGTCTTCATTAAACTGTTTGTCATTTGTATTAACAATCACTGTATGTTACCCTACAATAAATAGACCAAAGGTCTAAAAGAATAAGATACTCTTATGATCACAGTCAGGACCATACAAGTTTTGATGACTCACGAGATAAAGACACTGAAGATGATGAAGAGACACTGATATGAGATGTGAAAATCAATAAAAAATAAAAGTAATTGAAGAAGGTAGGCATGTACCTTCGATGAACACAATCAAGAGACTAATAAGAATGATGCCCCGTATGAAGTAACATTTTAATGATACCGCAAGATTCTGAGAAGTAAAATAGATTTAAATCAAATTGCAGATATGTTTAATACCAGTAATCATTGCGCATCGAATAGAGACGCTGGTAGGCCGTTATTATCATAATAAATTGGCACTATATCGGAGAGAGTGCGTTGATTCAAGATAGAAACGTGTTCCAAAACACTCCAACTTGTAACAATTTCATTTAATCAAATAAAAAATAATTATCATTATTATGTTGTGGGATACATGGCATGTGTAATTTTGCCTTTGCCGCAAATGTTGTACAATATTTCAATTATGTACAGTTAAAGTACTGTGCAATTTTGAAGTGTATTGCTATAATATCAATCATAAACTGTCCGTGCATAAATAACAAATGTTCTAATCTTATATACAAGACTGCACTGCTCGGTTTAATTATTGCTTTTGCTTTTTAAATCTGTACGTGAGAGCCATAAAGTATTTAATAAATTTTTGACCGTAGTAAATTGAACATTACAAAGCTGTATGGATGTAACACATCTCCTGGACTGACATGCTCAGTAACACAAACGTTCTCCATAGAGCCAGAGTTGACAGAGAGTTGCTGAGCAACATCAAAGTCCGTAAGGTGTCATACTTGGGCCATGTTCTGAGAGGCGAAAAATACGCACTGTTACATCTGATCTTAAAGGGTAAGATTGAGGGTCGACGAGGTGTTAGGAGAAGGCAGGTTTTCTGGCTGAGGAACATCCGAGAGTGGACAGGGCTGAGGACCGTGGAGGAGGTGTTCCGAGCTGCCCAGGACAGGGAGGCCTACTCAAGGGTGTCAACGTTAGAACACAGACCTGACAGGACACAGATAGAAGTATTTAAAAAGTCAAAAGTGAGCCTTTGATCCCAATCATAATAAAAAACTAACAAACTAACTAACCATCACGCCGTCTTTCCGAAGGGGTGGGCAGAAAGAATGGACTGCCACATTTTTCTTTACTATCATATTTTTCTTGCTTCCTCAACATTCATACATCGTGTCATGCACGCACGTCGACTCTCGACATTTCTCCGACTCCTCACGTGGCCGAAATTCAAGATTTAATTTATTGGATCGTTCCACGTTTTCCTCTATTTCTAGGTCCATTTACATCGTCAACGTATACACTACTTTTTTATCATTACTATACTTTTCTAACCATTCTTTCTTCATTCATTCTTTCCATGTGTCCAGACCATCTTAATGATCCTTTCATTATTTTGTTCATAACACCATCATTCGCACCGTATTCACTTATTATATTTTCATTCGACACTCTATCATACACAGAGTATTCACACATTCGTCTAAGAGATCTCATTTCTACTGCATTTATTCTACTTTCATTCTTCTTTTTTTTGCCAGTTCCATGCTCCGCTTCCATACATACGAGTCAGTATAAGAACACATTTTACACTGCCATTATAGGTTTTTCGGATAGGTATAAAAAACGTTTTTATTTATTTATTTTTCTTTGTTTTATGGTTAAGCTATAATACTCATCACCTTTATAATAAGCAGGCTTCAATTTTGTTATTCGATCTTGTTGATACACAGTGTAATATTAGTTTTTTTGAATTCTAGGATAGAAAATAATGTGACGCATTTGTGCAATTGACATTCAAAGCATAAAGTCGTTTTGAAAAGATAAGTAGGTAAGTACTGGCATCGAACGCAATAGACCTACCCGGTAAGTATTTTTTCCGTGTAAATTTAAACTGCATATTCGAACACCAGCTTGGTTTCGAATTGAAATTTTGACAGATTGTTTTGTTCGACGCAATGGCGGGAAATTATTTTGTTTTTTGAGGTGTCAAAAACGAATAATTTAATAAGCAATTGACTAGAAGGAATCTTTATTTATTATTAAGTAGTCGTATGGTCAAAATTATTTAAAACGCGAGAAGACTGTGGGACCTTGAGGGTATTACATATTCGTTCTCAAGATCAGCAATGGCGACATATTACGACGCGCGGTCAGATTGTCATCTCGTCACACGGCCATTTTATTACCGTGTCATGCAGACATTATATGCGACATTAAAACGTGACAGATTTTCATACCAGCCCAATGGATGGCTCACACTCAACTGCATTGATATTTAAACAAAAATGATATGGTTACATTTTAAAGTTACAAAGGAAACGCAATATAAACGCAATTAACATAAGTATTTATTGTTTCTGGAACAATGATATGAAATAATAAATACGAATGAACACGTCTGTTTTATATAAGTTCTATTATACTTTATGAAAATGACATGTTTCGCCTTGTTAAGGCATTATTCTTCTTCTTCTTCTTCTTCTTCTTCTTCAGCCCGTATTGACCGTCCACTCCTGGACGTAGGCCTCCTCTCGCATTTTCCATTCTCTTCTATTCTGAGCGATCCGCATCCAGGCACTTCCCGCACTTCTCCAGATATCGTCGCGCCAACGCAACTGTGGGCGCCCAACTCCACGCTTTGCCGTCCTTGGCCACCAGCACAGCAGTCGCCTTGTCCACTTTTCTTCTGGATCGCGAGCGACATGTCCCGCCCATCGCCATTTGAGGGTTGCGGCCATCTTGACAACATCGAAAATCTTTGTCCAGACTCTTATGTCCTCATTTCTGAGTCTGTCCCGTAAACTGATACCCAACATGGCTCTCTCCATTGCTCTCTGAGTGACTCTTAGCTTGTTGGCACTTTTTTGTGACATTGTGACTGTCTCAATACCATAAGTGAACACTGGCAGGACACAGGCATTGAACACTCTCCTTTTCAGGTTGATGGGTATTTATGTAACAAAAACAAACCGCGTTTCTGTTTATATAATGTGGCAGAATATGGCAATTGATGTGGATAAATATTGTTAACAATAATTAAGAAATAAAACACCAAAATATTGGAAAATAATTACCTCGAACTAATTAAAGATTTGTATAACTACTTATGTATACAATTCTTACATAGTTAAAGAATATTATTGATAATATAATAATTAGGTATAATAGACAAAAATAAAGTGTTTCTAAAAAAAACACGTTTTTACATAGTGTAATGATAATGATTTTATATATAATACTTGAATTTCGTTTCTATAAAATATAATTTAACTTCCAGAAAACAAACGTTTTCATCAAAATTAATACGAATGAAAATATCTGTTTTCCTGAAGTTTTTTTATAATATTTTATTGGAATGATATGTTTCGACATTCTAAGGCATTGTAAAAAAATTCTAAGTCATTTGTTACGATGTTACGATGTACGAATGTTACGTAAATGTAACGATGTACTCTGCCTACCCTTCCGGGAAACGGCGTGATGGTAAGATAGTTAGTCACTACTAACTACTGCAAAGGCATTATTAAATTGTGAAGGTTTGATAATGCCTTAGAAAGGTGAAACATATAATTCACTGAAAATTTAATGAAACTTCTAGAAAACGGACGTTTTCATTAATATGAATGATTTAAAATTGGGTTTTACATTATTGTTCAAGATACAATACATAAGTTTTTATCCGTATTAATTATAACATCGCTTCTGCTTTGCTTTTGACTGTACTAGGGGTTAATGAATTCAAACGCACGAAAAATTTAAAACTATTTTTTTACTTCAAATAGAACGCGGATTTTCAAGAAATGTATCCGTGTCTTTACACTATTTGGGATTCATAATGCGACACACGGAATGTTCAACATTATGTTCTACAAACACATGATATTTTAAAAGTGAAAAACAGAGAATTTATGAGGGAAAGAGACAACACAACAGTGGTATATTGTGTTGTCACGTTGTCTCTTTAAGACGGGTATTTTGTTTCATTTAAAACAAATTAAAAAATGTCGAGATAACACGTTATTCTTGCAAAGAGGCGATATATTTTTTTTATAAATGAATACAAATGAAAACGTCTGTTTTCTAGAAGTTTTATTGTATTTTATGAGAATCACATGTTTCGTATTGTTCGCAATATCAAATGTTCTGATGGCAAAAAAATTTATATACCTGACGATCCGTGACACAGAGATTATGTCTCGTTATATGACGAGTCTGTCCACATCTCTCCTACCTCCAGTTTCTCCACATAGGTAATACTGAATAGACTGAGATGGGCTGGTTACGTACAAAGAATGCCGTCATCGCGAACCGCAAAAAGGATACTGGAGTGGCACCCAGGGGTAGAAGACCAATTGGACGTCCAAGGCTGCGATGGGAGGATGAAGTTGGAAGAGATGCATTGAAATTGTTATGAGTATCGAAACAGAGGACAGGAGGTGTTGAAGGCGAGGAATAATGAATGCCTGATGATATGGGCTTTAGGGCCATCGAAGAAGAAGAAGTTATAATGAGGTCCAATTGTCCCTACACCTTATTTATTGTTTCTTGAACAATGATGTAAAATTCCATATTTTTTTTTACTATAATACTAATGAAAACGTCTGTTTTATAGAAGCTTCATAACTTTTAACGAGAATCACCTCGCCCTCTTTCGGAGGGACACTCCGGGCCATACATTTAGCCCCATCATAAAACAACTACCAAATCACATTCGAACAATGTTTCCTACAGACGTAAGAGGAATAGCCATTAGAGCTGAACTTCTGCAAGCCAGAAGATCCAAGTCCAAGTCCAAGCCTTGCTAAGGCATAGTCAAGTGTTCTTTTTTTTCTTTTTCTTTTTTAAAAATAGATATGACGATCTGTGACACGGAAATTACGTTTCCCAAGATGATGAGGTCCAAATATCCGCCATCTTATTTATTGTTTCTTGAACAATGATACAAAACTTCATTTTAAATAATTAATACGAACGAACTAGTAATTATAGAAGATTTATAATATTTTATGGGAATGATATGTTTCGCCTTATTAAGAAATTAATCAAATATCTATCCGATGAATAAAATCCGAAACATGTTTGTAAAAAGTGTAAAAAAGTGATGTGAAAATAGAATTTAAAAAAAATACTAAAACCATCGTTATATTAGACTAGTATAACATATTATAGCATGTGTTCTGCCAGTTGGTACTTATGGTCTTGAAACTGTAACATTGTCCAAACAAAGTGCCGAGGAACTACGAGTGACCCAAAGAGCCACGGAAAAAGCCATGTTAGGAATAAGCCTAAGAGACAGAGTCAGAAACAATACGGTGAGAGGAAAAACAAAGGTCACTGACATTATCCACCGGGTGGCGACTCTAAAATGGCAATGGACAGGTCATGTAGCCAGAAGCTCAGATGAAAAGTGGACAAGAAGACTGCTGACTTGGAGACCGTGGACGGCAAAGAGAAGTGCAGGGCCACCGCAACTACGGTGGAAGAATGATTGGAGCAGACATGTCGGAATAATCTGGATTCAGTCTGCACAAGACAGAATGACATGGAAGCTTATGAAGGAGGCCTTTGTCCAGGGGTGGACGGGAATAGGTTGAGGAAGAAGAAGAAGATGAATATATTTGATATCGATGAAAACATCGGTTTTATAGAAGTCTTATTATATTTTATGGGAATGATATGTTTCGTCGTGGCTAAAGCATTATTAAATGTGATAAGCTCTCATAAATTACCATGTTACTCCGAAAAAATATAGTAAAACTTCTAGAAAACGCATGTCTTCATCAATACGAGTATATATGGAATCTATATGGATTTAAGAGTTGGGCGAAATATATTTGAGAGTAACTTAACCATTGACACGAGGAAGAAGAAGACCTTTTTATCGGAATGCAGTACCTAATGATTTGTAAGTTTCAAATATATTCAAGATGTATCAATTTTTTAGTGTACGAGTTTTGATATAAAGTTTACGGCAAAACGAATCAGCGTCATTGCGAATTTCTCACAGATACGTGAACAGATAGCTAGTCTACCCGATATTGTTATAATATCTCTAAAATACGACATGTCAAAATAATGTCTGACATTAAAAACAAATGACATCATTCGAAATTTGACGTGTTCCAGTTTTTACCGCGAAAAGCGGCGATCATGCCGCCGGGTACTTGCTTATTAGAAGTGAATTTCGCAATGGTAGAAACACAGTGATACCATAACTTCTGAAATATAATATTACACACAGAAAAGGAGAAAAAAAATTTCACATTGTTTTAAGCGAAAATTAACCACTGCTTTGGCCTTAAACATCCAGAGATAATTCAAACTCATGTAAAACTTTTTTTTTTAAATAAATTTATTTTATAAAATGTTCTCTATTGAAGAACTTTGAGCTGACTCACCCTTATTATGACACACTAAAAAAGTGTATTTTGAATTGAAAATAGTTACTGGAAACAAGAATTTATCAATGAAAGCGAAAACAATGGATAAGATAAGTTGATAATGGAGTTCTGGTCCCAACCCTAATGTATGAAAGCGAAGCATGGAACTGGCAGAAGAAGGATGAGTTTGATTGGGATTTGATTGGGTACTGACTACCCAACACAGGAACGCGCGTTTTTATTTTAGCACCGCAAGGGAAAGGTTAATGTGCTGACTATCGCGCAACATTTGTTCTTGAATTTAATTGGATGGTGTAGCATTTTGAGAAACGCGGGAGTGAAAAGTGGCGAGCAGCGGTTTCGGCGTCGCTGACCTTCCGCGCACATGACATAAAGCCACGGGTGACACGCTAGTTGTCGTTATGTAAGCCACAGATCGCACAAATTGATTTAGCGTTGCCATAAATATCACGTTTCATTTTTTTAAATTTAAATATGCGTAAATAAGTATCCATAACTCTGCTCGAAAAAGAAATAATTTACAAAATAATAATAATAAATAATAATTTGTCCGTTGTTATGTGTTTCCAATGTTGCAAGAAGGGTTGGGGCAGGCAACAAAGTGAATGGTGCACTTAAAGTTGTCATCGCAAACAAAAACCTATCCAAAAAAGCTAGAATGGCAGTGCACAATGGTGTTCTTCTACCGACCCTTATGTATGGAAGCGAAGCATGGAACTCGCAAAAGAAGGATAAAAGTAGAATAAATGCAGTAGAAATGAGATCTCTTAGACGAATGTGCCGAGCGGAAGCTTTGTAGACTTCACGAGGAAGCGGCAAAAGTAGGTCTCAAGATTAACATGTCCAAGACAGTAGACCTACGAGTGTCCACAAATGACTCCACCCCAATCTTGCTCCACTTGTGTCCCCCTTGTGACCACAACCAGCTTCTGCTACCTCGGTAGTATGATAGCAGGCTTGGGAGGTACGGAGGAAGATGTAGCCAACAGACTCAACAAGGCAAGGGGAGCTTTCGCTATACTTCGCCCTGTATGGCGCTCCGGTATCATTTCGAGAAAGCTCAAGTTCCAAGTATTCAGCAGTAGCGTTAAAGCGTACTGCTGTACGGATGTGAGACTTGGAAGTCTACCGCGGACGTTATTAGTAAACTACAGGTGTTTATAAATAGGTGACTTCGCTCAATATTCTAAATCTATTGGCCCAAAACAGTGTCAAATGCCGTTCTCTGGACCATGGCAGGCGAGAAGCCAATTAGAGAACAAGTCGCTAGACGCAAATGGCAGAGGATCGGTCACACTCTGAGACGGAACCCAGCTTGCATCGCTCAGGGAGCACTACACTGGTCCCCTATGAGGGGAAAGAGAAAGCGAGGCAGACCTAAAGCCACCTGGAGAAGAACCCTGGAGGACGAGGTTAAGGCAGCAGGCCTCACTTGAAATGATGTTAGGCATCAGGCATGCGATAGAGTCGGGTGGAGAAGGTTCCTTGAGGCCCTATGCACCACGGAGGTGTGACAGGACAAAAAGAAGAAGAAGAAGGAGGTTGTGGTGGAAGGTATTTCCAATTAATTATGTCATGTAAGCCATTATGCAAAAGTGAACCATTTTTGAGATAAAACGAATTAAAGTTTTTTTTTAGTTTATCGAGGTCAGGTGTTTTAAAAATTAATTAAAAAATAACTGTTAGTCATAATCAAACTTTTATTTTTTTCTTAATTAGTGAACATAACAAGCATACATTATAAATACGAAAACTAGAAATGTCTGTCCACATTAGGAAAAACCAGACGGAAATGTCCAACATTTTAATTATTTATATTTACAAATTCTGTAAGAAAGGCGATTTGAAAAAAAATCACTTATAAATTTTTCATGCAGATTATTTTAAAAACATCTACAAATTATTAGATTTCAAACAAGGTATTTAAACTAATCATCGGTTTTAAGATTACAGAATGCAAATATGAGAAGTGAATGCAGTGCGAATGAAAGTGTTATGAACCAAATAATGAAAGGGTCGTTAAGATGGTTTAGACGCATGGAAAGAATGAGTGAAGACAGAATGGTGAAATTGTTATATGTAAGCGATGTGAACGGAGCTAGGAATTGAGAAAGGATGAGGAAAACGTGGCACGATCAAATCAATCAAATATTAAAAGTCGGTCACGTGAAGAGTCTGAGAAATCGACGTGCGTGCATGACACGATGTATGAATTTTGAGGATGCGAGAGAAATATGTCAGGATAGAAAAGTGTGGCAGTCCATTCTTTCTGCCTACCCCTTCGGAGAGACGGCGTGATGGTTAGTTAGTTAGTTAGATTATCTCCTTCAATATTATAACATCGAAGCATATACGAGTATGTGCAGCAATTCGAATGAATGTGAAACATAAAATAATGCAGTTCGGGACAAATTATTTTGTACACTTGTTTTTATAAAAACCTATTTTTTTATGCTTTTAATAAACACTGTGATATGTCATATGCACAATTGGGTTTGATTGAGGCAATAAAATATTGATTTATTTCTATAAATTCACACAAATATACAAATTTGGGATATCCTTAATAAAATATACATATAAACGTCACTATATTAGTAAAAATTAATGTATCATATTATACGAGGCAAGTGGCGGCGAGAAATATTTTTATAACACTTATCATATTAAAATAATCATTTTGTCAATTTTGGTCCCAACCCTAATGTATGGAAGCGAAGCATGGAACTGGCAGAAGAAGGATGAGAGCAGAATAAATGCGGTAGAACGGTATACGACAGAATCATTTTTTCATTCAACATCATGCGAGGCGTAGCAATTAAATTCCGAGAATTTAGTTGCGGCATGCGAACCGGCAACACTGCATGACTGGCGCGCATGTGCCTGGTTAGATAGGTCTTTCCACTCAGTCCCACTGAAGATTTCGTGGTAATCGGGCGTATGGTTCGTTTTTCTGGAGTGTTTTTCGGATACAATTTTTTTAACTCGGTCGCAGAAATTGGTGAGTTGACATTGGCTGTCACTGTTAAAAGTCAATAAATAATATTAAACAAATTTACCATAATGAAGGAACGGCAATAAAGCTATAAAATAAGACGATTTTTTTTAGTTGAAAAACGTTATTTAACCGCAGAGAAATATATATAATAAACATACCTTCGCATTCGTAATAAATATCCATTTTTATAGCCGAGGTGAACGTAAAAATGAGCCAAAGGTCATATATTTACCTCAATAAATCGAAACGAAGATTAACTTTGCGAATAAACGCATCAGTTTTCTTATCAATCAAGAACATCGGATTGTTTATTTTTAAGCAGTGATATAACTCCGAGTTAACGAAATTATCTTAAAGCGAATCGTAGAGAAGGAGGAAGGTTACGGAAAATAGTAGTAATTCTAACTGTAAATCTAATTAATTTTACAACATTTTGAATGTATACAAATACTTGTAGACGTATACAGTACAGATCGTCTAAAAGTATTTGTATACATTCAAAATGTTGTAAAAACAAAAACTGGTCCAAGTTACAGCATATAAATTGGAGTGACAACTCCAGGCGTTATCTAGCAATACGATAATGGCAGTAGCCTTTCAAATTACGTTAAAAAGATCTTCTGCTTAATGCTTAAAATCCAATCTTCATAGATGGCGCTATTGTGTAGATTGAAACTACCATGTGAAGTGTGGTGTTACAGATTAACTTATACACAACTTCCAAAAATTTGTTAGACATGGTGGTCATAAGAAAAGGAGGAATGGGGATTGTTGTATTACATAAAGCGTGCGCTTAACCCAACCAATGACAGGTCATAAGTCCTGTAAATACCTCGATTACCATATTCTGTTTCCAATTTGCATCTTCGTCTCTATTGAGATATAATTAATTTGAGTTCAAATAAAAAATGCATTAAAATTATTTTTATAATCAAACAAGTAAGTATGACAAAAACCAGCAAAAAGTGTAAAGATTTTATATTTCAAACTGGATTTTTGTTACTAGGATAACTTACAGAAATCAAAACATTTTTGGAATAAAGTCATAACTTCTAGGGATATCCATTTATGATGATAAAGAACACGAATTAACATATGTTGGGTTACATAAGGTTTACCCATATTCTATTGAACCCAATGTGCATCACAAAACGTCAAATAATATAATGAGGAATACTAAGAGAACTAAATCCATACAGCAAAGCAAGGGGGCATATATTATTTTATGCCCCAAATTGCCGTACAGAGGCCCTTCGAAGTTCTCCTGTATTGAAAGCGGTCTTTTAAATGAGGTTGCAAAAGAGACAGACCTTTTTGGATGCAATAAAGGCTCACGATAAAGGCAGCAAGGAAATAACTGGCATATTCCTATTCATAAGGTTCTATGTATATTTCCTTTGATATTATTTTTTTCACCCTTTACATCGATTTGGCTCGCGCTCTAATGATGTAAGGAGTTTTTTCAACTAAATAATAATAATAATAACTCTAGTCACTCTCAGTTAAGAATACACCAGGTCACACCAGGTCACACCAGGTCACACCAGTTCACACCAGTTCACACCAGTTCACTTTAGGTCACAACAGGTCACACCGGGCCACACTGGGTAACACTGGGTCACACCGGGTCACACCAGGTTGACAGGTTACACCAGGTTGACAGGTTACACCAGGTTACACCAGGTCGCTCCAGGTTACACCAGGTCACACCAGGTTGCACCAGGTCACAACAAGTCACACCAGGTCACACCAGATCACACCAGGTTGACAGGTTACACCAGGTCACACCAGATCACACCAGGTTGACAGGTTACACCAGGTCACACCAGGTCACACCAGGTCACGCCAGATCACGCCAGGTCACACCAGGTCACACCAGGTCATACCAGGTTACACCAGGTCACACCAGGTTACACCAGGTCACACCAGGTCACACCAGGTCACGCCAGTTCACCCTAGGTTACTCTAAGTTACACTAGGTTACACTAGGTTTCACTAGGTTACACTAGGTTACACTAGGTTACACTAGGTTACACTAGGTTACACTAGGTTACACTAGGTTATACCAGGTTACAAAAGGTTACACCAGGTTACACTAACCTTGATAAGGGCGGCTCCCGCCACGGCGCCCACCATCTGCACGATGATATAGCACACGCTCTTAAGCACGGATATGTCTCCAGTGATCAGCAGACCCAGCGTCACAGCTGGATTGATGTGGCCGCCGGATACATGACCGATCGCCTGAGAAAATAAAAAATAAATATATTAAAATGTTAGGTCGTGTGTGATTTTCGTTTGCAGGTCATTAAATATAATTCATACAATATGTTAAAGAGAAATAATTTGTGTTTTAGGAATGACAAATGGATACTTTCGATCATCAACATACATCATCAACATAAATCAACATATCATCAACATCTTCATCACATCACAGCATCACAGCATCACAGTGCATTAATAAAGATTTTCTGCTTAATGCTTCCCAATTTTAATAGATGACGCTAGTGTAGAGTGAATTAAAAAATATAAAGATAGGCGCAGGATTCTAGCATATATACAAGTTCCAAAAATTTGTCAGACGTGGTGGTCATAAGAAGGGCGAAATGGGGAATATTGTTAAACATAGAGCGATCGCTCAACCCAACCAATGGCAGGTCATAAGTCTTGTAAGCGCCTCGACCACCACATTCTGTTCCCAGAAAACAATTTACATCTTCGTCTCTATTGAGATATAATTAATCCTTATAAAATATATATATTATATATATTTATCCACAATGGGTAGAATCCAGTATCTGTCTACAAGAATTTGTATACATTCAAAATGTTGTGTAAAATAATAATTGTATGTTACATACAAGATACAATTGTGAACAGTAAATAAATAATTGAATGCAAAATTTTGCTACTATTTGCTAGGCATGATGTTGTTTGTAATAGCAAAGATAAATTGGCCAAACTTTTCATTGAATGGCCGGCTCTTACTCCAATAGAAAGGGAAAATCACCGCATCACGTAGATGTTACGTCACGTAGTATTATATACGGCGTTTTTATTAACGTTATTGATATTGGTTCGCCCTACTGTGGGAGTATGTGAACGCCGGCGATCTCAATTAGTCGATGGAAGTCAAAAGTGGTTAAATGTCAATAAGATTTCTTGATGGGTATGCTGGACTACCAATCATTGGAAATTAGACGAACTATCCACCTGGGTGTTAATTTTTTTCAACTGATTCGTGGTCGAATACATCACCCTGATATTTTGAATGACTTGACTTTGTTGTCCCCGATAATTATCTGCGAATTTAGTTCCATTATCTGGGCGCGGCATGAGGTTCGATATTCCCTGATGGTGGAGAGGGTGCAGAAAAAAATTCTGCGATACCTCTGTCTTAGGGAGTATGGATATTACCCGGGGCTCTTTCCAACTGATTTCTTACTAGGGATGCTAGGCTACCAGTCACTCGAGAGGAGACGAGACATTCACTTGGGTGTCCATTTCTTTCGACTAATTCGGCGGTTGTATTCACAACTCAGAAATCCTGAGTGATGTAGGTCTGTTCGTCCCTGATAATTATCTTCGACAAAGGGGCCATAGATTGTTTTATCTCCCACGATGCAGAACCAACCTGCCAATGGTTATGCCGGTAGGTAGAGCAATATCTTTGCTTAATCGTATCACCTCGGAGTTTGACATATTTTGTGATAGTTTGGCTCATCTGAGGGAATTACTATCTTTATTATAATTGTATGGTATATTTATTTTATTAATTTGTCATGCATCTTATGTTTCTCGCTCTTTTTATTAATCTATTATGTATTACTTATTAATGTGTATCTCTAACTTGTATCTTTAGTGTATTGGAAAAAATTCTGTAATGCTTTAGATATGTTTAAAATAAATAAATGAAAACATAGATTATTTTACCTGCCACTGTGTAGAACCTTTGTGTATTTAGGTAGCATGTTCACAGCGGATGGCCGAACGGACAGTGATGTTGAAAGAGGGGGGTAACAAAGTGAATGGAGCTTTAAAATTAGTTATTGGAAACAAGAATTTATCAATGAAAGCGAAAATGGCCGTTCACAATGGAGTTTTGGTCCCAACCCTTATGTATGGAAGTGAAACTTGGAGCTGGCAAAAGGAGGATGAAAGCAGGATAAACGCCATAGAAATGAGATCACTAAGAAGAATGTGCGGGAAAACGTTGTATGATAGAATACCGAACGATGAAATAAGAAAGAAACGTAAGGCAGATGACTGCATCATGGATAAAATTAAAAAAGGATCCCTGATATGGTTTTGACATATGGAACGAATGGATGAGAGTAGAATGGTTAAACAGTTGTACACAAGCAGTGTGAGTGGCAAAAGAAGCCGCGGACGACCGAGGAAAACATGGCATGACCAAATGAATCAATTACTAAAGGGCGGTCACATTCGAAGTCGGAATAATCGACGTGCGTGCATGGTACGATGTATGAATGTAGAGGAAGCCCGAGAGGTATGCCAGGACAGAGTTTTTTTTTCAGCTTTAAATCACTATCAAAACAATCCATAACACAATAATCATCATATTTCACAAGTTCACATTAAAAAAATAGGATCATTGAAGAGAAAAACAATAAAAAATAATGGCGTTTAGACCTTTGGACTCCCAGCTACAGATTTGACTTTTCCAGCTACAATAGTGGTTATTATGAATTGGCGGGCCGTGCGGGCGGGACGGAGCTATGCGGCGCGCGCTGGAGAGAGCGAGAGGGCGCGACAACACCTGCAGTGTAACGGTACGTTACGTAAGCCATATATAATTAACGGTAGATTTATTTGTAACGTGCGAAAAGTGTAACCTTGACTCCGCCGCGTGACCAGCGGTCGTCAAACTGTGGGCCGGGAACACTTTCCGATTATATTTCCAACGGCATTTCTCTTGGGTATGCTGGGGTGTAGCTCCCTCGAACTGAGGAGGGAAGGATTGCTGTCAACACATATTTTCAAACTGATTCAGGGCTCTATTGAGAACCCCTATGTTCTGGAGCAAATACGTCTTTTTGTTGTTCAATTGTTCGACATCAATTGTTCTTTGCTCCGTCACGCAGAACCAACCTGCCTTTGGTGATGCCAGTAGGAAGAGCAATTCGGACGCTGAATCTAATCATTTATTTATTTATTAAGGGTAACATACAGCGATATCAAAAACATATCGCACGTTGAAAACAAAAGTGACACTATACAAAAATCTCAATTTTTCAATACGGTCATTTAAAGTTTTTGTGAGGTCAATAACTTGACTGTGAGTAGAAATATATCTAATGTTGTTGTTTTATATATTAGTTTAGATATTATTCTATCAGAATCTAGTTGATTTTAATTAGGTTAATAAGCAGGCAAAACTTTAAATGACCGTACTGAAAAATTGAGATTTTTGTATAGTGTCACTTTTGTTTTCAACGTGCGATATATATAAAAGAAACATTTAGAATAATTAAAATAAGGCCAATTACATGCTACCACAGATTAAAAATAATAGTTAACAATCAACAAATGATAGTGAGAAACAAGATTGAAGTTAAAATAAGACAAAATAAGGTATACATAATATTTAAGAGTTAAAATACTTATAGTACTGGAAATAAAAAATAAAATTAAGATAAAATTAAATAAAAAGTAATATACAAGTATTATAATATCACGTTACATCGTGGTCACATCCGCGCCGAAATGTTGCTCCGATCACTTTTTTAAAATTTCGCTCGCTCAAATGAAAGACGTCAATGTCCCCAAAATGCTTGTTGTAGATATCACAGATTCGATACAGTGCCGCGCTCAGAGCGTAGTTTGTGCGATAAACAGGAATCTCGGATTTGGACATTTTCATTGTCATAAATAAATAAATAAATAAATCATAAAAAAAAATATTACAAATTCTGGAAAGAGTACTGCCTCACTGACGTAGACATATTTGGATTCCTTCTTTATAACACCGTTTTGTGTCCAAATGAGTCGCCTAAATGTTTTTCATTTGTAATGTCTCATTTGTGTATCATGTATAAATAAATAAATAAATAGGTAAATAAATTAAATAAACAAATAATAAATAAATAAATAAATAAATAAATAAATAAATAAATAAATAAATAAATAAATAAATAAATAAATAAATAAATAAATAAATAAATAAATAAATAATAAATAAATAAATAAATAAATATAATACTAATGATAAGTAAATATACAAGCAGTCTATTGTTTTGGCCGAAACACTATGACACTTTAACATTGAAAATTGTTCAATTAAAAAACTTTATTCTGCTGTCATCCTTCTTAACAGTTAATAATCTTATTTATTTATAAACTGTTAAATTAAAAAAAACTTTGTTTTATGTATCACAATTGTATTTTTATTTTACGCGACAGCTGTTTCGTCAACCTATGTTGACATCATCAGATGTTTAATATATCAAATGTTAAATTTTCGTGATTTTTCGAACCTTTATGTGTATTTGTTTCTATGTATCAATGAAAACGAAAACGGCCGTTCACAATGCAGTTCTGGTCCCAACCCTAATGTATGGAAGCGAAGCATGGAACTGGCAGAAGAAGGATGAGAGCAGAATAAATGCGGTAGATATGAGGTCCCTAAGACGTATGTGTGGTAGAACGATATACGACAGGATCTCAAATGCTGATATAAGAAAGGAATGTAGTACGGAAGAAGGTATTACGAACAAAATTCTGAAAGGATCGCTGCGTTGGTTCGGACATATGAAACGCATGGATGGAGAAAGTATACGTTAATGTTGTAAATGGAGTACGGAGTCGAGGCAGACTCGCTGTATGTTGGAGGAAGCTAGAGAGGTGTGTCAGGACAACAATAAATGAAAAAGAAATTGATATAAAATGCAAGAAAGACGGGTAGGATAAAGTGTGCGCGAGGACGAATAGGATGTTAGAACGGTGAGTCATGATCATTAGGGCAACATTTTGGAGAATTTTTAATTAAGATTCTAGAGTGGCAGACAGTGGAATTCTATTTTTTTATGGAATTAAAAAAAAAATTATAACAGTTTAAGAATCTCTCGCGAATGATTCAAAGTAATGCGTGGCTGTACGGCTCATCGCTTCATTCAGCTCCATTCTTTCTGCACATTGAGGAGTATATGTATGAACGGCACGGTGAGCTCTCTATAGATGTCTCCATGGCCTGATACAGTGCTCCACATTCCGTGAAATCTCATCTCCCGCGCATCCTCCTCGCTTGGGCAACCAGCACATAAAAGAGGGCATATCTAACCGTTTATGTACAGGGCATTGTGCTACATAAATTATATAAAACGAGATTAAATTTTCTATTTATTTTTTTAAAATTAAATTAAATTAATTTAACTAACTAACTAACTAACCATCACGCCGTCTCCCCGGAAGGGTGGGCAGAAAGAATGAAATGCCACACTGTTCTGTCCTGACATACTTCTCTCGATTCCTTTACATTCATACATTTTGTCATTTACGTACGTCGATTTCGTGACTGATATTTAATATTTGATTTCATTGTTCTGTATTCTATCATACAACGTTTTCCGCACATTCCTCTTAGTGATCTCATTTCTACGGCGTTTATCCTGCTTTCATCCTTCTATTGCCACACTTCCATACATGAGGGTTGTCACTAAATCAAATCAAATCAAATCAAATCAGTTTATTTTCTCAAAAGATATTACAAACAATTTTTATAGTTTAAGACATCTATTAAGAACAGGTAAAATATAACAAATATATAATAACCAGGAACGCATGAGAGATGGTTTGACATTAGGAATACAAGATACTCTCCAATGTCAAGAGTATTTGTCTTCTGAACGTACTTTCACGAATATGAAAGACATCGATCTCCGAAGCGATCATGTTCAGCAGTTTGATTGCTCTCCCCACCGGCATCACCAGAGGCAGATTGGTTCTGCATGCTGGGAGATAAAGCAGTCTGTGCTGACGCTGTCAAAGATAACCATCCGGAACATAAAGATGGATAGCCTCCAAGATGACGGAATGCTCAAATAATCCCCTGATAAGTCTGAAGAAATGGGTAATTGTGCACCCATCCCTTCTTATCTGCAAACTATTGGTCCCCAGCATGCCCAAGAGGAATGCAGTGGGATAAAGCCACGGATAGCTACCAAACTCCCTCATGTAGAGATATCTCAGAAATCTTTTCTGAACCCTCTCTAACATGAGCGAGTATCTCGCCTCGTGGGGACTCCATATCACCGAGTCACACTCGAGCCGGCTTCGGACCAATGAGTTATACAAAATTCGCAAAACATAGGGATTCTTGAAAACTCTACCAGTTCGGAAAATAAATCCCAACATTTTCAGTGCAACTCCACATATTCTCTCAATGTGAGTATGGAAAGTCAGTCAACTTTCATAAACAATACCAAGATCCTTTATCGTTGAAACACGCTTAAGTTACTGGTTATCCATTGTGTATCTGTAATAAACAGTACGCAATGCTCTCGTAAAAGATAAAATTACGCATTTAGAGATATTGAAATAAATTTGATTGGTTTTACTCCAGCGGGCGATATTATTTACATCTGACTGAAGACGGAGGCAATCTTCGTGGCTCTTTATCTCAAGGAATAATTTAAGATCATCTGCAAATAAAAGAAATTCCACTGTGTACTGCCATCTAATAAATAATATGTATAATATAAAACAGCGTTTAAAAACACCTAAATGTTTGTATGTAGTTATACATCTTAAAATACGTTCATATTTGTAATGTGCCAAGTAAACCAGTTACGCAATCCTTCACCGATATGGGTAACCATTTTAGGTGTTAATCTTCACACAAGGTGAAGATGATGGGTACATTCTCTTAGATGCGTGACTCTCGGATGACTTCAGAGTAAATATACTCGGGTACAGTTGCCAGATTTAGAAATGAAAGGAAAAGTATCACATACACGGATTAGTTCCAATAGCGAAATTGCGATTTTTTGCAATAATTAATACTGATTTATATAATATACAATATAAAAAATTAAGTGAGAGATTATTGTACATTTTTAATTCGTTAATAAATGTGTAATGAATATAACATTATTCCGAAAATGGATTAGTTACTATTAATAAGTCATTTAACCCCGCAAGATTAATTATGAAAATAGGCGCTTTATAGATATTTGATTATGTTGTGAAATAACTTACTTAGGAAATTGAAAATGACTTTAATTGTATCTCAATAGAGACGAAGATGCAATTTGGAAACAGAATATGGTGATCGAGGTGTTTACAGGACTTATGACCTGTCATTAGTTGGGTTAAGCGCACGCTTTATGTAAACAACATTCCCCATTCCACATTTTCTTATGACCACCATTTCTCACATTTTTTTTTTTGGAAGTTGTAAATAACTAACTAACCATCACGCCGCCTCCCCGAAAGGGTAGGCAGAAAGAATGGAATGTCACACTTTAACCGATGCGGCACTCCATCCTTCTCTTTTCGCCCCGCGGGAGACGCGGTGTGATGGGTTGCGAACCTCATCGCCACCAATAGGCATCTCCCGCGCACACTTCAAGCGTAAAATATCCACAAAAACAAATAATATAAAATACAATGATATAAAATAAATTACACAATAAAAATAATTTAACACATAGTTATTTTTAGATGGTGCACATTGTCTATTGTCTATTTTACATTGTATTTTTAATTTATGTCATTGGAAGTTGTATATATGTTAATCTGTAACACCACCCTTCACATGGTAGTTTCAATCTACACACTAGCGCCATCTATGAAGATTGGATTTTAAGCATTAAGCAGAAGATCTTTTTAACGCCATTAGTCCTGTAAACACCTCTACCACCATATTCTGTTTCCAATTTGCATCTTCGTCTCTATTGAGATACAATTAATCCTTGAATTGATAATCCGCAATGTGTAGTAAAATCCAGTATTCGCCTACAAGTATTTGTATACATACAAAATGTTGTGAAATTGACTTTGTTTAATCTATTTAAAAATATTAAACAACACGACATGTTTCGGAGGATCCATCTTCTATTTAATATTTTAATTTGATTTGATTTAATTTATTTTGATAAAAATCACAAACATTACAGACACACAATTCCAAATCGTTTGCAATTACATTATAAAAAGAGAAGCATTAAAAAAATAAAAACTAAGCTTAAGAATAAGAAAAAATCATAACATTGATATTGCATCCCTGAGGCAACTCACACTACCACGAAATATGACGACCTCCGATGCGATCCGATTAAGCAATAAGATTGCCCTACCCACAGGCATAACCATTGGCAGGTTGGTTCTGCAGCGTGGCAAATAAAACAATCTACGTTGTCTTTGACGAAGGTAATTACCAGGGACAAATAGACCTACATCACTCAGGACATCCGAGTTCTGTATACGGCCGCCAATCAGCTGAAAGAAGTGAAATCCCAAGTGAATGTTCCTCCTTCTCTCCAATGATTGGTAGCTTAGCATACCTAGCAAGAATTCAGTCGGAATGAGCCATGGAGGTATAGGAATGTGGAGGTATCCTCCGAAACATGTCGTGTTATTTAATATTGTTTAATAAATAGTGGAATGGTTAAAGTTGTACACAAGCAGCGTGAGTGGGAAAAGAAGCCGAGGACGACCGAGGAAAACATGGCATGACCAAATTAATCAATTACTAAAAGGCGGCCACATTCGAAGTCGGAACAATCGACGTGCGTGCATGGTACGATGTATGGATGTAGAGGAAGCTCGAGAGGTATGCCAGGGCAGAGCATTGTGGCGATCCATCCTCTCTGTCTACCCCTCCGGGGAAATGGCGTGATGGTTAGTTAGTTAGTTAGTTAGTTAAATAGTGGATTAAACAAAGATTTTCGAGAAAATTAAAGAGAAAAAATTTTCAATTTCCCAAGTATATTACTATGAAATATATCTTCTTTTCATGTGCTAATTGTCTAATTTTACTGAATTGTGTCATTTATATCTGGTGCTATTGTTTTATTACACCTGTTATGTATCGATTCATTGTCTTCTGTTATTGTCTCGTTATACATGATTTCATCTGAACTGTATTATGTTCTTTATATTTTCCTTCATGCTCTAACGCCAAATTTTACTCGACTTCCTTGTTTACTTTTATATCTCGTGCTATTGTCTAGTTATACCTGATTTGTGTACCTTTAATTATCTTCTGCCATTGTCTTGTTTTTACTTTAATATATTCATGTATTGCTTTGCTATGCGGACGATGCCGCATTAATAGCAGAGTCTGAAGATGACCTGCAAAGAATGTTGTACAAATTCCACACAGTATCCCAAAGGCTAAATATGGCTATATCAGTCAACAAAACAAAAAGTCTCACTATATCTAGGCAACCTGCAAGATGTAAACTGACTGTTGATGATATACCTGTGGAGCAGGTGATGAGTTTCAGGTATTTGGGAGTGGAGATCTGCAGCCAAAGTGACCTTTATACCGAAGTACGTGAACAAGTCAGTAAAGCCTCTGCCGTGTCAGGATGCCTGAAGAATCTGGTCTGGAAAAACAAGCACATGCGTATCGACAGCAAGATCAGAATCTACAAAACATGCGTGCGACCCATCATGACGTACGCTGTAGAGACGCGGGCTGACACTGTGCGAACCAAGGGACTACTTAGAACATCGGATATGAAGGTCCTAAGATCAATTACTGGAAAAACCCTCCGAGATCGTGTCCGCAACGCAGACATAAGGAAAACCTGCGAAATAGAGGATATCGTTCAGTGGAGTAGATCCAGAAGAAGATACTGGAGGGACCATGTAGCCCGAATGGATGGTGACAGACTCGCATATACAGCCGCCTATGAAATCCCTTCCGGACACCGCCCACCTGGAAGACCGCCTAAGAGATGGAGGGACAGCTGGATCTCATCATCCGACGAGATATGATTTCTGTGTCACAGATCGTCAGATCTATTAAAAGAAGAAGAAGAAGAAGATATTCATGTATAAAACAATCATGTATAAAACAATCATCCGAACAGTAGTGACCTATGGATGTGAGGCGTGGACAATGACAGCGAAATCCGCAGAGCGACTGGATACTTTTGAGAGAAGGGTGCTGCGCAGAATTCTGGGGCCTGTGAATGACAGTGAAGGCTGGAGAGTGCGGCATAATGACGAGCTGTACAATATTTACAAAGCTCCCAGTCTCTCCACACAGGTCAGACTGAATAGACTGAGATGGGCCGGTCACGTGCAGAGGATGCCGTCATCGCGAACCCCAAAAAGATTGCTGGAGTGGCACCCAGGTGGTAGAAGACCAATTGGACGACCAAGGCTGCGATGGGAGGATGAAGTTGGGAGAGATGGAGTAAGATTGTTAAGAGTGTCAGATTGGAGGGTCGAAGCAGAGGACAGGAGAAGTTGGAGGCGAAGAATACTGAAGGCTAAGGCTCGAAATGGGCTGTAGGTCCATCGAAGAAGAAGAAAGAAGATATTCATGTACTCGTCTCAGGCTCAACCTTTACCGTTACTCGTAAAAAAATGTTCTTAGACTTAAGTTAATTATCTGTATAATAAAAATGTAATGGAATATTTTCCGTACATAACATAAAAAAAAAAAAATTCCACAGCGTCAATGCCTTAGCGTTCATTAAGTTGTGAAAAAATTACTAATTTTGTGACTGTAATAGTGTTTTAAGTACCAAATAAATAAAAAATTATTTCCTGAATAATGATGTAAACTCCATATGAAATAAATAAAATAACTAACTAATAATCATCTTCTACCGACCCTTATGTATGGAAGCGAATCATGGAACTGGCAAAAGAAGGATGAAGGTAGAATAAATGCAGTAGAAATGAGATCGCTTAGACGAATGTGTGGATACTTTGTGTATGATAGAGTGTCGAATGAAAATATAAGAAGTGAATGCGGTGCGAATGATGGTGTTATGAACAAAATAATGAAATGATCATTATGATAGTTTGGACACATGGAAAGAATGAATGGTAAAAAATTTATATGTCAACAATGTAAATGGAATTAGAAATCTATTTCTAATGACGAGGACCGAGGAAAACGTGGCACGACCAAATTAATCAAATATTGAATGTCGGCCACGTGTGGAGTCAGTGAAATCGACGCGCGTGCATTACACGATGTATGAATGTTGAGAAAGCGAGAGAAATATGTCAGGAAAGAAAAGCGTGGCAGTCCATCCTTTCTGCCTATCGTTTCGGAAAGATGGCGTGATGGTTAGTTAGTTAGTTATATAAATTAAATCCCAGTAAAACCACTAAACAATCGTGTTTACGAATTAAGAAAAATAATAGAAAAATAATATGAAATAAAACTTATTTAAATCCGATGTGCTAATTAACAATACATTATTTAAAAAGTATGTTGCATACAATACGAGTATACAATTGTGAACAATAAATATATCACTAACAATAAATAACTAATCATCACGTCATCTTCCCGGAGGGGTAGGCAGAAAGAATGGACCGCCACACTGTTCTGTCTTGACATAATTCTCTCGTTTCCTCTACATTCATAGATCTTGTCATGCACGCACGATGATTTATCCGACTCCTCACGTGACCGACATTTAATATTTGATTGATTTGATCGTGCCACGTTTTCCTCGGCGTCCTTCTATTTCTAGCTCCGCTTGCATCGTTTACATATACCTTCTTCATCATTCTGTCTTCACTCATTATTTCCATGTGTCCAAACCATCTTAACGACACTTTCATTCTTTTGTTCATAACACTTTCATTCGCACCGCATTCACTTCTTATACTAGCATTTGATGTACCATTCATTTGTCTTAAAGATCTCATTTCTACTGAATTTATTATTCTGTCATCCTATTTTTGCCACTCAAATGCTTCATTTCCATACATAAGGGTCGGCACAAGAACATCATTATGCGCTAAATAAAAAAAACAAATGAAAACGTCTATTTTCTGAAAACACGCTAAATAAGTGCAGGGCGACTGCAAAAACGGTGGAAGGATGTTCTGAACAGACATGTCGGAATATCCTGGATGCAGTCTGCACAAGGCAGAGTGACATGGAAGCGAATGAAGGAGGCATTTTTCCAGGAGTGGGGAATAGGCTGAGGAAGAAGAAGACGAAGAAGAATATTCACTGAGAATTTTTATTTTATTTTATTTTAAAGTTCGAGCGCTTTTAATGAATAACCCTGTACTAACACCAAGAGATCACCAGAGTCTCTGGTTGCGAGTTGAATGGAACGAAAAACACATCGTAACTGTTCATCTCAGTCGATTCACAATGCAAGATGGAATATCAATCATGTGAGGATGTCGCAGGCAGAGATTGACGGCATTGGAGTGTACTCGAGCAGACACCTGGTATTGTGAGCTATTTGAGATGTTGAGTGTAGTTTTTTTTTTTTGCGATTCGTATATAATTATTTATTTGGCGAAACACGCGTGGGAAGAAGCATTCTACCGCATAGGCGGCGCTAATATTTATATAAAACAAAAAAAAACGTGTCTCTATGATTTATGAAATGAGCGCTGATCATTACAATGGTGCAAAGTATCAACAACAAAAAAAGGGATTTTTATCCTACTTTTTCGTTTAACATGAAAGCCAATAATTGTGCAAAGGCCTACCTTTACCTTTTTTACCTTTCCACAATTCTTAATGATTAATACGAAATAAACGGAAGAATAAAGAAAGGCTGAGGAAAACATGGCACGATCAAATCAATCAAAAATATTAAATGTCGGTCACGCAGACACAAATGTCTAGTAAGTGAGTCTACATGCTTCAATCAGGGGCAAACGTGTCAATTATTATTTTCTTTCTTTTCTCTTTTTACTAATTATTTTACCTAATGTAATAGGCACTGTATATAAGATAAAATTATTGCATAACTTTTAAATTAAACAAAAAGAAACATTTCTCACAAAGTGACTATAGTAGGTACAATGTGACTTCAATTTGAATACCTTACTGTGGTATTATGTATCAGCGAAAATGCACTAAGTCATGTCAATCCACTATTATTTTGAAAAAAAAAAAAAGTGCTATCAGCACAGTTATTATTTATTAAACCATTAAATAAAATGTTGTTAATTAATCAATATACCTTTTTTAAATTGGCTTAGTAATGTTTAGTATAAAAAAATATTGTTAAATCCTTACAAACTTCAACTATCTCAGAAGTAGTAATTTTGACTTTGTGCTTTTTCGTAGAATACCCACGAAATACTCTTGACTCTAGAAAGTATGTTGTCTTCCTAATGTCGAACCATCTTCTAATGCGTTCCTGGTACTATGTTGTATTTTTATAATATTTTACCTGTACTCAATAGATGCCTTAAACATTTTGCTGTTTGTAATGTATGTTGAGTTAATAAACTGATTTGATTTGATTTGATAAGGGTCAACAAAAGAACACCGTTATCCACTGCCATCTCAGCTCTTTTGGATAGGCTTGTGGAGTTTTGAAATAAAAATTGACGGGCCGCCAGTGAAGTGAACCCAATTTCGTGAGGTTCGCTTGTAATGAGTGTGATGATTAACTGGACGGGAACAGAATGATTTATTCTGCGGGGATGTGGCAACCGTTGGCAAGCTGACATTGCCCCCCTTACTTGCAGGCTCAGGCTCACTTATGCTTTATTTATTTTGGTCGGAGAGCAATTTCGGATTGGGAAAAGTACATTAACGTCAATTGACTTCGGCAAAACGAAATGTAGAACTGCAAACCAAAAACAGCAAACAAAACAATTTAATATTTCATCAAGGATTAATTGTATCTCAATAGAGACGAAGATGCAAATTGGAAACAGAATATGGTGATCGAGGTATTTACAGGACTTATGACCTGTCATTGGTTGGGTTAAGCGCACGCTTTATGTAATACAACATTCCCCATTCCGCCCTTTTTAGGACCACCACGTCTTGTCAGACATGGTGGTCAATAGAAAATGTGGAATGGGAAATGTTGCATTACATAAAGCGTGCGCTTAACCCAACCAATGACAGGTCATAATGCCCTCGCAAGGCGAAACAAATTTGTCACAATTTACATAAATTAAATCAAAGTAAAACCACTAAACAATCGTGTTTACTATTATAAATTAATAATGGAGTTTTATGAAACTAATGCATTAACCATCAATACATTATTAACTGTTTAAATGAAAAACTTTGTTGTAAATATCACAATTGATTATATTTTGAGCGACAGCTGTTTCGTTAACCGATGTTAGCAGCAATTGATTGTAAGACCTGACGATGCTTACATCGGTTAGCTAAACAGCTGTTGCTACAAAATATGTATAACAAAGTTTTAAATTTAAACAGTTAATTAAGTTTTTTTTAAATAAACAAGAAGATGGCGGCAAGCTGCCGAAACCGGTCGACGTTAAATACAAACGGAAGCCCACTAAATATAATATATAATAATAAAGAAATTTTGAATAAAATATTTAATTGTTTTCTATATTTATATAAACTTCTTATTCTCAGAAGAGTAGCGAGTAGAAAGTTTTGCGCCTACTAGTGCGTTGAAGTCTTTTCCTTACATTTAAAAAAATAGGTAGTCATATTCTCAATATTTCCCAACGATACCAAGATACACGGATATACCCAAGACTCACGAATATACCCAAGATACACGAATATACCCAAGATACACAAATATACCCAAGATACACGAATATACCCAAGATACACGAATATACCCAAGATACACGAATATACCCAAGATACACGAATATACCCAAGATACACGAATATACCCAAGATACACGGATATACCCTAGATACACGAATAATCCCAAGATACACTAATATACCCAAGATACACGGATATACCCTAGATACACGAAAAATCCCAAGATACACTAATATACCCAAGATACACGAATATACCCAAGATACACGAATATACCCAAGATACACGAATATACCCAAGATACACGGATATACCCTAGATACACGAATAATCCCAAGATACACTAATATACCCAAGATACACGGATATACCCTAGATACACGAAAAATCCCAAGATACACTAATATACCCAAGATACACGAATATACCCAAGATACACGAATATACCCAAGATACACGAATATACCCAAGATACACGGATATACCCTAGATACACGAATAATCCCAAGATACACTTATATACCCAAGATACATGGATATACCCAAGATACACCTATATAACCAAGATACACCAATATACCCAAGATACACGAATATACCCAAGATACACGAATATATCCAAGATACACGAATATTCCCAAGATACACGGATATACCTATGATTCCTCAAAACAAACTAAGAAAAATTAGATGTACGAGTATTTCTGTATTGTTTATTGAACAATGATGTAAAACTTTATCAATATCAATAAAACTATATCATATACTCGTATGATGTAAAATATATAACAATCAATATGAATGTAAACCTCTTTTTTCTAGAAATTTTCGGGAATTTATTTTATGGGAATGACATGTTTTGCCTTTCTAAAGCATTATCAAATGTCAACTTTAAGAGACAAGACATTTAATAATGCCACAGAAAGACGAAACATGTCATTCCAATAAGTTATAATAAATCCGTTTTATTGAATACGAACCCTCTTGAATAACTGTAATACCAATATTTAACTAACTAACTAACTAACCATCACGCCGTCTCCCCGGAGGGGTAGGCAGAAAGAATGGAACGCCACACCGTTCTGTCCTGACATACTTCTCTCGCTTCCTCTACATTCATACATCTTGTCATGCACGCACGTCGATTTCTCCGACTCATCACGTGTCCGACATTCAATATTTGATTGATTTGATCGTGCCACGTTTTCCTCGGCCTTCCTCTATTTCTAGCTCCGTTCACGCCGTTTACATATACCTTCTTTACCATTCTGTCTTCACTCATTCTTTCCATGTGTCCAAACCATCTTAATGACCCTTTCCTTATTTTGTTCATAACACTTTCATTCGCACCACATTCACTTCTTATACTAGCATTTGTCACTCTATCATATACAGATTTGCCACACATTCGTCTTAGAGATCTCATTTCTACTGCATTTATTCTACTTTCATCCTTCTTTTGCCAGTTCCATGCTTCACTTCCATACATAAGGGTCGGCACAAGAACACCATTGTGCACTGCCATCTTAGCTTTTTTGGATAGGCTTTTGTTTGCGATGACAACTTTAAGTGCACCATTTATTCTGTTGCCTGCCCCAACCCTTCTTTCAATATCCTTCTCCACCCTCCCATCCTTTGTAAACATACTTCTTAAATAAACAAATTCATCCACTTGTTCCAGATTTTCATCGTTTACACTAATGTTGCAGACTGTCATGCTTCCTTCTTTTTCGAAAATCATTACCTTAGACTTATTCACATTCATCATCAAATCGTATCGCTTGCATACCTCATACATACAATATTTAAATTCATGAAATTTTACATAATTATTTTAAGATTATTTGGATAAGATTATTTGGATAAAATCATTTAACATCCCTGATCTGAATGTATATAAATGACTCAGTTTGCAATAGTGTCACCAGTATGTCGATGCCAGCTAGCCTGGCGAAATAGGTCGCTGTCGAAATAAAGACAAAAGTGTAAGTAGTCATAAAAACATCGTTTTATTTAATTATTATTTTAAATGAACGTCCAATCAGTAAAATCATTTGATTATCTTATAATAAAACTTCTAGAAAACGGGCGTTTCTATTCGCATTAATTATTAATGTATTTCGTTTCTGAACGTATACATAAATTGTAATTTACGATTCAGAAGAAAATAAGATTGATCTCACAATTTGGCACGTGGAAACTTAAAAGTGAAATGTTGTATGGGTGTTATACGGAATACATGACGATCAAAACATTATCTGTATATAACCACAAAGATCTAACTCCAATTTAAATCGTATCAAAGATATCGGGTTAGTACTAACACGAGGCGATCAATTCAATTATATATTTTAAGAGATAAGGTGTCAGAAATGTCAAACGAACTCCGATAAACAATAGAGATTGAAACTCTTAAAGAGCATTAATAAAAAAATTGAAGCCAGTTGGAGCGCCGCTTAACGAACTGTAAATCACGTATTATTTTATAAAGTTTTTTTTTATACAATACATATTCGAAACGAAATAAACACATTAAAAGAATGTTAATGTCTTTGATACTGACTTTAATTTATAGATAATTATATGCCATTATTGTTTAAATATGATTTCGGGCATATGAGCGCCACGGCTAGCTCGAATGAAGCGCAATCGTGAAATCCAATTTTCGACAATTGTCGTCTTTATGGATGTGTATTATCCAGTAGAGTGTTAGTTAGAAAGTTTCAATCCTGGGATCGGTTTGCAGCAATTTCTTCTATTCTTCTCTTCCATTCTTCCCTGTACGTAGTGTACTAGAGTGTACGTGACGCGAAAACGATCTATGGTCTTCGACGATTATGGACGTAGGGCACGATAAGTTTGGCGAACCGAATCATGATTTTTAAATAAATTTGCAAGCGCCGTCCTGACGTCAGTCTATTCATGGTAAAATAACAAAACATATTAACTACAAATCAACTGTCAACTGTCAAATTGACAGTCTGTAAAAGCAATGTTACCAGTTTAAAAACCAAACCTCTAAAAAAAACACCCTATATTACAAGCTACTGATGTTGGTGGTATAGGGCACAGAGCGCTTGGCTCCTGATCATGATGACTTTAGTTTAATCCTGGATAGAACCCTGTTGCTTTTTTCTGAACAATGCACTATTCTTCTCTTCTTAAGCCTATTCCCGTCCACTCCTGGACAAAGGCCTCCTCCATTCGCTTCCACGTCACTCTGTCTTGTGCAGACTGCATCCAGGTTATTCCGACGTGTCTGTTCAGATCATCCTTCAACCGTAGTTGCGGTCGCCCTGCACTTCTCTTTGCCGTCCACGGTCTCCAAGTCAGCAGTCTTCTTGTCTATTTTTCGTCTGAGCTTCTGGCTACGTGACCTGCCCATTGCCATTTTAAAGTCGCTACCCAGTGGATGATGTCAGTAACAATTGTTTCTTCTATCACCGTAAGGGAAAATGGGAAATGTTGTTAAACATAAAGCGATCGCTTAACCCAACCAATGACAGGTCATAAGTCCTGTAAGCGCCTCGACCACCATATTCTGTTCCCAGAAAACAATTTACATCTTCGTTTCTATTGAGATACAATTAATCTTTATAATTTTTTTACACAATATTTTAAATATTTATATAATATCACTAATGAAGAGCTGGTTGGTCCGAAACGTGTTTGATATATAATTTTTTTTAATCAATGTGAGTGTTGTTTACAAAGTATATAAAAAAGAAAAATGAAAGTGTTATGAACAAAATAAGGAAAGGGTCATTAAGATGGTTTGGACACATGGAAAGAATGAGTGAAGACAGAATGGTAAAGAAGGTATATGTAAACGGCGTGAACGGAGCTAGAAATAGAGGAAGGCCGAGGAAAACGTGGCACGATCAAATCAATCAAATATTGAATGTCGGTCACGTGAGGAGTCGGAAAAATCGACGTGCGTGCATGAGAAGATGTATGAATGTAGAGGAATCGAGAGACGTATGTCAGGACAGAACAGTGTGGCGTTCCATTCTTTCTGCCTACCCCTCCGGGGAGACGGCGTGATGGTAAGTTAGTTAGTTAGTTAAAAAAGAAAAAAAAACATCTACAACACAAAGTTATGGCGAACATAGAAGAAACTTATTTTGTATTTGATATTTAAAAGTAAAATGAATTTTAAGATCGCGATTTTTGACGAATAGAATGTTTCTAGCAATGAACGGGGTCAGTCCTTGTTTTTAGATTTTTTTATCTCCATTGAAATGTATGTCTGTAATATTAATGATCTTCGAGATGACTTCAAAGATCTCAATACCCATCGAGCCGCAGACTCATTCAATGTATCGATAAATACACGCAGTTTATTCCATTACTACAGCTAACATTTTGGTTATCAGATCCTTCGGAGAAACAATATTCAAGTCCCATGACATTTTTAAATGAACTATCCTATGTAACCTTTAATTCAAAATTCAAATTCAAATTTTATATTCGATTACATTTATTGCCAAATGCGGGATCAATGTATTTCCGCTTTTTTTTTTATTCTTTTGGATTTGACACACTAAAAGAAAAATAATTAATCGCTATTTAAAAAGAAAACTATCAATAACATTATATTAATACTCGTGTCATGAACAAAATAATAAAAGGATCATTAAGATGGTTTGAACTTATGGAAAGAATGAATGAAGAAAGAATGGTAAAAAAATTATATGTTAATGGTGTAAATGGAGCCAGAAATAGAAGAAATCGAGGAAAACGTGGCACGATCAAATAAATCAAATATTGAATGTCGGCCATGTGAGGAGTCAGAGAAATCGACGCGCGTGCATGACACGATGTATGAATGTTGAAAGAAAAGTGAGGCAGTCCATTCTTTCTGCCTACCCCTTCGGGGAGACGGCGTGATGGTTAGTTAGTTAGTTAGTTAGTTTAATACTCGTTATAAAAATGTGTATAAATATGTACCTATGTATAATTTTTTTCAATCATTCAATATTTCATTAATTTGATCGTGCCAAGTTACTCGGTCTTCCTTTATTTCTAGTTCCATTTACATCGTTAATATATATATTTTTTCCATTATTTCTTCATTCATTCATTTCATGTGTCCAAAGCATATTAATGATCCTTTCATTATTTTGTTCATAACACCATCATTCGCACCGCATTCAATTCTTATATTTTCATTCGATACTCTATCATACACAAAGTATCAACACATTCGTCTAAAAGATCTCATATAGGGTAGATATTTATTTGATCGTGCCACGTTTTACTCGGTTTTCCTTTATTTCTAGTTCCATTTACATCGTTAATTTACATATTTTTTCCATAATTTCTTCATTCTTTCTTTCCGTGTGTCTAAACCATATTAATGATCCGTTCATTATTTTGTTCATAACAACATCATTCGCACCGCATTCACTTTTTATATTTTCATTCGACAACCTATCATACCAATATGAAAAAACAAAGACATGGCCATTAAAAGTAAGGTGAGAATCTATAAAGCATGCGTAAGACCAATAATAACACATGGCGTCGAAGCAAGGGCAGACACAGTAAAGACCAAACAAGTTTTGAGGACTTCCGAAATGAAGACACTGAGGACGATAGCAGGCAAGACACTGAGATATCGCGTGAGGAACACAAGAATAAGAGAGGTATGTGAGGTTGAGGATATTATAAGATGGAGCAGACAGCGAAAAAAGACTGGTTCGGGCATGTTCAAAGAATGGACACCACCAGACTCCCCTATATTGCATAATCAGCCCCATGGGACTCGTCCTCGTGGAAGACCTCCTAAAAGATGGAAGGACAGCTAGGAATCTACCTCACAGGAGGAGCAACACACTGGAGAACTGACCACGTAGGTCATACACAACGTATCAACCAATTCGTCTAAGGGATCTCATATTATTATAATTATTATTATTTTGTTGAAAAAAACTCCTTACATCATTACAGCGCGAGCCAAATCGATGTAAAGGGTGAAAAAAAAGAATATCAAAGAAATATACATAGAGCCTTATGAATAGGAAAATACAGTTATTTGCTTGCTGCCTTTATCATAAGGGTATTTACGAATTCGCCATAATTGCATCCAAAGAGGTCTATCTCTTTTGCAACCTCATTTAAAAGACGAATCGCTTTCAATACAGGAGAACTTCGAAGGGCCTCTGTGCGGCAATTTGGGGCATAAAATAATATATGCCCCCTTGCTCTGCTATAACTATGGGGAACGTATAGATTTATCTCTCTCAGTATTCCTGGATTGTAAATACCTCCGGATAATATAATAGTTAAAAAAAAAATGCTTTCCTAGAAAGATCATTTGACGAGTTTCAAGAGTGTTGAAATCCAACATTCCTGAGAGAAATAATAGTGAGGGGTACAAAAAAGGACAATAGTTATACTCCCTGAGGTATAAATATCTTAAAAATCGTTTCTGGATTCTTTCTAGTTCCAAGATGACTGTTCTTTCTCTGGGGTCCCATATGATAGAGCAGTACTCCAAGTTACTACTAACTAACTAACTAACTAACCATCACGCCGTCTCCCCGAAGGGGTAGGCAGAAATAATGGACTACCACACTTTTCTTTCCTGACATATTTCTCTCGCTTCCTCAACATTCATACATCGTTTCATCGTTTCATGCATTCATACATCGTTACATCGTTTCATGCACGCGCGTCGATTTCTCTGACTCCTCACATGGCCGACATTGAATATTTGATTTATTTGATCGTGCCACGTTTTCCTCGGTCTTCTTCTATTTCTGGTTCCATTTACATCATTAACATATAATTTTTTTACCATTCTTTCTTCATTCATTCTTTCCATATGTCCAAACCATCTTAATGATCCTTTCATTATTTTGTTCATGACACCATCATTGGCACCGCATTCACCATATGTAGGTGATCCACATAAGTGGACTTCGACGCTGAACCAGCATATTTCATGATGAAATATAGTACACAAAACGCCTGACTCAGGACCTACTTATCAAAACTGATGATTCGAAGGCCCAGATTTATTCAGTTTGGTCACTAGGTCACTAGAGCAGAGCATCGTGTTCAATGGAAAAACCATCTTAATGATGCTTTCATTATTTTGTTCATAACACCATCATTCGCACCGCATTCACTTGCTATATTTTCATTCGACACTCTATCATACACAGAGTATCCACACATTCGTCTAAGAGATCTCATTTCTACTGCATTTATTCTACTTTTATCCTTCTTTTGCCAGTTCCATGCTTCGCTTCCATACATAAGGGTCGGTAGAAGAACACCATTGCGCACTGCCATTCTAGCTTTTTGGATAGGTTTTTGTTTGCGATGACAACTTTAAGTGCACCATTCACTTTGTTGCCTGCCCCAACCCTTATTTCAATATCCCTCTCCACTGTAAACATACTTCCTAAATACACGAACTCAACTGTTTGCTCCAAATTTTCACCATTCACGCTAATGTTGCAGACTGTCATGAATGAAGTTACTACTGCTATTTTATATTAGAAAGGATTGGAATAAGACGTGAGCGTTGAATTCGCGACCCTACAATTAAAAGTTAATCTTTCAGCCACTGCGCAACCATCTTGTGAACCCCGAACGACCTGCTTAATTAAAATGGCGGCCGAAACACAACAAGAGCAGTACTCCGGACACCTGCGCGCGCAGAGCAAATAAAACCAATCCGACGGAATAAGTTTTAGTGCAAAACCCAACCGGATTGTGTGGAAATCGGCCGCCGACGAAAAAAATGAAATTGTACGGCCCGCTCGGCGTTAGTACAATAATTATTTATCCGCCGATGAGTCACGAAGAAAAAAAAACGTCATGTTGCAACATTTTTTTTCCCGGCGACGCGCCGTCTCGAGTGACTCCACTCATTTTTAATTCACGGTGATTAAGCCCGTTTTAAATATAGTTAAAAATGGAATTGGTTTTCCATTCAAATGACATTTCGTTTAACATGTCATTATCTATTTTTTTTTCTACAATCGTGCGCTGTTTTTTGTGTTTTTACGTAATAATACAAGACAAGATGCAACCCGTGATATATTCACGGATGTAAAGATTTTCTACCCTTTAAAAATTCGATTCATTGTACAATCGTAATCTGTAATATGTGTTAACTTTTAAACTTTGGTAAGAAGCCAGTCAGTTGTTTCAAAATGGCGCCCACGGGCGGCTGTCATTTGAAGCTTCTCACAATAAAATTAAATTTCTGCATTTTGGCAATCCTTTAAGATTAAAAACAGCTCCATATACAAGTATATGCATCATCATGTGTGCTTTATTGTTTTTTATTGGTACACACTCTGATACTCAAATTGTACTTCGCTCTGCACCCCTTCCCATCAGCCAGCCAATTAAAATGACAACCTCTGCCTGAATAGGCTTTTACCTCCGGTGCCGCCGCCACAGTTTCTGACCATCGTTATCGCTCACTCTCCATTTTGCCGTTGCTATCATCTTCTTGACCCATTGCCATCTCCAAGTCTGCTGGCGTTCCTCGAACGCCTTCTTCCCTTGCTTCTCCTGCCGCCGTCGACGCTGCCTCCTCCTGCACCGCAGCCTCTCCCTGTCCTGCCGCCTCCTCCTGCCCCGCCGCCGCCTTCGCTGCCGACCTGCTGTTTACTCCAACGCTTCATGCCTAAACCTCTCCTTTCCACCATCCTTATCCCATCCTGTATCTCAACCCCATTGCTAAATCGGTCCCCATCCAAGGTAACCGGCCCCCACCCAAGGCCACTCCCTATCACCGTCCCGGTCTCCACCCAAGACCTCGGCCCCTTTCCAAGGTCATCCCCAACCCCTCCACACTCCTCCCTACCCGGGTAGTCAGGTCCAAATGCCGGACACAACCCACTACATCCTCCAAGTAACCCTCCCCTCACCATCCAACAATATCCGACTTCGAAAGAAATTTCCAAGATGTTGGGGAACAAAAGCCTTCGGGCTGGTACTCCCGAAAAGACAATATCCAAGATATAATATTATCACTACGAACTCTGTCTCTCCAAGTTATTTTAAGTATTTATATGACAAATTAATAAAATAAATTTACAATTATAATGAAGACAGTGAGCTCAGGTGAGCTACACTATCACAAAATACGTCGTCCTCCGAGGTGACACGGTTTGGTAAAGGTATTGCTCTACCTACAGGCTAACAATTGGCAGGTTGGTTCTGCATTGTGGGAGATAAAACAATATGTGGACCCTTTGTTGAAGACACTTATCAAGGACGGACATAAATACATCACTCAGGATTTTAATACGACCTTTCATCTCAACAAAACCATACATGACCATAATTAGACAAGCAAATAACCAGTATATCCTGAAAGTATTCACCACTAAATACGGAATAAAATACCTTAAATTCTTAGCTTTTTCTGTACTTAATAGACTTCCGGAACACTATTTATGGTAAAATGGCAAAACGTATTGACAACTAATCAACTATTGATTGTCTAATTGATAGTCTGTAGAAACAATGTTGCCAGTTTAAAAACCAAACCTCTAAAAAAACACCCTATATTTTATTTTTAAAAACTTTAATTTGAATGCAATTTTTACTTGCCGTAATTTGTTATTTGTTCGATTGTTTAGTTAAGTTGGTTTTAAGTAATTTTATGTATAATTTTTCACAAACTATTATACAATAAGTATATTTACTGGTTATAATAATGTTTAAAAGAACTCACGTCATAAATAGTGTCAGGCAAATAACTCATGTCATAAATAGTGGAGTATCAGTAATGAAAGCCTTCTCACGATACTCCCATATTACATCGATTAAATAAAAATAAAATATCTGAGTTGTGTATACAACCGCCTATCAGTCGAAAAAAGTGAACACCCAAGTGTATCCTCGTCTCCTCTCGAGTGACTGGTAGCCTAGCATCCCTAGCAAGAAATCAGTGGGAAATAGTCCTCCATATATCCATACCAATTTTTTAAGCTGTTGATGTCGTGACATGTGATCTAGCAAGTATATCGTCATTTTTATTGTCAAACGATTTCAACCAGACCAAAGACAGCGTGAGAACTTATTTATTTCGTACTAGAAATACTACATTCGATTTGTAAGTGTCTGTTATTTGAAGTGTCAAGAAATTATACATAGCATCTCCTCATTAATACCTTCTCCAATGGAAAAGTAGGTTTAGTCAAATTAAATGTTATTGCGATATTTGATAGATTGCGTACCCATTGCCAAGTGGTCAGAGGATGTTACAAATATCATGAGAAAATCATCCCAAAAGATGATTTATTTATTTAATATCAAATGCAGTAATAAACGATACTTCAATTACGTAAATAAAAAAAGATTAGAGGGTCATTCAAAAAATATAATTTGCTGACGTTTCTTCTTCTACAAGTGCCCTGTCGGGTCCCCCTAACGTTGGCGATCACCTCGGCGAACCTGTCCCCGTCCTGCGCCGCTCGGAACAGCTCCTCCACACTTCGGATGCCGGTTCACTCGCTCAAGTTTCGTAACAGATGAGTTCGTTTATTTAGGTAGTATGTTTACAAGAGATGGGCGAGTGGAGAGGGATATTGAAAGAAGGGTTGGGGCAGACAACAAAGTGAATGGCGCACTTAATGTTGTCATCGCAAACAAAAACATATCCAAAAAAGCTAGAATGGCACTGCACAATGGTGTTCTTCTACCGACCCTTGTGTATGGAAGCGAAGCATGGAACTGTCAAAAGAAGGATGAAAGTAGAATAAATGCAGTAGAAATGAGATCTCTTTGACAAATGTGTGGATACTCTGTGTATGATAAAGTGTCGAATGAAAATATAAGAAGTGAATGCGGTGCGAATGATGGTGTTATGAACAAAATAATGAAAGGATCATTAAGATGGTTTGGACATATGGAAAGAATGAATGAAGAAAGAATGGTAAAAAAATTATATGTAAACGATGTAAATGGAACCAGAAATAGAGGAAACCGAGGAAAACGAGGCACGATCAAACAAATCAAATATTGAATGTCGGCCATGTGAGGAGTCAGCGAAATCGACGCGCGTGCATGACACGATGTATGAATGTTGAAAAGAGAAAGAAATATGTAAGGAAAGAAAAGTGTGGCAGTCCATTCTTTCTGCCTACCCCTTCGGGAGACGGCGTGATGGTTAGTTAGTTAGTTTTTAAAATTATAAATTTGAAAAAGAAATAAATTTGAATTTGTATTTAGAATTAAGTACAAATGAGAAATAAGCTGGTAATAATTACGGCTAGAAGCATTACAGGCATGCAGAGAATGATACACATATGTTCTTGTGTGGAAAAGGGGTCACGCCGTGTATAAGAGTGGCTGGCCATGTCGGCCTTCGGTTTGTACTGGTATGGATGTCAAAGAGCGAGTAATTAATTAAATTAAGTCGGTATATCAATTTGTTCAAAACTCGGCGAGTTCCTAAAACACTTCAAACTTGTAGCCGTAATTTATGAGAATCGATTTTCGAACGGCGAATCAACACTTGACGTATTATGACTCATATGCAGTTGAAATGATAAATTTCAAAATGACTAAACCATCACGCCGTCTCTACGCAGGGGTAGGCAGAAATAATAGACCGCCACATTCTTCTAGTTCTAGTTCTGTTTAAGGTAGTAGTCTGGTAACTTAAGCCGATTTTCATGTCTTTTTTGGAGGGCGTTTTTTTGTAGGAAAATAAAAATAAATCGTTTTGGATATTTAGTATGTTTTTATTTACATATTAAAGATACAGAAAAAAAAATTAAAAAAATTATACGTTTATTATTATTATTATTATTGATCGAAGTTGGCACCTCGAAAAAAAAGCGCGTGGGTGGCCCCGGTGATTTTGGCTCTGGATTTTATCTGAAATAAAAATTATTAAAAATTCTTAATCTTAAGACATGTTATTCTCGTCGGAACTACCAAGACATTTTTTCACCCCTAACTTTTTATTTTACAACCCCTTCTTTGCTGACTTGTTTTTCAAAGTCCGCCATTTCGTTATTTATCCATGAAATTTAACTTCTATAGTTTCGATCAGAATGACATGTCTTTAGATTAAGAATTTTCAAGAATTTTTGATTTTAGATAACATCAAGAGCCAAAATCACCCGGGCCACCCACGCGCTTTTTTTCTATGTGCCAACTTCGATCAATAATAATAATAATAATAAACTATTAAATGTTTAAAAAAAATGTTTGTATCTTTAATATGTAAATAAAAACATCCTAAATATCCAAAACGATTCATTTATATTTTCCTACAAAAAACGCCCTCCAAAAACGACATGAAAATCAGCTTAAGTTACCAGACTACCTTAAATCGAAAGTTTTCTTCAGGCCTCTGTATTAAATGTCTTCTTTTTCTTATTATTTCTTATTGTAGACCTATGTGGTCTGTTCTCCAGAGTGTTGCTCCTCCTGTGAGGTAGATTCCCAGCCGTCCTTCCATCTTTTAGGAGGTCTTCCACGAGGACGAATCCCATGAGGTTGATTATGCAATGAAACATAGGGGAGTCTGGTGGTGTCCATTCTTTGAACATGACCGTACTAGTCCCGTTTTCGCTGTCTGCTCCATCTTACAAAATCCTCAACCTCACATATCTCTCTTATTTTGGTGTTCAGTGTCTTGCCTGCTTTCGTCCTCAGTTACTTCATTTCGGACGTCTTCAAAACTTGTTTGGTCCTTACTGTGTCTGCCCTTGCTTCGACGCCATATGTTATTATTGGTCTTACGCATGCTTTATAGATTCTCATCTTACTCTTAATGGCCATGTCTTTATTTTTCCGTATTGTGGCTTCTAGAGCCCCAGAGATTGCAGCTGTATTAAATGTAATATTTGATTATAAGTGTACAAAATGAAAGTTACATAATAATTTAACAACGCAATTTTTTCACCAGCCATATCTAAAATAAGCCATATAACTTCATTACATAAAAAAATGTACAGTAATCAGCAATTTACTGGCCGTAATTTAATTAATAATGTTATTAATACTCGGGAATATAATGCGCAATTAGATTGGAGTGCCGATATATAAATAATAAATAAAAAAAACGTACTAATAACACGTTGGAACCGCGTCGATACGATTTCCAGATGTACGCGGGGCTTGTGCAATGTTATTTTAATTAATAATATTAAGAAGAAATGATCTTCACCGATACGCAGCGTGATATGATTAATTTTTGTAAGGTCGCGACATGATATTGTATGGAATATTACAGTGCTTATGTAATTCGCCTTTGGAAATCTTCATATAAACGTTGCAAATGATAGAATTTTCGAGAACCACAAAAGATTAAAACATTGTTTTGCTTTTTGTTTTTACCATCTTCATGATCAACAAAATGTTTGGTTTTGTTCTACGGAACGCAAGATCTTTTTCCAACACAACGGCGATTCGCCGACAGTATGAAGCGCTGGTTCGTAGCAACTTGGAATACTGCTCTATCATTTGGGACCCCAGAGAAAGAACAAAATAACTATTATCCTTTTTTTTGTACCCCTCACTATTTCTCTCAGTAATGTTGGATTTCAACACTCATGAAACTCGTCGAATGATCTTTCTGGGTAAGCATTTTTTAAACTCTTATCCGGAGGTATTTACAATCCAGGAATACTGAGAGAACTAAATCTATACGTTCCCCATAGTTATAGCAGAGCAAGGGGGTATATATTATTTTATGCTCCAAATTGCCGCAAAGAGGCCCTTCGAAGTTCTCCTGTATTGAAAGCGATTCGTCTTTTAAATGAGGTTGCAAAAGAGATAGACCTCTTTGGATGCAATTATGGCGAATTCGTGAATACCCTTACGATAAAGGCAGCAAGGAAATAACTGGCATATTCCTATTTATAAGGTTTTATGTATATTTCCTTTGATATTCTTTTTTTTCACCCTTTACATCGATTTGGCTCGCGCTGTAATGATGTAAGGAGTTCTTACAACAAAATAATAATATTAATAATCTTGAAGGGCTACACCAAGTTTGACAACATCGAAACAATTAAGAAACGGAGTTCGAACACAGGCAGGGCCTTGCAAGGGTAGTTTTCGGTACATATCCTACAAGAAAAATAAAGTTTAGTGGATGAATTTGTTTATTTAGGAAGCATGTTTACAAAAGGGGTCATAGGACCAACTAAGAAATCCGTACGATGACCCATCAGCCCCTTAGAACGAGCACCGTGAGAGCCGGTCGCCTAGCATGGATTGGGCACGTATGCCGAGCCGAAGAGACCAGAGCAATCAAGACCCTGTACGCGTCTAGACCGACTGGAGTAAGACCTCTAGGAAGGCCTAGACAGCGCCTAATGGACAATGTTCTGGCTGACCTGGCTAGGTTGGAATCGGACTGCTGGGAGCAAAAGGCACAGGATCGAGGAGCTTGGCGAAAAATCATCAAAGAATGTTTGTAATTTTTATTCAAATAAATGAAAATGAAAATGAAATACGCAATAGTAAAGTTTGTATTATCTAATTTAAGTTAAGAACATACAATTTTCAAGGTGATGATTTTTGAAAAAGAAGAAATCATGACAGTCTGCAACATTAGCGTGAATGGTGAAAATTTGGGTCAAGTAGATGAGTTCGTGTATTTAGGTAGTATGTTTACAAAAGATGGGCGAGTGAAGAAGGATATTGAAAGGAGGGTTGGGGCAGGCAACAAAGTGAATGGTGCACTTAAAGTTGTCATCGCAAACAAAAACCTATCCAAAAATCTAGAATGGCAGTGCATAATGGTGTTCTTCTACCGACCCTTAAGTATGGAAGCGAAGCATGGAACTGGTAAAAGAAGGATGAAAGTAGAATAAATGCAATAGAAATGAGATCTTTTAGACGAATGTATGTATACTCTGTGTATGATAGAGTGTCGAATGAAAATATAAGAAGTGAATGCGGTGCGAATGATGGTGTTATGAACAAAACAATGAAAGGATCATTAAGATGGTTTTGACACATGGAAAGAATGAATGAAGAAAGAATGGTAAAAAAATATATATGTTAACGATGTTAATGGAACCAGAAATAGAGGAAGACCGAGGAAAACGTGGCACGATAAAATAAATCAAATATTGAATGTCAGCCATGTGAGGAGTCAGAGAAATCGACGCGCGTGCATGACACGATGTATGAATATTGAGGAATCGAGAGAAATATGTCAGGAAAGAAAAGTGTGACAGTCCATTCTTTCTGTGTACCCCTTCGGAGAGACGGCGTGATGGTTAGTTAGTTTTTTATTTACAATTTTCTGATATGAAAAGTCGTATTTTAACAGCAAAGTCAATTATAATCATATAGCATTACGCCTGTATATATTTGAACATAAATACATTTTAATATTAACATCCCACATGCAGAATGACCTAGTTTTGCGAATAACCTTTTTTTCTGTATATTAGATAGAATTTTTGAAGTAATATTTAAAACATCTGCATTGCGCAAGTACACATTATTAAAACAAAAGATAAATGTTTTAAAATTTGTTTGAAATAACTATGTATTACATTAATCGATTCTTTTTTTAAACGTGTCCTAACCTTTAAAAAATTTCCCGCGCTCTGATTAAACTAAATTAAAACGTAACTAGATTTGGCCTATACAAAGGAAATATATAATTATCAACCCAAACCTTACACATTACTCAATCTTTCTAAAAAATTTGCACACGAAAACGTACGCCATTTTCCTTTCGCTGCCATTAACGTCTTTTCAAATATCGAACGAATTTAAACATTAAAATTGCGGCGTTCGACATTTCTAATAAAAGAGAATATTCACCTACGCGCGTAATAAAAAAAAACGGGGATAATTGATATGTTTCCATATTTTACGATCATGAGTAAATTTTTAAAATGGCCAACAGCATAAATCGGCGTATTGCAATTCACGATATTAATTGTGCCAATTAATCGCGAGGAGAGAGAATTCTTTTAAAAAATAGATCTCATTACGACATTTTACGCCTACATCCTCTCCATAGATAAAGTGACAGATACATTTATAACTTGGCATATGTTTTTTTCTCTATGGTAGACGTTTCCCGCCGATTGTAACGCGCGTTGTCATCTGTGGGCGGAGAACAAAAAACCATGTCAATCAATTTAGGTGTTCAAACACAAAGCAATAAACACGTCTATCAAATGTTACACAAATGTAAATTGATTTTTACAACGGAAGATGCAGAAAAGAAAGACATTACGAAATACTTTGCTGAAATTTAATAACATGTTATAGAGAAATCGGGACGAAAGTAGAATAAATGCAGTAGAAATATCTCTTAGATATACGATTAAGAAGTGAATGCAGTGCGAATGAAAGTGTTCTTCTTCTCTGGTTTCAATCCTGGGATTTGCAGCAATTTCTTCTATTCTTCTCTTTCATTCTTCCCTGTCTTGTGCGGCTCTTTTAAAATGTGCATATGAAGAGCAGCGCACGTCCACCAACAGGTCCTCCAGGTACTCTCGGCGTGGGCGTCCCCTAGAGTTTGTCCCCTCGGTCATACCCTCCATTATGGCATGCAAGAGGCCTTCTTGTCGTATTACATGGCCGATCTATCTTGCACGCCTTTCGGAAAGTTCCTGAGCAGGTGCCTTCCTCCTTCGATTCTTTGGAGAATCTCCCCATTTGTATTGTGGTCTCTCCAGGAAATTCCTAATAGTCTTCTATAGGACCACATCTCAAAAGCCTTTAGTCTTCGTTTATCTCTTTCGGTTAGGCACTATGTCTCGTAGCCGTACATCAAGATACTCCATACATAGGTCTTGATGAGGAGTATTCTCAGTTTTAGGTCTATATTATTTGATTCTATTATTGAAAGTGTTATGAACAAAATAAGGGTCATTAAAATGATTTAGACACATGGAAAGAATGAATAGTAAATAAAGCATATTATGTTAACAATGTAAACTAAAATTAACTCTCCGGAGGAGCAGGCAGAAAGAATGGACCGCCACACTGTTCTTTCTGACATACTTCTCTCGCTTCCTCTACATGCATACATCTGGTCATGCACGCACGTCGATTTCTCCGACTCCTCATATGACCGACATTTAATATTTGATTTAACCGTGCAACGTTTTCCTCGACCTTCCTCTATTTATAGTTCCGTTCACGTCGTTTATATATACCTTCTTCATATTTCTGTCTTCGGTCATTCTTTCCATGTATCCAAACCATCTTAACTACCATTTCATTATTTTGTTAATAACACTTCCATTCGCACCGCGTTCACTTCATATATTTGCATTTGACTCTCTATCATATACAGATTTACCACACATTCGTCTTAAGAGATCTCTATTCTACTGAATTTATTTTGATTTCATCATTCTTTTGCCATGATACGAATGAAAACAGATCAAAATGACAATTGATAATGTCTAAGAAAGGCGAAACATGTCATTCTCATAAATTATAATAATCTTATAGAAAACAGACGATTTCATTCGTTAATTGGATAATTTTTTGACGAGTTTTCGTTTCTTACTCGCTGTTATCGGTTCTTAATTGGATTTTAGAATGTGAATTTTGGAAGTAGGGCTGTTCTATTGGACCTTTCCACTCTTAAAAGGCGATTGGATCTGTTTTCGCGGTTATTGACCTCCAAAAGGCGCCTCGGGCGAAGCATTCGCAATACCACACACTCTGGTATACGCCACTTTACTTTTATACACATTACGCTATCTTATGTTCTTGCACGTATATGCCAGTGACGTGCTGTGAACATTTTCCAATTAACAAGAATTATAACGCATATAAAATCTTATACAGTTAGACTTTATTTATTTATTTATTCAGTAAGGGCAGCATACAGCGATATCAATATATTATATTAGGGTGTTTTTCAAAAAGTTTGCGCGTTGCGTAATAATTCCACTACGTCACATTTGGCGTTCCACTAATACATCACGTCGCGTAGTGGATGTGACGTATGATGCCAGAATTGAAACAAACTCCAAAATGCAGGTTTATGAATATGATTTTACTAAATATTACATTGAATTCAGATTCTAGATGTCGGTCATTTTTACCCATGAAAAGCTGTAAGTCAAACAATCAATACTTACATTATAGAATCACGTTCGTAGTGGAAAATAAAAACAGCACGTCGTGACGCCCGACCACTATTTCACATAACATAATGCGACTGGTGTCAATTTACGAACATGGCGACCGTTGACGAGCTATAAAATGTTGCCATCAATCAAATATATACTTAGTTTATAGTAAATTTTTCGTTTAAATCAGTATATCGACGTAGCGTATACGGAATTTTCCACCAACGTCGTTTTGAGTGACTAAATAAAAACAGTATTTTATATTATTTTGAACTCTAATACGCTGTTATCTAGGAATATTATTGAATCTGGATCATATAATCCTTCCAAATAACATAAAACTCTTGGACAAGAAGTAGCTTATCAATGAATATTTTTCGTTTATAAAGTGCAAAAGGAGCGTGGGACACTAGAAAAATCACCACTTTTCTATCGTATATTCCCAATAATTAAGCAAAATAAACAGATATAAGTACTTTTGGATATGTGAATAATCAATTTGTGAGTTATTCTGTTGTTTTGAGATATAAAAAAAACAGTTTTAAAATCAATAGCCTGCAGAATTACCTCGAAAGTCATAGGACATGTAATTTTCGAGTAAACATTTTATTTGAAAAACACCCATTATACAATTAAGAAACATTAAGAAAAATAATAAATAAAGCCAATTACATGCTACCACAAATACAATAAACAGTTAATTGAATTTAAGCTAAGGCAAAATATGGTCAAATAAATTGATTGAGAGTTAAACATAATAATAGTAGTAGAAATAAGAACAAAATTAAAAATAAAAATAAAAGTAACATTTTATAAATCATGTAAAATTATGGTCTCATCCACGCCGAAAGGTTGCTCCAATCGTTTTTTTGAAGTTTCGTTCGTTCAAATGGAAAACATCATTGTCACCAAAATACTTGTTGTAGTCAAAATCCTGTCACAAATCCTGTATATTGCCGCGCTTTGAGCGTAGTTAGTGTAATAAACAGGGAGATGGAAAACTTGGCTTGCGGTGTGTCTTGTGCGAGATGTAACGGTTATAACGAGGTTAAACGAGAGAGATAGGACTGACCATAACTCGTTATATCAGAGGATATGTATTTTTAAATGCTAAAAGAAGGAAACATTACAGTCTGAAACATTAATGTAAACGGTGAAAATCTGGAACAAGTGGATGAATTTGTTTATTTAGGAAGTATGTTTACAAAGGACTGGGAGAGTGGAGAAGGATATTGAAAGAATGGTTTAGACAGGCAACAGAGTAAATGGTGAACTTAAAGTTGTCATCGCAAATAAAAGCCTATTCAAAAAAGCTAAGATGGCAGTGTATAATGGTGTTCTTGTGCCGACCCTTATGTATGGATTGAATCATGGCAAAATAAATTGTGATACATAAAACAAAGTTATTTAATTTAACAGTTAAAAACATACATGTTATATCAATTATTTTGAATAAAATTAAAATAATGTTTCATAAATCGAATGTAATAAATCGAATTTTTTTACAACTACAGAAAAAAAATCAAAAAAAATCTAAAGAGTATAATTAATAATTGAAAATTATCAAAAAGAATAATTAATCCTAAGATATATATTGCGATTTATTGCTGGTCTATATTATAGTGAAAATCATAACGAACCGCCACTGTGTTTAATATATTATATATCTTGTTTGTTCGAGACATTTTTTTAGATACATAGTGCATTTCCAGGAAAATTACTAAGGGGAATTTAAGTATATTTTCTACTTACAAGTATGATAAATACATTATTTTTTTATAAGGATTAATTGTATCTCAATAGACACGAAGTTGTAAATTGATTTCTGGGAACAGAATATGGTGGTCGAGGCGCTTACAGGACTTATGACTACACCCAATCATAATGGATGGCGCTAGTGTAGATTGAACTTAAACATGTGAAGTGTTCCTCAACATTGTAGCATATATACATCTTCCAAAAATTTGTCAGACGTGATGGTCGTAAGAAGGGCGGAATGGGGAATTTTGTTAACATAAAGCGATCGCTCAACCCAACCAATGACAGGTCATAAGTCCTGTAAGCGCCTCGACCACCATATTCTGTTCCCAGAAAACAATTTACAAGTCCGACACCCCGTATATGATATGATACAAACTGTTTAATGAAAATAATCTAAATAAAATAAAGTAGGTAGTGTCAAATTGTATTTATATTAATTATTGTAATACGAATGAAAATTCTGTTTTCTAGAAGTTTTATTAAATTTATGTAAATGGCATGCTTCGCCTATCTAAGGCATTGTAATGTAACAATTATTAGTTTATAATTATTAAATTCATCCTATTGTAGCAAACTAATCTTTCCTATAGTCCCATTTTAGAGACGTTCCTCGTTGAATATAACTATAACACTTAGATTCTGAATTAGAAATTCTCCATAGTTTTTCCCTAATGAGCATGACTCACCGTTCTAACATTCTATTCGTCCTCGCGCACATTTTCTCCTACCCCTCTTTCTCCCCCCCAGTTTATATTTGTTTCTTCATATGTTGTTCTCTGATTTTATATTGAGTTTACTCTCTCACCCTGACAAAGCTCCAGAGGGAGCGAAACCTGTATGTGTTACCAAAGAAAGTGGTTTAGATACAAATACAACTTAAAACTAAGACAGAGGATGTTAAGGTGTTACGTGTGGTCTGTTCTGTTATCTGGGTGTGAGACATGCACATTAAAAGTAAATACAATGAACCGGTTAGAGGTATTTGAAATGTGGCTTCACCGAAGAATGTTCAGGATCCCGTGGACAGACAGAGTGACGAGCACAGAAGTCCTGAATCGTGCAGGAGTAAAAAGAGAGCTGCTGACGTTGATCAAAGTCCGCAAGATTTCATATCTGTGACACGTTCTACGAGGAGAAAAATATCGCCTGCTGCATCTAATTTTGAAGGGAAAAATATAGGGCCGCAGGGGGGCAGGGAGAAGGCAGATCTCTTGGCTGCGCAATGTGAGGGAACGGACGGGAATCGGAACTGTGGAGGAGCTATTCCGGACAGCGCAGGATAGGAAAGAGTTTACCAGAGTGATTGCCAACGTCGGGGGGACCTGACAGGGCACTTTAAGAAGAAGATACAAATACTAAAAGCGTATTATTATTTTATTTAGTAATTGTTTTAATAACACCCTGTTTATATGAGGTAGGAATGAAGTCGAGTTAAATAACACGCCCTGTATAATAAATACCCTTAAGCCTGTAGGTAAACGCGGCAAGGCTACCGGAGTCTGCAGTGCCCTAGAATTTGGTCCAGTCGACATGTGAGTACCTCAGGACAATGAGTATGCAAGTAAATTAATTACTTGTACGAGTATACATAATTACGTAATACGAATGAAAACATCTGTTTGCTAGAAGTTTTGCCTGTCTAAGGCATTATCAAATGTAGCTTTAACTACATTTGCTTATACAGATGAAACACGCCATTTCCATAAAATATAATAAAACTTATATAAAATATAATAACTGTGTCGGGACAAAACTTTATAGATAAAGAGCGGAAGAAGGTATGATGAAAAAAATTATGAAAGGATCGTTGCGTTGGTTCGGACATATGGAACGCATGGATGGAGAAAGAATGGTTAAGAAAGTATACGTTAATAATGTAAATGCGGTACGGAGTCGAGGCAGACCGAGGAAAACATGGCATGACCAAATTAATCAAATTTTAAAGGTTGGCATGTTGTATGAATGTGGAGGAAGCTAGAGAGGTTTGGCAGGATAGAGTAGTATGGCGGTCCATTCTCTCTGCCTACCCCTGCGGGGAAACGGCGTGATGTTTATTTTTTATTTTTTATAAAGGAACATAGAAGTTCCCGCCACATACCCGAGGCTGTTATAGGACGTAGCGGCGCCCTTTTATCAGCCTCGCTCGTACACTCCCTGGGCCTGTCTCCGGTCCATCCGGGACTTACATTTAAAGACGGCAACAACAAGGGGGTGCCAGACCACATTTAATCTACTCAATCCTACTTCTATGCTCCGCTGTACTTTATTGAACAAATAAACATAATATATAATACATGAACATTTTAGGAACATTATATAAAAGATAAAAAGAATGATACACCACAGGAATATACAGCGGGAAGAACAGGAGAGGCAGAGGAGACAAATGCGGGATGGAAAAAAAAATGTGGAGTACAGTTTTTGGCATGTAGGACAAAGGACGAGGTTTAGGAAGCATTTCATAATATACTAACTAACTAACTAACCAACCATCACGCCATTTCCCCGAAGGGGTAGTCAGAGAGGATGGATCGCCACAATGGCCTGTCCTGGCATACCTCTCGGGCTTCATCTACATTCATACATCGTACCATGCACGCACGTCGATTATTCCGACTTCGAATGTGGCCGCCTTTTAGTAATTGATTAATTTGGTCATGCTATGTTTTCCTCGGTCGTCCTCGGCTTCTTTTCCCACTCACGCTGCTTGTGTACAACTTTTTAACCATTCTATTCTCATCCATTCGTTCCATAACGACCTACGTGGCCGAGTGGTAAGTGCATTGACTGACACCCCGAAGGTTCCGGGTTCGATTCCCGGCGAGGGCAGTGTGATTGTCACATTGTCTATGGTCTGGTGTAGAATTCACGCGACAATAAAATGGCGATAGATTAGCTACCTATCACATGTCTCGAGAATCACTATGATAGCTATAATAATACCCTTTACATCGATTTGGCTCATGCTGTCATGATGTAAAGAGCGATTCAACAAAATAATAATAATAATAAAAATATGTTCAAACCATCTCAGGGATCCTTTTTTAATTTTATTCATGATGCAGCAATTTTTTTTATATACTAAAAATGCGAACAAACAAACCATCCATTATATGATAATAATTTGTGCAGTGGTTTTATTTATTTATTTAATATTTTGAATTGACTGCATTTCATAATATTAAATAAATAAATAAAACCAATGCACAAATTATTATAATGGATGGTTTGTTTGTTCGCATTTTTAGTAAAAATAAAATAAATGAGTTGAACCCTTATTATTCTGAGGTGCCCATATGCTCGCCGCTCCTTGATATTTCGCCATCGGGCCTCGGGCCTCGGGCGGGTGTATTGCGTCGGGACGCGGTCGCTAGAGGTCAGTCAAGGCGCGCCTGTGACAGCATGCGAGTGGTCGCTCCACATCACACTAGTATGAAGCGCCCTCTGACCTCAACCGAGGGCGGGAAACTATATTTAAGAGTTATCTAGCAACACGTTAATGGCGGTAGCCTTTCACATTGCGTTAATAAAAGGATCTTCTGCTTAATGCTTAATCCAATCTTCATAGATGGCGCTAGTGTGTAGATCGAAATATAACATGTGAAGTTTGGTGTTACATAGTAGCATATATGTCGCCGCCAAAATTAAATTAAATTTTTCGGCAAGTAGGAAAGCCAGTTTAAGAAATTCTCGCCTGTTTAAGGGCATTAACCTATTTGCCAAATCCTTGACATGTTCTGCCAACACTTGCTTCAGTTAAGGTGAGAATATATTGTGGAATCGACATTATTTGTGTAGGTATACCTACAAAGAAATGAAACCACTTAAAAATAACCTTAACCGACTATGCGCCAACCCTTATAGAATTTCGGAAACCGTGACTGGCCGGTACTGTATGCCGGCCGGTACTGCAGGACTCTCCCCTAATATGCTATGCAGATGATGCGGTGCTAATTTACATCGTTAACAAAACATTTTTTTACCATTCTTTCTTTATTCATTCTTTCCATGAGTCCAAACCATCTTAATGATCCTTTCATTATTTTGTTCATAACACCATCATTCGAATTGCATTCACTTCTTATATTTTCATTCGACACTATCATACACAGAGTATCCACACATTCGTCAAAGAGATCTCATTTCTACTGCATTTAATCTACTTTCATCCTTCTTTTGCCAGTTCCATGCTTCGCTTCCATACATAAGGGTCGGTAGAAGAACACCATTGTGCACGGCCATTCTACATAGATTTTTTGGATAGGTTTTTGTTTGTGATGAAAGCTTTAAGTGCACCATTCACTTTGTTACCTGTCCCAACCCTTCTTTCAATATCCCTCTACACTCGCCCATCTCTTGTAAACATACTACCTAAATACACGAACTCCTCTAATTGCTCCAAATTTTCACCATTCACGCTGATGTTGCAGACTGTCATGTTTTCTTCTTTTTCAAAAATCATTACCTTGAACTTATTCACATTCATCATCAGATCATTTCGCATGCATACCTCATACATACTATTCACCAGGACATTTTTTTGTGCAAACTACGTATCCTTATAAAGAGTATTGCACTTTATTATCTTAATATGTTTTTTTTGTAATACAATAATACTGGTTATCAACTAGCGAACAAGTACTGCACAGGGGTTATGTTCGGGTCAAGAGTTGTCAGTAAAATACCAGATCAAGTACTGTAACTGACTTAGTTATAGTGAAAGCTAACCTAACCCATATAAGCACGAGGTTAAGTGAGGTTAGGTTGGGTTGACAAGTAGTTTAAACTTAATGGAATATTGAATCTAATAGACACATGATATTGAGGTGTAATTTAGGTTAGATTTAATCAAATCGACGTGGATTTAATGCTGTTTCAATGGGGCGCTTCAAATATATAAAAGGAAAGGTTTTTAATGATAAATATCGTTACATTAATAGCATTATATAAAATAAGAAGAGTAGTTTTTTTTTTTTTTTTTCATATTCGTACATATATTCATAACTCAAAACTAACTAATCATCACGCCGCCTCCCCGAAGGGATAGGCAGAAGTAATAGACTGCCACACTTTTCTTTCCTGACATATTTCTCTCGATTCCTCAACATACAGACATCGTGTCATGCACGCACGTCGATTTCTCTGACTCCTTACTTGGCCGAGATTCAATATTTGATTTATTTGGTCATGCCACGTTTTCCTCGGTTTTCCTTCTTTTCTTTCCTCGATTTTGTTTCCAGCTCCAACCCTTCTTCCGATATCTTTCTCCACTCTTCCGACTCTTGTAAACATGCTTCCCAGATAAACGCAGATTTCACTTATGTCACAATCCGTCATACATTATTCTTTTTCAAATCCCATAACTTTAGTCTTTGACACGTCCATCACAAGGTCATACTTATTGCATACTTCGCACGTTCTCGACACTAGGACCTGTAGATCGTCCATGCTGTCAGCGATTAAAACAGCGTCGTTTGCATATCGTCACCTAAGAGTAAGAAGGTTCCAACTGTCAAAAGTAAAAAGCTGTGAAAAATGAAGTCAAAGTTTTGTTGGTTTCGGGTGTGTATCTTGGAATAAAAGGGTTCCATCTGAAGCAGATGAAACTCTTTTACCGAGAAGCGTGTAAATTTTCTCTGGAGACTAACTAACTAACTAACTAACCATCACGCTGTCTCCCCGGAGGGGTAGGCAGAAATAATGGAACACCACACTGTTCTATCCTAACATACTTCTCTCGATTCCTCTACATTCATACATCTTGTCATGCACGCACGTCGATTTCTCTGACTCCTCACGTGACCGATATTCAATATTTGATTGATTTGATCGTGCCACGTTTTCCTCGGCCTTCCACTATTTCTAGCTCCGTTCACGCCGTTTACATATACCTTCTTTACCATTCTGTCTTCACTCATTCTTTCCATGTGTTCAAACCATCTTAATGACCCTTTCCTTATTTTGTTCATAACACTTTCATTCGCACCACATTCACTTCTTATACTTGCATTTGTCACTCTATCATAAACAGATTTGCCACACATTCGTCTTAGAGATCTCATTTCTACTGCATTTATACTACTTTCATCCTTCTTTTGCCAGTTCCATGTTAATAAGTCCAAGGTAATGATTTTAAAAAATCAGAAGAAATCATGACAGTCTGTAACATTAGCGTGAATGGTGAAAATTTGGAACAAGTAGATGAGTTCGTGTATTTAGGTAGTATGTTTACAAGAGATGGGTGAGTGGAGAGGAATATTGAAAGAAGGGTTGGGGCAGGAACCAAAAAATCTAGAATGGCAGTGCACAATGGTGTTCTTCTACCGACCCTTATGTATGGAAGCGAAGAATGGAGCTGGCAAAAGAAGGATGCAAGTAGAATAAATGCAGAAGAAATGAGATCTCTTAGACGAATGTGTGGATGAATGTAAATGAATTCTTCTTCAGTGAATCGTGTGTTTTGAATGATTAGATGGAACTTGATTATTTTTGTAACATTAAAATGACGATACTATTACATGTTTTTTTAATTGTACGTATAGAATAGTAAGAACCCTTTTCACGAAAAAGACAAATGTGAAATTTTGTTAGTTGAAACCCTCTTACTCTCAGATGACGATATAACAAACAGCTGATGGACATATCGTTCATTTTAGCACCAGCGTTTATGCCATCTAAGATTAGAACATAGTGAGTTGCAGTGTCAAAATAATGTTGAATATTCAAAGTCACTTAGCAAAAGATCAGGCGGAGCCCTTGGGCTATGAACGAGAAGCCCTCGGCTAGGAAACTAGCACGGATGTGACGCAAGAACTCATAATTTGTCCCTTTGGGCAACATAACCTCTAGAGTTCTGCTTTAATTATATAAATTAAAACTTAATCAAAATATTATTGCAAACGAACTATTTAAATTATCTTCTATGTTCGTCATACTTTGTGTTGTAGATGCACGTGCATCCATAACAAGATGTATGGAATGTAGAAGAAGCGAGAGAAAAACGTCAGGACAGAACAGTGTGGCGGTTTGTTAGTTATGAAATCTTGCATTTATTAATACTTTCTTATGTTGCCAGTTCCATATTTCACTACTATTCATAAGGGTCGGCACTAAAATCAAATTCTGCACTGCCGTATTTGCTTCAGTCAATATATTTATATTAATTTGCAATGATGATTTTGAGTGCACTATTCAATTAATAAAATTTAAATACTTGTCTTTTTATTTTTTATATACTTTGTATATACAACATTAACTTAAAAAAAAAATACATATCAGACATGTTTCGGACAACCGGTCCTTCTTCAGTGATACATCTGTCAAAACTGATCATATTTGAAAACAATTTTACAATATTTTAGATATGTATCTTTATAATATGTATCACTGAAGATAGACTGGTTGTCCGAAACATGTCTGATATGTAATTATTTTTTTTATAAAGTTAGTGTTGTATATACAAAGTATATAAAAAAAGAAAAAGACAAATATTAAAATTTTATGGAGTGCCGCATCGTTTAAGGGGGTTGACCCATGTGAAGGATTAAAAAAGAAAATTTTTCTTTCATAAATTGCTTCCTTAATATGTCTAGAATACGGTGGTAAAATGATTTTTTAAAATTCGAAGTCGTTATAAAAATACAGCAATTATCAGACAAATATTGAAATATTATGGAGTGCCGCATCGTTTAAAGTGTGACAGTCCATTCTTTCTGCCTACCCTTTCGGGAGGCGGCGTGATGGTTAGTTAGTTAGTTTCTGTTGTGTAAAAAAAAATTAGAAGATGTAAAAAAATATTGTTCAATTACGAATCCGCAAATCAAAGTAATTTTCCGGTTTTTAAGGATGTAGCTCATGTTACCGAAAGCTGCCCAGCTTAGTCTTGGACTTGGACTTGAAACGAAAAGTCTATGAAGCCTGCGTTCTGCCAGTTGGTTATGGTCTTGAAACTGTAACATTATCCAAGCAAAGTTCCAAGAATCTACGAGTTACCAAAAGAGCCATGTTAGGAATAAGCTTAAGAGACAGAGTCAGAAACGATACGGTGAGAGAAAAAACAAAGGTCACTGACATCATCCACCGGGTGGCGACTCTAAAATGGCAATGGGTAGGTCACGTAGCCAGAAGCTCAGATGAAAAATGGACAAGAAGACTGCTGACTTGGAGACTGTGGACGGCAAAAAGAAGTGCAGGGCGACCGCAACTACGGTGGAAGGATGACCTGAACAGACACGTCGGAATAACCTGGATGCAGTCTGCACAGGACAGAGTGACATGGAAGTGAATGGAGAGGGCTTTTGTCTAGGAGTGGATGGGAATAGGCTGAGGAAGAAGAATGAGAAATCAAAGTAATGATGAATATAGAAAAAATATATAGTTCGGCTATCACAACGTAATTATCTAATTCTATTATAAATTACCTAATTAATTAGATTGGAGATGATAGCCCGGACAGGTGAGAAGCCATGACCCTCTTAGGGACCCCGGGTCGGAGGTGACGCGTGAATCGTGAAGATCGAAATAATGAAACGAGTGGAACACATCACCGACACGTGTGCGAGCAATCACCCGCCGTGACTCCATTCGGTCTGGGTTCGAATCCGTGAATAAACTAATACGTGATGTTGCGCAACCATTTCGCCCTGGGCTGTGCTCTTTGCAGAAACAAGATACCAGCGATGCCTGTAGAATAGGGGGGAAATGCGCCAAGATATAATGGATTTGTAGTTCTTCCTCCTTCTTCTTCCTCAGCCTATTCCCCCCCACTCCTGGACAAAGGCCTCCTCTGTCTGTTCAGGTCATCCTTCCACCGTAGTTGCGGTCTCCCTGCACTTCTCTTTGCCGTCCACGGTCTTTAAGTCAGCAGTCTTCTTGTCCACTTTTCATCTGAGCTTCTGGCTACGTGACCTGCCCATTGCCATTTTAGAGTCGCCACCCACGGATGATGTCAGTGACCTTTGTTTTTTCTCTCACCGTATCGTTTCTAACTCTGTCTCTTAGGCTTATTCCTAACACGGCTCTTTGGGTCACTCGTAGTTTCTATTAATGAGGTCTTGCACGAGGACGAGTCCCATGAGGTTGATTATGCAATGTAATATAGGGGAGTCTGGTGGTGTCCATTTTTTAACATGACTGTACCAGTCCCTTTTTCGCTGTCTGCTCCATCTTATATTATCCTCAACCTCACATATCTATCTTATTCTGGTGTTCCTCACGCGATTTCTCAGTGTCTTGCCTGCTATCGTCCTCAGTGTCTTTATTTCGGAAGTCCTCAAAACTTGTCCTTACTGTGTCTGCCATTGCTTCGACGCCATATGTTATTATTGGTCTTACGCATGCTTCATAGATTTTCATCTTACTCTTAATGTCCATGTCTTTATTTTTCCATATTGTGTGTATTTTTCCATATTTTAGAGCCCCAGAGATTGCAGCTGCTTTGTTTACTAGGGCTTGTATTTCTTCCCGCAGATCAGCTCCCCCCACCAGGTCTATGCCTAGATACTTGAAGGTCCTGACCTGTTCTATGGGTTGATTTTCTATAACCAGGTTACATGTTTTGGGTGTTTTGGAAAAGGTCATACATTTTGTTTTTTCGATAGAGATCGTCATGTTGTATTTCTTACAGGTGTGATGTAGTCTGTCTAGCATTTTTCGTTGCTCATTATTGTTTTCAGCTATGATTATAGCATAAGATCCTAGAGATCAAATATTGTAATTGAAACCTGCAAGGATCAAATAATGTAACTGAAACCACCAAATGAAAAAAATGTAGTCCATAAATATAATTAAACTTCTAGAAAACAAACGTTTTCATTTGTATTAATATCTTTAATGGAGGTATTAATGTGACAAATAGTGACCTATGGATGTGAGGCGTGGGCAATGATAGCGAAATCCGCAGAGCGACTGGATATTTTTGAGAGAAGGGTGCTGCGCAGAATTCTGGGACCTGTGAATGACGGTGAAGGCTGGAGAGTGCGGCATAATGACGAGCTGTACCATATTTACAAAGCTCCCAGCCTCTCCACACAGGTCAGACTGAATAGACTGAGATGGGCCGGTCACGTGCAGAGGATGCCGTCATCGCAAACCCCAAAAAGATTGCTGGAGTGGCACCCAGGTGGTAGAAGACCAATTGGACGACCAAGGCTGCGATGGGAGGATGAAGTTGGGAGAGATGGGGCGAAATTGTTACTAGTGTCAGATTGGAGTGTCGAAGCGGAGGACAGGAGGAGTTGGAGGCGAAGAATACTGGAGGCTAAGGCTCGATATGGGCTGTAAGGCAATCGAAGAAGAAGAAGAAGATTAATGTGATAAATAGTGGGGTATCAATAATGTAAGATCTTACGCGACACTTCCATGTTAAATGAAATAAAAAAAAAAATGTATCGCTTCTCCTCGTCTTCTTTGGTATTTAAAGAAAACCATTGCTCCTGTTAAGCCGTTCACTAGACATTGAACCATGAGACCAAATTGCATTTTTTTTATTACTGGTCTAACAGCACAAGTATGCAAATCACCACACACAATCCTACCTTGTTATATTATATAATATGACCACCATCAAAAGCTGTTCATATCTGATTTACAATTTCATTTCAACTGTGAAAATATGACACGAATTAATAGAAGAGGGTTCATCAATGAGAAACAAAAACCTGGGACCCAGTGGCGGTACTTCCATAGAAGCCCAGAAGCCCGGCTTGCATAAGAAATTTTGAATCAAAACCCCCAAATCTAAGTAATCGTGCCGCCGTATAAACCAACAACCTCGTAAATGTAAGTCCCGGATGGACCGGGGACAGGCCCAGGGAGTGTACGAGCGAGGCTGATAAAAGGGCGCTGCTACGCCCTATAACAGCCTCGGGTATGTGGCGGGAACTTCTATGTTTCTTTATAAAAAAAAAACAACAACCCACCAAATCACCTTCCAACAATGTTCCCATCAGACGTAAGAGGAATAGCCACAAGAGCTGAACCTCTGTAAACCAGAAGAGGTTTTGATTCAATATTCTTCTTCAAAAGGCTTCTGGGCTTCTATGGGAGTACCGCCACTAGTAGGACCTAATCTTAAGATGGATCCTGGGACCTAATCCTAAAACCTATCGTAGGACTTAATTTTAAGACCGACCCTGGCACCTAATTTTTAGACGGATCCTGGGATCTAATCTTAAGATGGATCCAGGGACTTAATGTTATGACCAATCCTGGGACCTAATCTTAAAACGGATCCTGGGATCTAATCCTAAGACCGATCCTGGGACCTAATCTGCAGACGGATCCTGGAACTGATCTAAGACCGATCCTGGAACCTAATCCAAAGACCAATCCTGGGACCTAATCTTAAGACCGATCCTGGCACCTAATCTTAAAACGAATCCTGGGACCTAATCCTAATACGGATCCTGGGACCTAATTCTAAGATCGATCCTGGGACCTATTCACAAGACGGATCCTGGGACCTAATCCTAAGACCGATCCTGGGACTTAATATTATGACCGATCCTGGCACCTAATTTTAAGACGGATCCTAGAACTGATCTTAAGACTGATCCTCGGACCAAATCTCAAGACGGATCCTGGGACCATCATCGGGAGACGACATAAAATAATAATATATATTTTTTCTTTTTGTTTAAATTAAACTGGGGGTTTCTTGAGAGGGCTCTCATTTTTGATACCCCAATATTTATGGTATAAAAGCTCTCTTAAACATTATTAGATCTGTAAAATAGTCTTCAATATTTTTAATGTATGAAAAAATATGATAACATAAAACGAAACAATTCGAAGTTAATGTAAATTACTTTTGAAATACAATAATCTTAAGACCGATCTTGGGACCTAATCTTAGGACGGATAAAGCCATGGTTAGCTACCAAACTCTCTCATGTAGAGATATCTCAGAAATCTCTTCTCTCTAATATGAGCGAGTACCTATTTCTATTTGTTAACAAACATATTTTATGTTACTCATTAATTTGTATTATGATTCTGGTTTTCCCAGCGATATTCTACTTTCAAGCTGCCAATTCATCAAACTAAATAACGACTGGGCAATAAATCGATATGCATTGAAAATTATTTTGATGATCAATCCAAACAACCAATTTCATTTTATCTGATTGAAGTATTAAGGGGGTTATAACGGTTTAACCCGGCGGGGAATAATTCTTAAGAGTCGTTAAAGATGCTTTTAATATCCTATTATGGCGACCAATATATTATGCCAGGGGTCAGAAACTATTATCTTTATTATTTTGTTGAATCACTCTTTACATCATGACAGCATGAGCCAAATCGATGTAAAGGGTATTTATTATAGCTATCATAGTGATTCTCGTGACAAGTATCCTACATCCCCGAGAACAGGCTCCAAGAAATAACAGGACACAGTCAATATTTGATTTATTTGATCGTGTCACGTTTTCCTCGATCTTCCTCTATTTCCAGTTCCATTTACATCGTTAACTTTTTTTAACATTCTTTCTTCATTCATTCCATGTGTCCAAAGCATCTTAATAATCCTTTCATTATTTTGTTCATAACACCATCATTCGCACCGCATTCACTTCTTATATTTTCATTCGACATTTTATCATACACAGAATATCCACACATTCGTCTAAGAGATCTCATTTCTACTGCAATTATTCTAGTTCTATCCTTCTTTTGCCAGTTCCATGCTTCGCTTCCATACATAAGGGTCGGTAGAATAATTATCACTACATATTAAAATAAAGCCAAATATATTATAGATGAAACATTCAGTCAATTTTGACGATGAAGCATTATCATGAATAATAATCTAAACATAATAAGAACCCGGCATGGCGAAATGATACCCCCCACAAAACAACTCCATCGCACTCGTAGAACCGTGTTTTTTAATATTTATTTTAAATATAATGGTAAATAAGTCTTTTTGTTTATTATTTAATCAGGGAAATCTACAAAATATCTATGCGTAGGTTTCTTGTCTTACAATATAAAAATATGTCATTTAGCTCAAACAAAAAGTGTTTGCCACCCCTTGCATTATATGTGTAAGATTTACTTTCACATATATCGTGTTTTTCCGAAAGCATTAATAATTTTTATTTATAAATTTACTGTGGAAATGCTATAAAAATAAATACGTATCGTGTCAATAAAATATATTTATTATTAAAGCCCACAAAACAATAATTTATTAAAACATTTTGAATGTATACAAATACTTGTAGACGAATACTGGATTTTATTTACCCATTGCGGGTTATCAATTCGAGGATTAATTGTATCTCAATAGAGACGAAGATGCAAATTGGAAACAGAATATGGTTATCGAGGTGTTTACAGGACTTATGACCTGTCATTGGTTGGGTTAAGCGCACGCTTTATGTAATACAACATCCCCATTCCACCCTTAACAACAAGATAATTTTTTTTATGAATAACACTGTTTTTTGCACTTCTGAGTTGATTTTTCTCAACATGTTTCGAAGGCTTTACACTTTCATCATCGGAAGAACGATATAAAACACCTTAATTTATCTAAAACTAAAAAAAAATGTTTAAATGAAACTGGGGGGTTCTTGAGAGGGTTCTAATTTTTGAACCCCAATATTTATGACATAAAAAGCTCTCTTAAACATTATTAGATCTGTAAAATAGTCTTACATATTTTTAATGTATGAAAAATTATATGATAACATAAAACAAAACAAATTGAGGTTAATCTTATTCACATAAAAATTACTTTTGATATATAATACAATAATTTTCTTTAAAGACCTCTGTGCAGTAAGGCGTGCACATACATTTCTTGTACAAATTTTTCGACATTTATTATTATTATTTTTATTTATTTATTTATTCGATTTAATAATATAAATTCACGATTAAACCATTGTATATATAATAACAATAATAAACCATGTAACTTTTGGCATTTCACATATCAGAACGAGTACCGTGAGGAAGGAAGAATGAAAAAATAAGTGAGTGTTAAATATGAATGAAACGTTTGATAAATGCATTTTAAAACTTAACCAAACGCAACAACTAATTTATGGCGGAAAGATATACCCCGCTTGACTGAAGAAGAGCTATTATCATGCCTCTATACATGGGTAAGGAATCTCATTTGGACTGCGGAAACCACATGATAGTCAGTCTATGGAGTTCCGTTGGTAAGCTGTATGGCAGGATACTGATAGAAAGAATGAAAATGTGAAATATGACATCTGGAGATATTTCGGATATGCAGGAACATGGATTTATGGATGCGTGGATCAGATTTTCGCACTTTTTAATTAAACATAAGTTTTTTGGCAAAATCTGTCGGGCTTTCTTCTTTTTCGACTTGCCTACAGCAACCCTTCTTTCAATATCCCTCTCTACTCGCCCATGTTTTGTAAACATACTACCCCAATACACGAACTCATCTACTTGCTCCAAACGGGTAGGAAAGTTATGTGTTGTTGACTCCTTTAATTTTAACACAAGTGCAAGATTGAATTAGGTCATTTTTTTGCGCTTTTAAATAATATTAAGTTAGTGTTTTTATAATGTCAGAATACAAAACGCCTCCCGCCAAAAGAGCAAGCGCCTTCCGAGAAGTTTACGCCGGGAAATTCTCATTTTTTTAAATCATATGTTTTGAGAGTTTTTATCGAGAGTCAACGTCCTCCCGCGAACCGAGTATTAATTCGAAATTCGAGAACACATCCGTGTTATTATAATGCGCAATTTGAATTTGGAGTTTTTCGCTTCTTTAAAAAAATATTAAGAACACGACATTAATGATATAGTGTAAATTAATATGCAGGAATATAAAAAAAGAGTTGTATATATTTTAGTTACAAACTAAAAAAAATGATAAAGGGAAAAGTGTACAAAGCTATGTATGACCTATAGTTCAAAGTTATAACCTGAATGTGTCAAATAAAAAAAAAATAAAGACCACTCGGAAATAATATTTAAAAATGGAATTGTTGATGATCATTTAACATAAGAATTGAACTAAAAGCCGAAAAAGATTGATAACAAAGATCTAAAAAAAGAAGAAAAAAAAAACAGTACCATATTTCAATGATTGTTTCTTGAATGATTATGTAAAACTAACTAACTAACTAACCATCACGCCGTCTCCCCGAAGGGGTAGGGAGAAATAATGGACTGCCACAATTTTCCTTCCTTACACACTTCTCTCGCTTCCTCAACATTCAAACATCATGTCATGCACGCACGTCGATTTCTACCACTCCTAATTATGGTAACATATAACATTCTATATTTAATTTATTGAATTGAGCCACGTTTTCTTCGGTCTTGCTCTATTTCTAGTTCCATTTACATAATAATATTTTTTTTGCATTATTTTCATGTGTCCAAACCATCTTAATCATTTCATTATATTATTCATAACACTTTCATTCGCACCGCATTCACTTTTAATATTTTCATTCAACACTACTATCAAACCAGTTTTTTTATACATTCGTCTAAGAGATCTAATTTGTACTGCATTTATTCTACTTTCATCCTTCTTTTGCCAGTTCCATGCTTCGCTTCCATTCACAAGAACACGATTGTGCATTGCCATTTTGTTTGCGATGACAACTTTAAGTGCACCATTCACTTTTGCATGACGTGAAACTCCATATTAAAAATAAATAATTCAAATGAAAACGTCTGTTTTCTAGAAGTTTTATTATAATTAATGTGAATGACACTGAAAGTGAACATTAATGACGAATATAGACGAAACATGTCATTCACATAAAATATAATAAAACTTCTAGAAAACAGACGTTTGCATTCGTATTATATCTCCAGAGAAGAATGTGCAGAGGGACTAGAAGACTTTAGGCTTAAAGAAAGAAGATTAGACGACCTTCGTGGCAGAGTGGTAAGAGCTCTGACTTCCATACCGAAGGTCTCGGGTTCGATTCCCGGCAATGACAGCGTGATTGTCACACTGTCTTTGGTCTGGTGTAGAATTCACGTGACAATAAAATGGCGATAGATTTGCTACCTATCATATGTCACCAGAATCAATAGCTTAAAATAAATTGTATACAGTAATTAGCTTCAAACGACCTGTTGTATACATAAAAAAAAATGGTGACCAGCGAAACACATGGTGTCAAATGATTATAAAAAAATAACTTCGAGCGACGGGAAAAAGCGAAGATTTTTTAAATCAAGATTTATAGTTTTAACATTATCTTAGTTCATATTATATCATTCATTCATTATTACAGTATCATAAGAGTTCGTACGCATATCTTATAAATTATGACTCCATTTATTATAAATTCATTCGTAATACATATTAAGAAATTTAATCTGCAAATAATGTAGTAAAATTTACGTGCTGAATGAAAGAACAAATTTTCGAGAAGTATATCGGTAGAGAAGAGTGTAGAAGTCTTCCAGTATTTTTTTTTTAACTAACTAACTAACCATCACGCCGTCTCCCCGAAGGGGTAGGCAGAAAGAATGGACTGCCACACTTTTCTTTCCTGACATATTTCTCTCGCTTCCTCAACATTCATACATCGTGTCATGCACGCGCGTCGATTTCTCTGACTCCTCACATGGCCGATATTCAATATTTGATTTATTTGATCGTGCCACGTTTCCTCGGTCTTCCTCTATTTCTGGTTCCATTTACATCATTAACATATAATTTTTTTACCATTCTTTCTTCATTCATTCTTTCAATATGTCCAAACCATCTTAATGATCCTTTCATTATTTTGTTCATGACACCATCATTCGCACCGCATTCACTTCTTATATTTTCATTCGGCACTCTATCATACACAGAGTATCCACACATTCCTCTAAGAGATCTCATTTCAACTGCATTTATTCTACTTTCATCCTTCTTTTGCCAGTTCCATGCTTCGCTTCCATACATAAGGGTCGGTAGAAGAACACCATTTTTTTAAAAATATTTATTTATTTGACACATTCACCATGGAGTGTTGTGTGTCATACAAGTAATAATACATTAAGGTTACATATTGATATACAAACAATTATTACATTTAAAAATAACATAATTGACTTATTTATTTCAACAGTTTAAACTAACAAATATTTATTATATTCTTAATAATTATGTGAAAAGGGAGTAGGGAAAACTAACTTATAGATTAATAACATTATAAAATCGTGAAATTCCTATAATTTTAAATTATTAACAGAGAGAAAATGATTTAATGATATAATTACAAGATTTGATTGTGATGACAATAATGTATGGTGATGGGAAATGTGAAATATACACTAATGATTTCTTTGAGAAAATTTTCCCGCCCTACTAAAAGAGGGCATTGAAAAATTAAATGTTGAAGGTCGCCTTTTGCACCGCATTCACAAATAAGAGAAGGAGAACAGTTGATTTTGAATACGTTGGCCGGAGTGTGACAGTGGCCAGAACGAAGTCTACGAAGTATGTTGTAATTAGTTTTCTGCTAAAGCCGAGTTTTCCAAACCAGGGCTTGAGAGGAATGGAATTCTGAATGTGACCATAGAAAATTCCTTTCATAGTTTTCGATATTAGCCAGTTCTTCTTCCATAAGTTGTTGTTTGATGTTTTTATAAATTCGAATGAATCAATGAATCTATAAAACATGCGTGCGACCTATCATGACGTACGCTGTAGAGACGCGGGCTGACACTGTGCGAACCAAGGGACTACTAAGAACATCGGAGATGAAGGTCCTAAGATCAATTACTGGAAAAACCCTCCGAGATCGTGTCCACAACGCAGACATAAGAAAAACCTGCGAAATAGAGGATATCGTTCAGTGGAGTAGATCCAGAAGAAGATACTGGAGGGACCATGTAGCCCGAATGGATGGTGACAGACTCGCATATACAGCCGCTTATGAAATCCCTTCCGGACACCTGGAAGACCGCCTAAGAGATGGAGGGACAGCTGGACCTCATCATCCGACGAGATATGATTTCTGTGTCACAGATCGTCAGATCTATTAAAAGAAGAAGAAGAAGAAGAAGAATGAATCAGAGTAAACATATCTGTTTCATTACCAGAGATACCGCATGTCCCGGAATCCAAATCAACTCTACTCTTTGTCTCCTACTATGAAGCTTAAATAGCATGTTCAGAATATTACACATCAGGTGAGAATATTTAGACGAGAAAGGAGAGGAATTTAAAAGTTTAAGGCAGCTCAGAGAAGGGAGGGAAGAGATATTGAGTTAGTGTCAAACCACAATTTGAAAATGATTCGAAACAGTGTGCACTTCGAAAGCGCGCCGCCAACGCAATTCTAAATTTAAATTCGAATTTATTACTCACCTAAATACATCGGGTACTAACCTATGTGAGTATTGTCAATAAAGCCAATGGCCATGTGTAGAAATGATTAATTTATCGATACATATGAAAGTGAGAATAAAATATATCGATAAAATTACAGCAAACAAATCGATACATGAAACAATCGATTAATTAAAGCCGTTGGGTTCGGCCCTTATGTCAACGAAATTCAACGAATGCTTATTTACGTTTTATCAATTTAAATACATTTGACACAGTAGCGCACGGATTTTTAAAGCGTTACTTCCATCGCTATGTATGGCAGGACGAAATGACTTCTATCTCTCTCTCTGTTTTCAATCCTGGGATTGGTTTGCAGCAATTTCCTATATTCTTCTCCTCCATTCTTCCCTGTCTTGTGCGGCTCTTTTGAAATCTGCATATGATTATTTGTATTGATTATTATAATTAATTGTATTATTTGTATTTTTTTTAAACGCTCTTTACATTATAACAATAAACTGACTAACCACCACGCCGTTTATCCGGAGGGGTAAGCAGAGAGAATGGACCGCCCCACCATTTTGTACTGACATACCTCTCTAGATTCCTCCACATTCATACAACGTAACATGCATGATCGTCGATTCTTCTGACTTCGAATGTGGCCGCCTATCAGTATTTGATTAATTTGGTAGAGCCATGCTTTCCTTGGTCTTCCACGACTTCTCTTCCCATTCACACTGCTTTTATACAACATTTTAACCATTTTCCTTTCGTCCATATGTCCAAACCATCTCTGGGACCTTTTTATAAATATACTTATGATGCAATCATTTGCCTTACATCATTACAGCGTGAGCCAAATCGATGTAAAGAGTATAGCTATCAAATTCATTCTCATGCCATGTGAGAGGTAGCTAATCTCTCTCTCTGGTTTCAATCCTGGGATTGGTTTTCAGCAATTAACTTTATTCTTCTCTTCCATTCTTCCCTGTCTTGTGCGGCTCTTTTGAAATGTGCATATGAAGAACAGCGCACGTCCACCAACAGGTCCTCCAGGTACTCTCGGTGTGGACGTCCCCTAGAGTTTGTCCCCTCGGTCATACCCTCCATTATGGCATGCAAGAGGCCTTCTTGTTGTATTACATGGCCGATCTATCTTGCACGCCTTTCGGACAAGGTCCTGAGCAGGTGCCTTCCTCCTTAGACTCTTTGGAGAACCTCCTCATTTGTGATGTGGTCTCTCCAGGAAATTCCTAATAGTCTTCTATAGGACCACATCTCAAAAGTCTCTAGTCTCCGTTTATCTCTTTCGGATAGGCACCATGTCTCGCAGCCGTACATCAAGATACTCCATACATAGGTCTTGATGAGGAGTATTCTCAGTTTTAGGTTTACATAATTCGATTTTATTATTTTCGACCATTTATTAAATGCACTTCTATCTATCTTGGTATATTGGTTTGGAAAACTTCAACGCATCGCCAAGCGCAAAACCTTTCGGCTTTGTAGAGCGTTGTCACTGCCGTAAATTTGTCAGTACGCATTTGGGATTGAAAGCAAATGCAAGTCCGTCTGTGTTCTGAATAACTGTATTACCAGTAGACGTTTACGTTATTTATTATGTATGCATGATTCGTGACAGAGTGGTAAGAGCTCTGACTGGCATACCGAAGGTCCTGGGTTCGATTCCCAGCGATGGCAGTGTGATTGTCACACAGTCATTGGTCTGGTTTGAATTCTTGTGACATTAAAATGGCGATAGATTAGCTACCAACCACATGTCATGAGAATCAATAAAATAATTAAAAATAAAATTGTATACAGTAATTGGGTTCAAACTACCTGTTGTATACAAAAAAATAATTATTTGTGTCGAATGAAAATATAAGAAGTGAATGCGGTGCGAATGATGGTGTTATGAACAAAATAATGAAAGGATCATTAAGATGCATTGGACACATGGAAAGAATGAATGGAGAAAGAATGGTAAAAAAATATGTGTTAACGATGTAAACGGAACTGGAAATAGAGGAAGAACGAGGAAAACGTGGCATGATCAAATAAATCAAATTATTGAATGTTGGGGACGTGAGGAGTCAGAGAAATCGACGCGCGCGCATGACACGATGTATGAATGTTGAGGAATCGAGAGAAATATGGTAAAAAAATTATATGTTAATGATGTAAATGGAACCAGAAATAGAGGAAGACCGAGGAAAACGTGGCACGATCAAATAAAACAAATATTGAATGTCGGCCATGTGATGAGTCAGAGAAATCGACGCGCGTGCATGATACAATGTATGAATGTTGAGGAATCGAGAGAAATATGTCAGGAAAGAAAAGTGTGGCAGTTCATTCTTTCTGCCTACCCCTTTGAGGAGACGGCTAGTTCGTTAGTAAGTTTTTAATTGTTTAATATGGAGTTTTACATCATTATACAAGAAAGAATTTTTATTTATATTTTATATCAATGTGTATATTATAATATTTGTTTTAGATTTATTTTGGGGATGTTGGACGATCGAAATGTGTTGGACGATCGAAATAGGTGGCGATGAGGTTTGCAACCCTTCACACCGCGTCTCCCGCGGCGCGAAAAGAGAAGGATGGAGTGTCGCATCGGTTAAAGTGTGACAGTCCATTCTTTCTGCCTACCCTTTCGGGGAGACAGCGTGATGGTTAGTGAGTTAGTTAGTTACAAGAAAGAATAAATCTACAATATTGATATTCATGGATACCTATCAGTATTTGCTATTATACTTAATGTAACTTACGTTCTGACTAGCATTTTTTAACGAACTTTTTTATAGCATTCGAAAACGTTTTTAAATGTAGAACGCTACTGTTAAACGTACCACATGGTTGTACTAACCTTAGAATGGAGCTAATGCATGTTGATATTATATTTAATTACTCTCATAATATGGACTAAGGTCAAATGTATTAATATATTTAAATCAAAAGCAATAAAAAAAACTATTTAACATTTATCTCCGCAGTCGAAATGCGAACAGTATTTTTTAATCATTTGTAAAAGAAAAAAATAGTTAATTAATATTCATTCTCGTAATGGGCTACTGGAATAAACTAACTAACTAACTAACTAACCATCACGCCGTCTCCCCGAAGGGGTAGGCAGAAAGAATGAACTGCCACACTTTTCTTTCCTGACATATTTCTCTCACTTCTTCAACATTCCCGGTTGATTCCCGGTTTCGATTTCGATTCCCGGTGATGGCAGTGTGATTGTCACACTGTCTTTGGTCTGGTGTAGAATTCACGTGACAATAAAATGGCGATAGATTGGCTACCTATCACATGTCACGAGAATCAATATAATAGCTAAAAAAAAAATTGTATACTGTAATTGGGTTCAAGCGACCTGTTGTATAGGTACATAAAAAAAAAAAAAAAAAAAACAACCTGCCTTTGGTGATGCCAGCAGGAAGAGCAATTCGGACGCTGAATCTAATCATCTCGGATTTGGACATTTTCAGTGTCTGTGAGGCAGTATTCATAAAAAAAATATTGCAAACTCTGGAAAGAGTACTGCCTCACTGACGTCGACATATTTGGATTCCTTCTGATATGTATGATTTTTTTGGTCTCATGTTGTTTTGTTTTTTTATCTTTATAATACCGTTTTTGTCCAAATGAGTCGCCTAAATGTTTTATCGTTTGTTATGTCTCATTTGTAAATGTATATAAATAAATAAATAAATAAATAAATAAACATTCATATATCGTGTCATGCATGCGCGTCGATTTCTCTGACTCCTCACTAGGCCGACATTCAATATTTGATTGATTTGATCGTGCTACGTTTTCCTCGGTCTTCCTCTATTTCTGGTTCCATTTACATCATAAACATATAATTTTTTTTACCATTCTTTCTTCATTCATTCTTTCCATATGTCCAAACCATCTTAATGATCCTTTCATTATTTTGTTCATGACACCATCATTCGCACCGCATTCTCTTCTTATATTTTCATTCGACACTCTATCATACACAGAGTATCACACATTCGTCTAAGAGATCTCATTTCTACTGCATTTATTCTACTTTCATCCTTCTTTTGCCAGTTCCATGCTTCGCTTCCATACATAAGGGTCGGTAGAAGAACACCATTGTGCACTGCCATTCTAGCTTTTTTGGATAGGTTTTTGTTTGCGATGACAACTTTAAGTGCACCATTTACTCTGTTGCCTGTCCCAACCCTTCTTTCAATATCCCTCTCCACTCGCCCATCTATTGTAAACATACTACCTAAATACACGAACTCAACTACTTGCTCCAAATTTTCCCCATTCACGGAATAAACTAGATTTAATCCAAACAATATACCATATACTAATGTATAAAAATGATGGACAAGTGAAGAGGGATATTGAAAGAAGGGTTGGGGCAGTCAACATAATGATCTTGGGCTTCATCGTCCGGACCGGAAGAGTTTTCAGAGATCCTCATCTGCTCAGAGTCCTATACAACGCGTTGGTTCGGATCAGACTCGAAAGTGGTTCTGTGATATGGAGTCCACAGGGGTAGGCAGAGAGAATGGACCGCCACACTACTCTATCCTGACATACCTCTCTAGATTCCTCCACATTCATACATCGAGTCATACACGCACGTCGATTCTTCCGGCTTCTGACATGACCAACCTTTAAAATTCATTAATTTTGTCATGCCATGTTTTCCTCGGTCTACCTCGACTCCGTACCCCATTTATATAATTAACATATACTTTCTTAACAGTTCTTTCTCCATCCATGCGTTCCATATGTCCGAACCAACGCAGCGATCCTTTCATAATTTTGTTCATAATACCTTCATTCGTTCTACATTCCTACCTAGTATCAGCATTTGAAATTCTGTCGTACATCGTTCTACTACACATACGTCTTAGGGACCTCATCTCTACCGCATTTATTCTGCTCTCATCTTTCTTCTGCCAGTTCCATGTTTCGCTTCCATACATAAGGGTTGGGACCAGAACTCCATTGTTAACGGCCATTTTCGCTTTCATTGATATTTTTTTAATTTCAATTTTTTTTTAATAGAATTAAATAAATATGTAAACAAAATGTAACCTTATATTGATATGTATGTAGATTATTACAATTGAATGTTTAATTGTTTTTTATTAGAACATTTGTTGTGTACATTTAATTTCAAAGTTCGAGCGCTCTTAATGAAAAGCCCTATAATATTTTCTTTATTTTATTAAGATTGTGACGTAAAATCTTAACCATTTGTAAAGTGTTAACAATATTAATAAAATAACATTGTTAAAAATGTTGAGTGCGCCATTTATTTTAAGAACGGTTGGTGCTGGGAATAAAATAAATGGCGCACTCAAATTCATTACTGCAAATAGAAATATATCCACAGAAGCAATGATGGCAGTACACAGTGGAGTTTTAGTGCCAGCCCTCGTGTATGGAAGTGAAGCTTGGAGCTGGCAAAATAAGGATGAAAGCAGGATAAACGCCGTAGAAATGAGATCACTAAGAAGAATGTGCGGGAAAACGTTGTATGATAGAATACCGAACGATGAAATAAGAAAGAAATGTAAGGCAGATGACTGCATCGTGAATAAAATTAAAAAAGGATCCCTGAGATGGTTCGGACATATGGAACGAATGGATGAGAGTAGAATGGTTAAAAAGTTGTACACAAGCAGCGTGAGTGGGAAAAGAAGCCGAAGACGACCGAGGAAAACATGGCATGACCAAATTAATCAATTATTAATAGGCGGCCACATTCGAAGTCGGAATAATCGACGTGCGTTCATGGTACGATGTATGAATGTAGAGGTATGCCAGGACAGGCCATTGTGGCGATCCATCCTCTCTGCCTACCCCTCCGGGGAAATGGCGTGATGGTTAGTTAGTTAGTTAAAAATGTTAATGTTTACTAATTGTTTTTTTGACAATATTTTGACATTTGACAGCTGTCAGATCAAACCGGACCCACATTTAAATCAACAACATTACGGCCCGGTTAACAGAGATTTCGAGACGGCATTGGTGCAGGAGTTGACGGCCACAACAGGCTGTAGAAGAAGATGAATATGATAACATAAAAATGTAAAGAATATTTCTTAGATACTGTGGTAGACACCCGCTCTTTAGATGTCAATTTTCAATGTCAGAACAACTAAGAGGATATCCGCGCGCGACTGGTCGATATCACAGAGACTGGACTCATCTCGCGGGTCGAGAGAAATGTAATTTCGTTAACTGGGCCAAGGTGATCTGTCAATAAATAATAAATCAGCCGTAGACAAACTGGTTTATTCCACCATGTGTGAGACACGGACCAAAATGGTTTAATCCACAATACATATCCAATCTGCATGAATCGAATATTCGATAAACTCGAAGCGTTTCTACTGTAACAATTATATACATTTATGAATCAAACAACGCTTAAAAAACTCACTACAAATGAGTTTCACGTTTCGCCTTGCTGGGTTTTATCAAATTTGACATATGAGCATGGTGTAACAAGTTACTACAGTTCTTGACCAATGATTTCATTTATTTATTTTAAACCTATCTAAAGCATTACAGATTTTTTTTCCGATACACTAAAGATACAAGTTAGAGATACACAATAATAAGTAATACATAATAGATTAATAAAAAGAGCGACAAACATAAGATGCATGACAAATTAATAAAATAAATATACTAAACAATTCTAATAAAGATAGTACTTCCCTCAGATGAGCCAAACTATCACAAAATATGTCAAACTCCGAGGTGATATGATTAAGCAAAGATATTGCTCTACCTACCGGCATAACCATTGGTAGGTTGGTTCTGCATCGTGGGAGATAAAACAATCTATGGCCACTTTGTCGAAGATAATTATCAGGGACGAACAGACCTACATCAATCAGGATTTCTGAGTTGTGTATACAACCGCCTATCAGTCGAAAGAAATGAACACCCAAGTGAATGTCTCGTCTCCTCTCGAGTGACTGGTAGCCTAGCATCCCTAGCAAGAAATCAGTTAGAAAGAGCCACGGGTAATATCCATACTTCCTAAGATAGAGGTATCGCAGAATTTTTTTCTGCACCATCAGGGAATATCGAACCTCATGCGGCGCCCAGATAATGGAACTAAATTCTAACCGACTTCTCGCCAGAGAGTTATACGAGTACAGCAGCTTCAGCACCTGAATATTACGAAAGATCTTGGCGTTTCTAATGACAAAACCAAGCATTTTGAGGGAGCTATTACATAGTGAAGTTATGTGAAGACTAAACGACAAGCGAGCATCGAACAACACCCCTAGATCCATGGGCGTCACCGCTCTTTCGAGCTGGGCTTCATCCTTTAGATATCTGAAGTAAATTGCTTTGTGTAAATGATGTTAAACTCAATATTAAATAATCGATTCGAGTGAAAATGCATTACTCAACCGGCACAATAATGAAGGGATTTTGAATCGAATCATTACCTGTGATGAAAAGTGGATCCTGTATGATAATCGGAAGCGCTCATCGCAATGGCTGAACCCTGCCGAACCAGCCAAACCATGCCCCAAGCGAAAATTGACTCCAAAAAAGTTACTTGTGAGCGTTTGGTGGACTAGTGCTGGTGTCGTTCACTACAGCTTTCTTAAATCTGGCCAGACGATTACGGCAGATGTCTATTGTCAGCAACTGCAAACCACGATGGAAAAGCTAGCTGCTAAATAACCGAGGCTGGTTAATCGCTCTAGGCCACTGCTGCTTCATGATAACGCTAGACCACACACTGCACAACAGATGGCTACCAAATTAGAATGTCTAAGACATCCACCGTACTCTCCGGACCTTGCCCCAACAGATTACTATTTTTTTCGAAATTTGGATAACTTCTTGCAAGGGAAAAAATTCAACTCCGTTGGGGCAGTCCAAACCGACTTCAAAGATTTTTTTGATTCCCGTCCGAATGGTTTTTTTTAGTAAAGGGATCGATGAACCACCTATGAGATGGCAAAAGTGCATAGATAGCAATGGTACATACTTTGATTAAATAAATATATTATATTTAAAAAAAATCAACTTTATGTTCCTCCCATAAAAAACGCCAATTTCATATGTAAGGACCTAATATAATAAGTACAAGGTTAAGATTTTAGGTATTCCTCCATAATATATTTACGCAATGATTAAAAAAATAATATTAATAATAATCAAAATTTATCGGGTACATCCGAGATATTTTGTGAAATCGGAAACGAAATTCGTAGCGCTGAGTGCGCGACACTATATTCGCATCTCACTCTTGCATACTTCACTGTGGAAGCGCGAGGAGCTCAATGTTCTCACTGCCCGGCAGTAGCTCTCGGGCTTGCAACCAGAGTGGACCTATGCCCGTCCCGTGAGCGTTGCCAGATGTTTTTTTAAAATGTTTTTGGCAAATAAATCGCAATTATTATAATTTTTTACTTCAATTATAATTAATTAAGGAGATTAGCTATGAATGTTATTATTTTTCCGATTTCAAATCGCTAATTTTTGATTGGGTACTGACTACCCAACACAGGAACGCGCATTTTTATTTTAGCACCGTAAGGGAAAGGTTAACTAATTAACTTTCCGACTGAATTCGCTCTGGAATGGAAAATTAGTTATAAGATGGAAAATAATCTTACCTGTACTATAGTCGCTACGACGAGACCGAAGGTGACCGCAATCTGCAGCGTGGAGGGCTTCGCACCCTCCCAGGGGATGGTGCTGGACACCCCCACGGCTACCAGCAACAGGGTGCCCAGGAATTCTGCGATCAGCTGCCGCCATAGGTTGCTGTTGTCCGTCAGATCGGAAACGCCGATGATGGCTTTCGTTTCTGGAAAAAATGTTATTTTAATATTAAAGTAGAATAAATGCAGTAGAAATGAGATCTCTTAGACGAATGTGTGATACTCTGCGTATGATAGAGTGTCGAATGAAAATATAAGAAGTGAATGCAGTGCGAATATTGGTGTTATGAAGAAAATAGTGAAATGATATTAAGACGGTTTGGACATATGGAAATAATGAATGAAGAAATATTGGTATAAAATATTTATGTTAACGATGTAAATGGAACTAGTAATAGAGAAAGACCGAGGAAAACGTGGCACGATCAAATAAATCAAATATTGAATGTCGGCCACGTGAGGAGTCAGAGAAATCGACGCGCGTGCATAGCACGATGTATGAATGTTGAGGAAACGAGAGAAATATGTCAGGAAAAAGAGTGTGGCAGACAATTCTTTCTGCCTACCCTTTCTGAGAGACGGCTTGATGGTTAGTTAGTTAGTTAGTTAGAGACATAACAAACGAAAAACATTTAGATGACTCATTCGAATACAAAATGGTGTAAATATGTCAAATATTTATGTCAACATGAGTGAGGCAGCACTCTTTCCAGAATTTGTAATATATTTTTAATGAATACCGTCTCACTGACACTAAAAATGTCCAAATCCAAGACTATTAGATTCAACGTACGAATTGCTCTTCCTACTGGTATCACCAAAGGCAGTTTGCAACAATTGATGTCGGCGCTGTCGCGGGTAACTATCAGGAACAATAGAACCTATTTGCTCCAGAACATAGGGGTAGATTAAGAAGTTAAGTTAAGTTAATTAAGAAGTTCCTCCTTTTACTCCTTTCTCCTTAAATATTATACTTTGTCTACATTTAATCTCCCAAGCTCCCATTCCCAATCAAATGCAAATTAATAATTTATTAATTTCTATATAAATTATGTCATTTGAAATGTACGTTTTTTCTAAATTACAATTTTAAATAATAATTAAATAAAACGTTTTTTTTTTACATACTTCCACTTCTGTCTTTATTTCGACAGCGATCGGTTTCGCCAGGCTTGCTGGCATCGACTGGTGATACTATTGTAAACTTATTCCTTTATATACATACAGATCAGGGGTGGTAAACATGATTCTATACAAAAATAATCTTCAAATATTTATGCAAAATATACTGAATTTAAATATTGGTATTACAGGTATTCAAGGAGGTTCGTATTTAATACAATGGCTTTTACATTTTTTTAAATATTTTTTATATTATTATCATGTATTATTATTATTTAATATTATTTATTAGTTCTTACTGTTAAAAAAATAATTGTTAGTACCCACTTAAAACAAATAGCACAGGTTAATTTTTTAATTTGAATTATTGTATAAAATTTTAAATGCGTTTTTCATTTGTCTTTCTTTGTTTAGTTTTTATTATATTTTTACACCTGAAGATGGAGGTATCCTCCGAAACATGTCGTGTTTTGTATTAATTTTTATTTTAATAAATAGTGGATTAAACAATGTTATTGTCAGACGTAGTGTTCGTAGAAGGACGGAATGGGGAATGTTGTATTACATAAAGCGATCGCTTAACCTAACCAATGACAGGTCATAAGTCCTGTAAACGTCTCAACCACGATATTCGCTTCCAAATGATTTACATATTTGTATCTATTGAGATAAAATTAATTCTTAAAGTTATTTTACATTTCCTAATTATATTATTATGGAATTCCACAGTGTTCCTTAGCGTTCAATAAGTTGATTAAGAAGTTGACTGCGAAGACCTCTACTTGGTGGTGCGGGCTGTTAAGAACAGAGAGGATTGGAAGCGTATTGTTCCATAGATTACGACCCTACGAAATGAGGAAACGAAGAAAAAAGATAGTAAAAATATATTTAAAAAATACATTAAATCGGCGAATGCCTACGTTATGCCTAACTGCATTAAATAATAACTGTCTCGTAAGGATTATACATCTGGCTAGGCTTGCATTTAATAAAAGGTCGAAAATAATAGAATCAAATAATATAGACCTAAACCTGAGAATACTCCTCATCAAGACCTATGTATACGAGACATGGTGTCTATCCGAAAGAGATAAGCGGAGACTAAAGGCTTTTGAGATGTGGTCCTATAGAAGACTATTAAGAATTTCCTGGAGAGACCAAATCACGAATGAGGAAGTTCTTCAAGGAATAGGAGGAAGGCACCTGCTCAAGACCTTGTCCGAAAGGCGTGCAAGATGGATCGTCCACGTAATACGTCAAGAAGGTCTCTTACATGCCATAATGGAGGGTATGACCGAGGGGACAAACTCTAGGGGACGCCCACGCCGAGAGTACCTGGAGGACCTGTTGGTGGACGTGCGCTGCTCATCATGTCCAGATTTCAAAAGAGCCGCAGACAGGGAAGAATGGAAGAGAAGAATAGAAGAAATTGCGGCAAACCAATCCCAGGATTGAAACTTTCTAACTAACTAACTAACGTTAGGATTGTTATGCATAAACAGTTCAATTAACATAATTTTCTTTGTCGCATACGTTGAATAATATTTATTTTAGATTAGCGAAAACACACAAGACACTGTAATCAACTTAAGGCATCGACTATCTGAACAGATGTGTTGCGTCATCAATATACCAGTAAAATGTTTGAAGAATAATTTTAACTATTGTGGAAAATAACGCATAAATTAAAATGTCTGTTTTTTAAACAATCCAATTGTTGTTTACACAAATGTATAAATATTTCAATAGTTCTATCATGTGGAATTTAGAAGTCCATTAAGATGTTAGACGTGAGTACTATACTAGATTTTTATTTGATAATTCAACATGTCTATATACTGTTGATATCAATAGAAATAAATGAATCAAATACGAAGGTTATAATGGAATTTACGAGTGTATTAAAAACGGTTTGGTTCATGTGGTGCTCCTGTAAATTTGGAGATATTTCGCGTATAAGTGAATTGTTTCGGTCAATTTAACTGTTGCCGCACTTTATAATAGTTAATTGTGACACGTAATACGTTTTTACTGTTTTGCTGTTAAAATTATATTAGTTTTATCGCTTTTATAAAGAATTTTGACAGGTGTAAAAATAATTTTTTCATTTGTTCCAATGACAATTGGAATAATATCTTCAATATTATTTTAAAGTTCTTGCTGGTTAATTGCCTAATTACAGCTAATTTAAAAAACGGTGGATACGTGTAACACAAATTAAATAAACACAAAAGTCCAGATCGTCTATGTCAACATGTGCAACATCGAAAAAAGCATTATGTGTTATTACATTATGGGCTAAATTAAAAAAACGGTGGATTCAACATAAATTAAATAGACAATATGTGCACCATCTAAAAAGAGCATTTTGTGTTAAATTATTTTTATTTTGTTATTCTATTTTATATAATATTATTTGTTTTAGATTTATTTTGTGGGTATTGGACGATCGAAGTGTGCGCGGGAGATGCCTTTTGGTGGCGATGAGGTTCGCAACCCATCACACCGTGTCTCCCGCGCAGCGAAAAGAGAAGGATGGAGTGCCGCATCAGTAAAAGTGTGACAGTCCATTCTTTCTGCCTACCCTTTCGGGGAGACGGCGTGATGGTTAGTTTGTTTGTTAGTTAGTTAAAAACGCGATTGTTTTTTGTTTTTCTTTTTATTTATAAAAAAAATATGCAGATTATTAATGTGAAAATTTTGTGACACTATTGTGACAAATTTGTTTCGCCTTGCATGGGAATTCTCATTTGGTCAAACATTGTGTTGTTATGAAGATGATTTCGGACGTTTTCTTCAAAATTAAATAGTCAAATGATAAACTTATTGAACGCTAAGGCATTAACACTGTAAGATTCCATAGTAATATACTTAGGAAATTGAAAATAACTTTATTTAATCCACTAATTATTAAAAAACACGAATATAATATAATCTAAACAATGAAAGATTAATAAAAAACGTATTTAAAATTCATAATAATTAAATAAAGCGATGTTTTTTAACTACTTCCACTTTTGTCTTTATTTAGACAGCGACCGGTGTCGCCAGGCTCGCTGGCATCGACAGACTGGATGCCAGCGAGCCTGGCGAAACCGGTCGCTGTCTAAATAAAGACAAAAGTGGAAGTAGTTAAAAAACATCGTTTTATTTAATTATTATTTAAAATGAACTTCCATCAAGAGATTTCAGTATAATCATTTGATTATATTTAAAATTCGATACAATAATTCAAACATAAAACTTAACCTGGGCTATTTGTTATAAGTAGGTACTAACAATTATTTTTTAACAGTAAGAACTTATAAATAATATTAAATAATAATAACACACGATGATAATATAAAAAAATATAATTCAGTAAATTCAGTAAATTCAGTAAATTTTACATAAATATTTGAAGATTTTTTTTGTATAGAATCATGTTAACCACCTGTATGTATATAAAGGAATAAGATTACAATAGTGTCATCAGTTTGTCGATGCCCAGCGAGCCTGGCGAAACCGGTCGCTGTCGAAATAAAGACAAAAGTGGAAGTAGTTAAAAAAACATCGTTTTATTTAATTATTATAAATAATTGTAATTTAGAAAAAACATACATTTGAAAAGACATAATTTATATAGAAATTAATAAATGATTAATTTGCAGTTGATTGGGAAATGGAGGTATCCTCCGAAACATGTCGTGTTTTTTAAATATTTTTTATTAAATAGTGGATAAAACAAAGTTTTTCAATTTCCAAAGTATTTTACTATGGAATTCCACAGTGTTAATGCCTTAGCGTTCAATAGTCTCAAGATTATTAATTGAGAAAATAAATTAAGTAATAAAAATGACTTACTTTCAATGTACTCAAGTTTCATATTGTAGATACTTTTTCACTGAGCACTTAAAAAAATATTTTTAATATTTATGATATTGGATGCCTATCAGCAAGGTATTTGATTACATATGTACATGTGAACAATTAATTACACGATAAATAATTCATATTAAATGTTTTCAAAACACGTTTTTTAATATACGGCAGTGTCAAATCGACTGACTTGAAGAAGAAAATAATTTCATTATAATCATTATTCCACCATGTTCCGGGATAACGGGCACATAATTCAAAAGAGTCAATATAATTGAATTCCGTTATAAACCACCCTTACAAATAAGATTTACTTTTTCACACCGAAGTTCAAAATTAGCAGTCTTGAAAATAAATTCTGCTCTTCTCGAAGATTTAAGACAAAATTAATCAATCCTGTTTGAAGGATGATTCGATTTCTATGCACTATTTTATAACGTCACTTCGATTGATGTGCAAGGAGTTGAGTGGCGATTTTGTGCTGTAATTCTACTAGTATATACAAGATTATAAAATTACTGCATGTAAACAATTGGTATATACCAGTGGCGGTGGATATTTTTAAAATAAAAATAATGTTGATTGTGTCACGTGATTATTAATCCAGGCGCCTGGATATAAAATCCACTCGCAATCGGCATAACACCTCTCCAGACGTACAGGCGACCCTCGACATTCGCACTAAATTAATCCTGAAAATGTGTGCGAATGTTGAATGTTCGAAAGTAGCGGTCATGTAAAAAACCCACTAAAATTGTGTGTATTTTAAATGTGTCGAACTAGTCCTTGCTTTCTAGAAACTCCTAATTAGAATCTTCTTTGAGTCGAATCTTCCAATCCTTGATTTTTTATTATATAATAATAATAATAATTACGCTAATTTGTATAGCACTTCGGGGCATTGTGGCAATCCATCCTCTCTGCTTACCCCTCCGGGGAAATGGCGTGATGGTTAGTTAGTTAGTTAGCATTTTACTGTTAAAATTTAAAACACTTATATACGAGTATCACAATTTATTTTTATTTACTGAGAGTGTCGCGACAGCTGCTTCGCCAACCGATGTTGGCATCATGAGGTGTTACAATAAGCTCTTTTATACCTGATGATGACTTAGTTTATTGTAAGACATGCCAACATTGGTTGGCGAAACAGCTGTCGCGACACTCTCAGTAAATAAAAATAAATTGTGATACTCGTATATAAGTGTTTTAAATTTTAACAGTAAAATGCTAACTAACTAACTAACCATCACGCCATTTCCCCGGAGGGGTAAGCAGAGAGGACGGATTGCCACAATGCCCTGTCCTGGCATACCTCTCGGACTTCCTCTACATTCATACATCGTACCACGCACGCACGTCGATTATTTCGACTTCGAATGTGGCCGCCTTTAATAATTGATTAATTTTAAAATTGATCTAATAATTGAAGACTACAGGGGAAAAACAAGGAATGTCAGTTAAAATTCAAAACAAATGTAATAATGCCATCTAGCGGCATTTGTACGTATATATCCACAGTAAAATTTTCATATTCAAAAATCATGTGTGTCATCGACTATGGCCAGATAATCGAATGCTAATTGCTAAGAAATATAAAGACTTTGATTAGCTTTATTCTCAATTTATTCAAATTAACCTTCTATGACATTCCTTGTTTTTCCCCTGTAGTCTTCAATTAAGTTTCAAGTCCCGCCACTGGGCGCCAGCCACCGCTAACACCTGTGTAAATCATCACAGTTTAATATGAGTTGAGTCAATAGTGAAATATTCCAAATAATGGGTAGTTTAGCTAATCGATGAGTTAAGAATGGATACCCTGAAGGCTGGGAGACGAGTACTAATCGAGTCATTTGAATGTGAATGCCCATTCCATTATTCTAGTGTCGCCTATTTAGGCCTATTCTTTATCCAAAAAGGAGTGCCTACCAAGTCGCGAACAAAGATGTCTGCTGTAATTCGTATTTTTCAGATAACACAGACTTATTCTGAGATGAATGCAAATGAAAAATAGAGGTTAATCAGTATGAAAAATTAACGTTTATTTTTAAGTTTCTTAAAAATAAACCTTTTATTTACGAGCATATGGGAATATTTATAGATGAAGCAACAATAACAAACCTTCACGCCGTTTCCCCGCAGGGGTAGGCAGAGAGAATGAACCGCCACACTACTCTATCCTGAAATACCTCTCTAGCTTCCTCCACATTCATACAACGAGTCATACACGCACGTCGATTTCTCCGACTTCTAACATGACCAACCTTTAAAATTTGATTAATTTGGTCATGCCAAGTTTTCCCCGATCTGCCTCGACTCCGTACTCCATTTAAATCATTAACGTATACTTTCTTAACCATTCTTTCTCCATACATGCGTTCCATATGTCCGAACCATCGCAGCGATCCTTTCATAATTTTGTTTATAATACCTTCTTCCGCTCTACATTCCATTCTTATATCAGCATTTGAGATTCTGCCGTATATCGTTCTACCACACATACGTCTTAGGGACCTCATCCCTACCGCATTTATTCTGCTTTCATCCTTCTGCCAGTTCCATGCTTTGCTTCCATTCATTAGTTCCATACTTCGCTTCCATACATTATATTCCAATTGCATTGATATATTTATTTACTAGAAAATGGAAACTTCCGGACAATTTAGTGTTGATATTTCCATGCAACGCAACACGCTTAAACAACGCGTTGAAATTGTTAACATTTATTATCAATATCAGTGCTCTGTTCGCAATTTTTTGGCGTTCATGGCCGTCCCCTTTTGGGTTTTCCAGCGTTGTACCGGTCTCTTCAAACTTTTTGACCCATTTATGAATAAGAAGTATGCTTGGCGCATCATTTAGTTGGCGAAAACCTCGAATATTGCAGAATATTCTACGCGCTACAGTCGCTGAATCACCGTTTTTGTAAAACTCTCGCACGCACGTTCCGCTTTAGAGAAACGCTCCATAGCTACTAAATTTCCAAGAGTTAGGCTACTGAATAACATACCTCTCGCGCCCTTCAAATACGTTGCGTTTGCGCAGTAAGTTAAACAAATATAAACTTTCTTTTGAGACACATTGTACGTTTATATAACGAATGATATTGTATTCTAAGTCGGGTTATTTGGTTCTAAAAATATAGCGGATAGCCGTTTATAAATATTTAATCGGAGACAATCGGGTGTCCGTGTTTCCAGGTGTGTGTCGGGACAAACATCCTATTCTTCACAAGGTAAACACAAATCTTACGGCCGCTCTGTTATCGAAATTATTATTTGTTTTCTCTAAGCGAGAATGAATAATAATTCCACGAGCAAATAGGTATATCATGCATTGTTTGAATATAATATATGCAATCGTACGATACATTGCAGCCTCTCATTGAGCATGATCGCAATGTCTTTATTATAATAATATTATAACGAAAGGAGAAAAAATATTTTTAGTTCAGAATAAAGCATTGAGAAAAATAAAGAGAAGCAGATGTACCAGTCGGGGTTCAAAGGGGTAGTAGGGCTACGATGGGGTATGTTTTGCTGGAAAGTATGCCTCTACAAAATGTCGTAAGGTGCCATGTTGCATTTACAACAGCAACACTACTATCAAGTCCAACTCTCTAGCGTCCACGAGAGGTATTTTTAAAGACCCCGCGAACCCCGGGCAATGTGGCACATATTACTTAGTGCCATAGCAGATAGAGAGAGGACGAATGGCGAGCTTCCAGCGCCATAAAACTGGATACACCCAGCTAAGGGAAGGTAACCCCGACAGAAAATCTTCCAGAGAAGGCAAGGGGATACCAGTCTGGATATTTTTCCCCGGGTCATCACTATGAAAGGGTGTTAGTCAACGTTAGGGAGACCTGACAGGACACAGATAGAAGAAGATATACCAGGATTAAAGCGATGTTAAAAGAGCTAGAACTAGAGTCCAATCTCTAATGTATGGAAGCGAAGCATGGAACTGGCAAAAGAAGTATGAGAGCAGAATAAATGCGGTAGAGATGAGGTCCCTAAGACGTATGTCTGGTAGAACGGTGTACGACAGAATCTCAAATGCTGATATTATAGTATGGAAGGAATGTAGAGCGAAAGAAGGTATTATGAACAAAATTATGAAAGGATCGCTGCGTTGGTTCGGACATATGGAGCGCATGAATGGAAAAAGAATGGTTAAGAAAGTATACGTTAATGATGTAAATGAAGTACGGAGTCGAGGCAGACCGAGGAAAACATGGCATGACCAAATTAATTAAATTTTAAAGGTTGGTCATGTTAGAAGTCCGAAGAATCGACGTGCGTGTATGACTCGCAGTATGAATATGGAAGATGCTAAGGTATGCCAGGAGTGTGGCGGTCCATTCTCTCTGCCTACCCCTACGGGGAAACGGCGTGATGATTTGTTATTTTTATTAAAATAACTAAAAATGATGATGAAAATAAAAATTAAATGTAAAAAAACTTTTATTTATTTATATTTACTTAAAATCCACCGAAGAAGTGACAAGAATAATAAATATACATTTTAAAAAGATTTTTTATAATTTTTTTATTTTATTATGATATTATGATAAGAATTGCAGAATTGAGGCAGCAAAAGCTATATTAAATAAAATGATATTACTCTTCTGCAATGATAACATAAACTTGAAACTCCGCCCGAGAATGATCAAATGCTATGTGTGGTCTGTTTTGTTGTATGGATGTGAAACGTGGACTTTAAAAGTCAATTCAATGAAAAGGCTGGAAGCATTTGAAATGTGGCTCTTTCGCCGAATGCTCAGAATTCCCTGGACAGACATGGTTACCAATACCGAAGTCCTGAGGCGAACAAGAGTTGACAGGGAGCTGTTATCAACTATCGAGGTTCGGAAGATTTTACATCTGGGTCATGTACTGCGTGGGGAAAAGTACCACTTTCTCCAACTGGTATTGAAGGGAAAAAATGAGGGACGCCGAGGGCGTGGTAGGAGACAAATGTCCTGGCTGCGAAACGTTAGGGAGTGGACTGGCATACGAAGTGTGGAGAAGCTGTTCCTAGCGGTACAGGACAGAGACAGGTTCCCCGAGGTGATCGCCATCGTTGGGGGGACCCGACAGGGCACTTGAAGAAGAGAAGATTATAATAAATCTTAAATGATTTATCATTACCATCTTCATTACATTTTATTTATTAAATATATGAATCACAAGTCATATGTAAAATCTATTTCGTTTATGTATTATATATTTATTGTTAAGACGGCCATGATACAAGTATTAAAACTTACAGAAGCAATCACTTATTTAAAATATACAATTGAATTAATTTAATTTTAATACTAGCTTATCTAATGTTGCAAATTCATACGTATTTTTTACGTCGAATAAATATTTATAATCATTTTGAATTATTAAGTAAAATTATCATCATTTGAAGGTTAACTAATCTGCTGAAATGTAATCTGTTATATTGTATCTATAATATATAAGAAGTATTGTGTGTCACTTATGACCCACATGTATTTTCTATAAAATCGTTTAAAAAAATGTGATAAATCTTACTAACCATCACACCGTCTCCCCAGAGTAGGCAGAATGAATGGACTGCCCCAATTTTCTTTCCTGACATAATTCCCTCGCTTCCTAACATCGTGTCATGCACGCACGTCGATTTCTCTGACTCCTCTCGTGGCCGACATTCAATATTTGACTTATTTGATCGTGCCACGTTTTCCTCGGTCTACCTCTGTTTCTGGTTCCATTTACATCTAACATATAATTTTTTTGCCGTTCTTTCTTCATTCATTCTTTCCATATCTCCAAACTATCTTAATATCCTTTCATTATTTTGTTCATAACACCATCATTCGCACCGCATTCACTTCTTATATTTTCATTCAACACTATCATACACAGAGTATTCACACATTCGTCTAAGAGATCTCATTTCTACTGCATTTATTATACTTCTAGAAAACTGACGTAATTATTCGTATTGATTAATTAATATGGAGTTTCGTGAAAGAATAAAAACTATTAAAGTTGAATTATTAATGTTTAAAAATTAAACGTGTTTTCGATAAAACTATGATTTTTTAAAGTAATGTTTAATGGTTTGGACATATGGAAAGAATGAATGAAGGAAGAATGGTAAAAAAATTATATGTTAATGATGTAAATGGAACCAGAAATAGAGGAAGACCGAGGAAAACGTGGCACGATCAAATAAATAAAATATTGAATGTCGGCTGTGTGAGGAGTCAGAGAAATCGACGCGCGTGCATGACACGATGTATGAATGTTGAGGAATCGAGAGATATATGTCAGGAAAGAAAGGTGTGGCAGTCCATTATTTCTACCTACCCCTTCGGGGAGACGGCGTGATGGTTAGTTAGTTAGTTAGTTAGTTACGTTTAATTCAATTTCAGAATAATTTATATATTAGAGATACGTAAAAGATATTGTAAAGTATTTTTTTCACAGAATTAAATAGCACTTTTCGATCGATTTTAAAGAACGTTCACACTTGACTCTTTGCTAAAGGATCGCGGAGCACACTGAATGTATTTAATTAGTTCTGTTCCATTAGGATACTTCTAACTTGGCCGATAACAATGGACACTGCGCGTTCCATATTTGTAAAACCAAATTAATTTTTAAACAAAACGTCGAGTGTTGATATAAAAAACTTTGAACAATAATTTGTCGTACGAGTATGTAATTGGAATGTCAAAATATTATTTCCGGACTGCATATCAAAGCGATACGCGAGAGATTCACACGAAAAAAGTTATTTATTTATTAAATTTTCATATGAAGCACTCACTTTGTTGTTAGACATTTAAAAATTATTATTCAAGCCTGTATTCTGCCAGTTGGTACTTATGGTCTTGAAACTGTAACATTGTCCAAACAAAGTGCCGAGAAACTACGAGTGACTCAAAGAGCCATGGAAAGAGCCATGTTAGGAATAAGCTTAAGAGACAGAGTCAGAAACGATACTGTGAGAGAAAAAACAAAGGTCACTGACATCATCCACCGGGTGGCGATTCTAAAATGGCAATGGGCAGGTCACGTAGCCAGAAGCTCGGATGAAAAATGGACAAGAAGACTGCTGACTTGGAGACCGTGGACGGCAAAGAGAAGTGCAGGGCGACCGCAACTACGGTGGAAGGATGATCTGAACAGACACGTCGGAATAACCTGGATGCAGTCTGCACAAGACAGAGTGACGTGGAAGCGAATGGTGGAAGTCTTTGTCCAGGAGTGGACGGGAATAGGCTGAGGAAGACGAAGATATATTTAAAATAAAAACACTTTGTATTTAACCATTCGGTGGTTAAATACAAAGTGTTTTATTATTTTACATCTATAGGTTTATTTACTTTTTCTTGAACATTGATGAGAAAACTCCATATTAAATAATTATTACGAATGAAAACGTCTGTTTTATAGAAGTTTTATTATACTTAATGGTGGTTCATTTTAAATAATAATTAAATAAAACGATGTTTTTCATCGACAGACTGATCCATTCTGTCGATGCCAGTGAGACTGGCGAAACCGGTCGCTGTCGAAATAAAGACAAAAGTCAAATTAGTTAAAAAAAAAAATATCGTTTATTATAATATATTATTACATAAAAATTCTTCTTAACTAACTAACTAACCATCACGCCGTCTCCCCGGAGAGGTAAGCAGAAATAATGGACCGCCACACTATTCTGTCCTGACATACTTATCTCGCGTCTTCTACATTCTACATCGTGTCATGCACGCGCGTCGATTTCTCTAATTCCTCACATGGCCGACATTCAATATTTGATTTATTTGATTGTGCCACGTTTTCGGCCTTCCTCTATTTCTAGCCCCGTTCACATCGCTTACATAAACCTTCTTCACCATTTTCTCTTCATTAATTTTTTCCATGTATCCAAACCATCTTAACGACCCTTTCATTATTTGGTCTTAACACATTTATTTGCACTGAATTCACTTCTTATACCTGCATTTGACACTCTATCATATACAGATTAACACACATTCGTCTTAGAGATCTCATTTCTACGGCATTTATTCTATTTTCATCCTTCTCTTGCCAGTTCCATGCTTCACTTTCATACGTAAGGGTCGGTACAAGAACACCATTGTGCACTGCCATTTTAGCTTATTTGGATAGGTTTTTTTTGCGATGACAACTTTAAGTGCACCAATCAATTTCTTGCCTGCCCCAACCCTTCTTTCAATATCCCTCTCCGCTCTACTTACTCCGAATTTGCACGATTCACGCCAATGTTACAGACTATCATGATTTCTTTTTTTCCAAAAATCATTACATTGGACATATTTACATTTATAATCAGATCATTTGGCATGCATACCTCATACATTCTATTCACCAGGACTTGCAGTCCATGCTCGTTGTCTGCAAGTAGGATAGCGTCATCCGCATACAAGATACGGCTTACTGACACTCCGCTCATTTTGGCACCTACATCCAACCCTTCCAGCTCTTTCATAAAAATTCGTCAATATTATTAATATACGAATGGAGAACCACACAGTCGTAAAGATTGTTTATTTCTTGGTTAGATATTTTGTAATTTGTCAAGTCTTTCGGTTGTTTATATGAGCCATGAATGTTGGTTTTTATTCATATAAATATTAATGCATTTTTTTTCTATTATTAGCCACAAATTAAAACGCATTAAATATCCCTTAGCGAAATAGACAATGGGGCCATTATTTTTACTGCGAAGCTAATATAACATGCAATAATATATTAATTATAGACTTCCTAGACTCGGCAGGAATGTTTTCATGCATTTGTATTGATTGTTTAATAGGTGATACAGGTACACGTATTGAATTCCACCCACCAACATATCGCTGCATCACGTGGATAGAGATCAAAACAACATTATGCATTCAGATAATAACCATTAGTGAGAACTGTTGTAGGCGTACGGTGCTAGAAAAACTGTTATAAAAGATACATTTTATAATTAAAAAGCAGTCCTCGTTCAGCGAACGCTTTTTTGATATTCGTAAAAAAAACTAACTAACCATCACGCCGTCTCACCAAAGGGGTAGGCAGAATGAATGGACCGTCACACTTAAACCGACGCGGCACTCCATCCTTCTCTTTTCGTCCCGCAGGAGACGCGGTGTGATGGATTGCGAATCTCATCGCCACCAATAGGCATCTACCGCGCACACTTCGATCATCCAACATCCACAAAATAAATCTAAAACAAATAATATAAAATACAATGATATAAAATAAAATAACACAATATAATTTAACACATTTAAGATTTATTTTGTGGACGATCGAAGTGTGCGCGAGAGATGCCTTTTGGTTGCGATGAGGTTCGCATCCCATCACACCGTTTCTCTTGTGGAGGCGAAAAGAGAAGGATGGAGTGCTGCATCGGTTAAAGTGTGGCAGTCCATTCTTTCTGCCTACCCTTTAGGGGAAACGGCGTGATGGTTAGTTAGTTATATAAATTATGTCTTTTTGAATGTACGTTTTGTTCTAAATTACAATTTTATATAATCATTGTGTATTATTATTGTTTATTATTATTTATAGGTAAGAACTAATAATAAATAATTATTATTAGTACTTATAACAATTAGCCCAGATTTATTTTTATATTTAAATTTTTGTATGGAATTTAAAATGTGTTTTTTTTTTCTATTAGTCTTTCTTTGTTTAGATTTTTTTATATATATTTACACCTGAAGATGGAGGTATCCTCCGAAACATGTCGTGTTTTTTTAATATTTTGTGGAAAATAAACAAAGTTTTTTCAACATTTTGTTTTGGATGTTTATAAATACTTGTAGACAAATACTCTAATCATTTAATCTTATATCTAATATTAATAAATGGCGCTATTTTAGATTGAACTAAAATATGTGAAGTGTTTCTCAACATAGCAAAACTTTGTCAGACGTGGTGGTAGACAAATACTGGATTTTACCCATTACGGGTTAATCATTTAATCTTACATCTAATATTAATAGATGGCGCTAGTGTAGATTGAACTAAAATATGTAAAGTGTTTTTCAACATAGTAGCAAAAATTTGTCAGACGTGGTGGTCGTAAGAAGGACGGAATGGGAAATGTTGTATTACATAAAGCGATCTTAACCCAACCAATGACAGGTCAGTAAGTCCTGTAAACGCCTCGACCACCATATTCTTTTTCCAAAAAACAATTTCCATCTGTCTGTATTAAGATACAATTAATCCTTAAAAAAGTTTTTTCAATTTTCTAAGTATATTAATATGGAATTCCACAGTGTTAATGTATTAGCTTTTAATAAGTTGAAAAATGTCTTTCTTATTTCATTTGCATTCAATTAGATGCATCAGTAAAAGGTTTAAATTACGTATTTTACTGTTAGAACCTTTAATTAATAATCACATAAATATTTACATAACCATTTGATAATCTCTTCCGTATTATGACAGCGTCTAATGAGATTTTAGTATATTTTACGATTTCCATAATTAAGCAATTTATTAATAATGATAAACATACGAGATAACCAGTTTTATTCACCTCCATATCGCTATTAGAAGCATCATTTTATTACAATGTCTCACATAATATTGTTATTGGACGCCATTGATGACATATTAAGTGTTGCAACTGTCGATAGATGGTGTTAAACGTGATAATCAAATTTATACGTCCAATGAACAAGAGATTAAGTGTTCGACCTGATTTTCAAATATTGTGTGGGATATAAATTGTTTGGTGTAACTACACACGTATATTTTTTATTGTGTTGAAATGTCACCACTTAAAGACCTATTAGGTGCATTCAATTATAATTCTATTGCTAATTGAAACCTACTGACTTGCGCCAATGCATTTGCAATTGGGTTATGATAGGAATACGAAATACGAAAATTATTTTTAAAAAAGCACTGTTGAATATATTTTCAAATTCAGAATAGCTAAGTTTTTGGCATAGAAACATTTTGATTCTTCGATCGAGAGCCAACATAGTCAGAGAGTCTTGTTAGGAATAAGCTTAAGAGACAGAGTCAGAAACGATACGATGAGAGAAAAAACAAAGGTCACAGACATCATCCACTGGGTGGCGACTCTAAAATGGCAACGGGCAGGTCATGTAGCCAGAAGCTCAGATGAAAAGTGGACAAGAAGACTGCTGACTTGGAGACCGTGGACGGCAAAGAGAAGTGCAGGGCGACCGCAACTAGGGTGGAAGGATGATCTGTACAGACATGTTGGAATAACCTGGATGCAGTCTGCACAGGACAGAGTGACATGGAAGCGAATGGAGGAGGCGTTTGTCCAGGAGTGGACGAGAATAGGCAGAGGAATAAGAAGAAGTTCTCTCTTTTCTCGAACTATCCCTTCGGGGAAACAGCGTAATGGTTAATTAGTTAGATAACTGTAAATTTTACGAATTTTTCTGAGTTCAATCCCACGAAAAGTTCAAAGGTTATGTCTGTTGAATCGATTCTAGCGGCTTCATATTATTTTTGGCGTTCTCCTCCAGTGGGTCGTATCTTATGAAAAAAGCAAATCTCGACTGGTTATCTAGCTTATCTATCAAGAACAATTACTCACAATCCATCAAGTCATTGAAATAAATCAAAACAAATTCGAACTCATTGAACCGCGAAGGGCACGCGGTTCCTTGACATTATCCACAAACAAAATTGATTTTGTGGCGAATAGCGCAATAACAATAATTAAACATATACTTGTGTATAAAAAAAAGTCAAACCAGAGAAAAATAATCTTGGAACTAAAGGATCCAGAGACGGATGCGAATGTATGGAGAAAGAAGGGTTAAGAAAGTATACGTTAATGATGTGAATGGAGTACGGAGTCGAGGCAGACCGAGGAAAACATGGCATGACCAGATTAATCAAATTTTAATGTTTAGTCATGTTAGAAGTCGGAAGAATAAACGTGCGTGTATGAATCAATAAAATCTTTGAATTCGGTTTGGACTGCCCCATCGGAGTTGAATTTTTTCCCTTGCAAGAAGTTATCCAAATGTCGAAAAAAATAGTAATCTGTTGGGGCAAGGTCCGGAGGGTACGGTGGATGTCTTAGATATTCCAATTGAAGCTCTTCTAATTTGGTAGCCGTTTGTTGTGCAGTGTGTGGTCTAGCGTTATCATGAAGCAGCAGTGGCCTAGAGCGATTAACCAGCCTCGGTTGTTTAGCAGCTAGCTTTTCCATCATGGTTTGCAGTTGCTGACAATAGACATCTGCCGTAATCGTCTGGCCAGATTTAAGAAAGCTGTAGTGAACGACACCAGCACTAGTCCACCAAACGCTCACAAGTAACTTTTTTGGAGTCAATTTTCGCTTGGGGCATGGTTTGGCTGGTTCGGCAGGGTTTAGCCATTGCGATGAGCGCTTCCGATTATCATACAGGATCCACTTTTCATCACAGGTAATGATTCGATTCAAAATCCCTTCATTATTGTGCCGGTTGAGTAATGCAACGCAGCAGTCAACGCGCGTTTGTTGATTTGCTTCACTCAATTCGTGAGGTACCTACCTTTCAAGCTTTTTCATCTTCCCAATTTGCTTCAAGTGGATTAAAATAGTTTTATCACTACCACCGCAGCCTGCAGCTAACTCGGACGTGGTTTGCGATGGATCCGCTTCCACAATAGCCTTCAATTCTTCATTATCAACTTTGGTCTCCGGCCGTCCACGGGGCTTGTTCTGCAGGTCGAAATTTCCAGAACGAAAACGTTGGAACTAAAAACGCACTGTGTTTTCTTTTGCGGCACCGTCGCCATACACATCATTAATCCTTCGAGCCGTTTCTGCAGCACTGGTGCCACGGTGGAACTCGTACTCGTAAATAACGCGATATTTCAAGTTTTCCATTTTGTAAACTGAGTGACGCAAAGAAAAAAAACAATTGAGGAAAAAACAAATGAATTATAATTTTCGAAACACAAATACGTGAGTAAATAGCTGTATAAATTTGAATTTGGAATTCCTAACCAAAGAGAAGATATTTGAGATCAAAGTTGCCAGTACGGCAAAACGCCAATTTCATATGTAAGGACCTAATAGTAACTAACCGTTCTTTTAATTAAAATATTTAGGTACCTGACTTAACTACAGCAAGAACTTTAAAATTATATCAAAGAAATTATTCAAATTGACATAGGAACAAATACACATAAAGGTTCGAAAAATCACGAAAATTTGACATTTGATATATTATTGTAACACCTGATGATTTTTTAAACATAGGTTGACGAAACAGCTGTCGCGTAAAATAAAATACAATTGTGATATATAAAACAAAGTTGTTTAATTTAACAGTCTAAAGTTATTTTAAATTTCCTAGGTGCATTTATTGTTTTTTAAACAAAGATTTAAAACTCTCTATTAAAAAATTAATACGAATGAAAACATCTGTTCCCTAGAAATTTTATATATTTTATGGGTATTTATATTATTAAAATATATTTTATATTTCGACATTCTAAGGCATTATCATGTCTTTGATACTGCTTATAAAGAATTTTTTTAGCCATTATTATTTCATCCATTCGTTTCATATGTCCAAACCATCTAAGTTATCCTTTTTAATTGGTTACAATTAAATAATACATATATTATTGAATTAATTTATTTTTGATGAATGTTTCTAAATCTAAAGTGATGGTTTTCGAGGAAGAAGAATGTATGACGATTTGTGATATAAGTGCGATTGTCGAGAAATTGGAGCAAGTTACCGAATTTACGTATCTGGGAAGCATGTTTACAAGAGACGGAAAATGGAGAAAGACATCGAAAGAAGGGTTGGTGCTGGGAATAAAATAAATGGCGCACTCAAAGTAATTACTGCAAATAGAAATATATCCACAGAAGCAAAGATGGCAGTACACAATGGAGTTCTAGTGCCAACCCTCATGTATGTAAGTGAAACTTGGAGCTGGCAAAAGAAGGATGAATGCACGATAAACGCCGTAGAAATGAGATCACTAAGAAGAATGTGCGGGAAAACGTTGTATGATAGAATACCGAACGATGAAATAAGAAAGAAATGTAAGGCAGATGACTGCATCATGGATAAAATTAAAAAAGGATAACTGAGATGGTTTGGACATATGGAACGAATGGAGGAGAGTAGAGTGGTTATAAAATTGTACACAAGCAGCGTGAGTGGAAAAAGAAGCCGAGGACGACCGAGGAAAACATGGCATGACCAAATTAATCAATTACTAAAAGGCGGTTAAATTCGAAATCGGAATAATCGACGTGCGTGCGTGGTACGATGTATGAATGTAGAGGAATCCCGAGGGGTATGCCAGGACAGAGCATTGTGGCAATCCATCCTCTCTCCCTACCCCTCCGGGGAAATGGCGTGAGGGGTTAGTTAGTTAGTCATTTATTTTTGCACCTTCGATGGTGTCAGAAATGAACCATAGATCGAACGCGTTTTTAGTATCATTTCAGGCCGATAGATGTCGGAACACGAATAAGGTGCGTATACACATGTCTAAGATCATACCAATCAAAGGGCGATAAAGTATTAACATATTTACATAATAAATTTCATAGCCAATATCCATAGATAATTCAGAATGTGCAATAAATTTTCCTGTGCGCAAACACCAGTTATGTTTGCTAACAATTACTGGTTGTATTGTATGATTTCTTTGTTTGCGCATTCCGGTAGCCGTGTGGGCATAGACAACATGGCCTATGTATTACAATATTTATATTTCTCTGTTGTCTTAACCGTATAGGGACATGGGTTTACATTGCATAATGCACTCGTTGTAATGAGGTTATTTGATTCAAAAAAGGTTTATTTTGAGGGGAGATATGCCGGCGAACTTAGAAATTAGAATGGGCCATTAAACTTGATTTCCTCTTCGATATTTTTTTATACTTTCGTATGGTTTCTATTATACTTTAAAAAATACGGCACTCTCATCTGACTCAAGTAAAACGTTCATGATGAGGTCGGAGAGAACGTTTCGAAGACTAATTATTATGAATTAAAGCGTCTGTTTTATAGAATTTTATGATATTTTATGGGAAGTGTGTTTCGTCTAGCTAAAGCTTGTTTAATAATGCTTTGGCAAGGCGAAACATGTCATTCAAACGCTCGCTTAAGCATATATTTATATATTTAATTACGAATGAAAACGTGTGTTTTCTTCAATTTAATTATATATTATAAGAATGATATGTTTCAATGTCTTAGCAAATACCCCAATTCAAAATGCCTTTTGAATACGTAATAGAGAGATATATGAGGTTGAGGATATTATTAGATGGAGCAGACAGCGAAAAAGGACTGATACGGTCATGTTCAAAGAAAGGACACCACCAGACTCCCCTATATTAATATAATTGCATAATTGCATAATCAGCCTCATGGGACTCGTCCTCGTGGAAGACCCCCTAAAAGATGGAAGGACAGCTGGGAATCTACCTCACAGGAGGAGCAACACTCTGGAGAACAGACCACATAGGTCTACAACAAGGAAGAAGAATTAGAAATCAGTATATTGTCTTAACATACATATTAATGTTTAAGGCATCTATTGAGTAGAGTAAAATATAATATAATACCAGGAACGCATGAAATAGTTCAACATTAGGAAGGCAAGATATTCTCTAAAGTCAAGAGTGTTTGTCTTCTGAATGTTCTCTCACTCTTAAAGACCGTGTTCAGCAGACTAATTACTCTTCCCACCGGTGTCACCAGAGGCAGGTTGGTTCTAGCGGCCTGTATGTAAAACAATCTGCGCTATCGCTGTCGGAGATACGAGTATATATCAGTAAGGTTCCCTATGCTGTCAATAAAGATAGCGGCGCGCTGGGAGAAATCTGGCAACACTGGCTGACTCATCAACTCCTCCACTCTCTATCCCTGCTGCTTCCGCCACGCTATACTCCTCAGTGTCGGCCTGGCAGCCATCGAAGATGGAGCATCCTATCGCTGTTTCCGCCAGATGCGAAGTTGAGAGTATAATGCTTGAGGATCGGAGGATTACCATTAACTAACTTGCTATTCGTATTCCTGGGACTTCCAACACCACAATTCACAAAATTTTAGCTGAAAAATTAGGCAATCGAAACGTGTGTGCGCGGTGGGTACCACGAATGCTCACAGAAAACCACAAGCAGAAATGTGTTGAGCGCTCGACCTCACGTCTCAAATCAAACTCAAGAACTGCTGACGGATTTTGGCTGGACTGTTTTGCCCCACCCACCCTACAGTCCGGACCTAGCCCCTAGTGATTACCACTTATATCCAAAATTAAAGGAACAATTGGGTGGAATGCGCTTCCATACTGATAATGAAGTCAAGGAAGAGGTTATTCGATTTCTCAGAGGAATGGCGGCAGAAGTTTATGACTTGGGGATACAAAAGTTGGAGCATCGTCAGCAAAAGTGTTTAGACAAAAACGACGATTATGTAGAAAAATAGAGTAAGTTTTAAGCTTTAAAATGATGTATAATTCAAAGGAAAACAATAAAGCTGTATATTTTGAAAAAATATGGGAACCTTATTTTACGAATGATGATATAACAACATCCTCCAGCTAGGCCGAGTTTTCGACAGACTCACTCTGGAGAACAGACCACATAGGTCTACAACAAGAAAGAAGAAGAAGAAGACTTTAAAGGTCTAAAATGGTTGAGAAACACAGGCTTAGATTTATACAATATTTGTATTTTATAATATTATAACACCGTTTCGAAGCGTGTCGTAATCTTTGGTCCTTGGCTTTATTTTCACTTTTCTTAATATGGTTGTTGAAAAACTATATATAATTGTGTAAAAAACCTGCGTGGGAGTGCATCATAATAAGATGATGATTTATGTTTTGGTTGAAATGTTAATGACACCAACAAATATGGCTGTCGATCAACAAATACAAGTGACGTGTCTACAGTCTTAAGAGATATGCATTTCGAAGAAAAAGCGTGATTTTAACTAACTAACTAACTAACTAAATAACCATCACGCCGTCTCCCCGAAGGGGTAGGCAGAAAGAATGGACTACCACAGTTTTTTTTCCTAAAATATTTCTCTCGATTCCTCAACATTCATACATCGTGTCATGCACGCGCGTCGATTTCTCTGACTCCTCACATGGCCGACATTTTATATTTGATTTATTTGATCGTGCCACGTTTTCCTCGGTCTTCCTCTTTTTCTGGTTCCATTTACATCGTTAACATATAATTTTTTTACCATTCATTCTTTCCATATGTCCAAACCATCTTAATTATCCATTCATTATTTTGTTCATTACTCTCTTGAACTTGAAACTCCGCCAGAGAATGATCAATTGCTATGTGTGGTCTGTTTTATTGTACGGATGTGAAACGTGGACCTTAAAAGTCAACTCAATGAATAGACTGGAAGCATTTAAAATGTGGCTCCATCGCTGAATGCTCAGAATCCCCTTGACAGACATGGTTACCAATACCGAAGTCCTGAGGCGAGCTTGAGTTGACAGGGAACTGTTATCAACTATCAAGGTTCGGAAAATTTCACATCTGGGTACATACTGCGTGGGGAAAGGTACCACCTTCTCCAATTGATATTGGAGGGGAAATTGAGGGACGCCGAGGGCCCGGTAGGAGACAAATGTCCTGGCTGCGAAACGTGAGGGAGTGGACCGGCATCCGAAGTGTGGAGACAGAACAGGGACAGGATCGCCAAGGTGATTGCCAACGTCGGGGGACCCGACAGGGCACTTGAAGAAGAAGAAGATTACACTCGCGCCTCTTCTATAATACATTCACGCATCGTGACATGCACGCTCATCGATCGTTCCTACTTCAAACATGGCGGCGTTTCAGTATTTGATTAATTTGGTCATGCCATGTCTTCCTTGGCCTTCCTCGATTTCTTTTTTCCATTCACACTACTTTTATATACCTTATTAACCATTCTTCCCTTGTCCATTCGTTCAGGAGGAGATTGTACAACGCTACAAGATATAAAATTAAATATAATATTGGGAATATTTACAATATTCGAAGAGTTCACAGAAGATGTAATATGGAGTGTGCTTTCCTTATGTCATTTCACTTACGCAATTTCAAATCGACTCGATCCGCATTTGGGTTACATGTGTTTATTTAGCTTGACAAGATAATGCCATCGCTGGCTTATTTTGTCATTTTGGAGTGGTCCTTCGTGATTTGGTCATATCGCGGATAAGGTTACGTACAAACATCTGAAGTGTCTCCAAAAACATTTATTTTAAAACCGAATTGTTAATTGAATATTCTTGGTAAATAATGACCTTCGACCTTCGTGGCAGAGTGGTAAGAGCTCCGACTTTCTTACAGAAGGTCCCGAGTTCGATTCCCGGCGATGGCAGTGTGAATGTCACACTGTTTTTGGTCTGGTGTGGAATTCACGCGACAATAAAATGGCGATAGATTAGCTACCTATCACATGTCACGAGAATCACTATGATAGCCAGTGGCGGTACTCCGATAGAAGCCCAGAAGCCCGGCTTGCGTAAGAAATTTTGAATCAAAACCTCTTCTGGCTTACAGAGGTTCAGCTCTTGTGGCTATTCCTCTTACGTCTGATGGTAATATTGTTGGAAGGTGATTTGGTGGGTTGATGGTTTATGCGGGGGCATGATTACTTAGATTTGGGGGTTTTGATTAAAAAATTTCTTACGCAAGCCGGGCTTCTGGGCTTCTATTGAAGTACCGCCACTGATGATAGCTACAGGTATAATACCCTTTACATCGATTTGGTAAAAGCGATTCAACAAAATAATAATAATAATAATAAAGATTCGAAAAAAATCATGAATCTTTCCTGACATATTTTTCTCGCTTCCTCAACATTACATCGTGTCATGCACGCGCGTCGATTTCTCTGATTCCTCACACGGCCGACATTCAATATTTGATTTATTTGGTCGTGCCACGTTTTCCTTGGTCTTCCTCTATTTCTGGTTCCATTTACATCGTTAACATATATTTTTTTTACCATTCTTTCTTCATTCATTATTTCCATATGTCCAAACCATCTTAATGATCCTTTCGTTATTTTGTTCATAACACCATCATTCGCACCGCATTCACTTATTATATTTTCATTCGACACTCTATCATACACAGAGTATCCATATATTTGTCTAAAAGGTTGCTTTCATCATTATTTTGCCAGTTCCATGTTCCACATTTGTCTAAGAGATCTCATTTCTACTAGAAGAAGAAGGAGAATTATTTTTTCTATATGTGTTATATATGATCTGTTTTACTATATGGCTGCGAAACCTAGACTCGGAAATAAACTGGTTGGAAGAGTTCGAGATGTGGATATACCGCAGAATGCTCCGTATACCGTGGACCGATAGGGTCAGTAATGCAGACACGTACTGCAGAGAGCCAGAGCCAATAGAGAGCTGTTGTCAAGTGTGAAAATTAGAAAGGTCTCATATTTGGGTCATGTGATAAGGGGAGAAAAATACCACCTCCTTCGAATGATATTAATGGGTAAAGTGAAGGGACGTCGGGGAGTTGGTAGAAGGCAGCTGTCCTGGCTGCAGAACATCAAGAGTGGACAGGAATAACAAGAGTTTAGAACCTGTTCTAAGTGGCGCAGGTGAGAGATGCCTTTGTTCTAGTGATCGCAAATGTTGGGGGGAACTTACACGGCACCGAAAGAATAAGAATATGTGCTGAAAGATGGACGTTTATCCAAAATATTTCAATAGAAAACATCATATTTCGAAGATTAAAACTTAACACATAATATGAAAAATCCGAAAATACCCGTCAACTTGAAAAGGAGAGTGTTCAATGCCTGTGTCCTGCCAGTGTTCACTTATGGTATTGAGACAGTCACAATGTCACAAAAAAGTGCCAACAAGCTAAGAGTCACTCAGACAGCAATGGAGAAAGCCATGTTGGGTATCAGTTTACGGGACAGACTCAGAAATGAGGACATAAGAGTCAGGACAAAGGTTTTCGATGTTATCAAGATTGCCGCAACCCTCAAGTGGCGATGGGCGGGACATGTCGCTCGCGATCCAGATGAAAAGTGGACAAGGCGACTGCTGTGGTGGCGGCCAAGGACGGCAAAGCGTGGAGTTGGGCGCCCACAGTTGCGTTGGCGCGACGATGTCCGGAGAAGTGCGGGAAGTGCCTGGATGCGGATCGCTCAGAATAGAAGAGAATGGAAAATGCGAGAGGAGGCCTACGTCCAGGAGTGGACGGTCAATACAGGCTGAAGAAGAAGAAGAAGAAGAAGACATAATATGTTTAAAGTAATTTTCGAATAAAAACCTGTTTAATGCTTGTATCGAAGAGATTACTTGTACGTTTGCTCTAAACAGGTATATAGATAAGCAGCTTGCTGCAGGCAAACACAGCTCAATGAAGAGTTAATGATCTGCCACTGAATTACCTTCTGATAACAGTAATTAGGTGGCGTACCTGCCTGGTGATATTTATGGCTTTTGTAGATTAAACTTGACTGTCTGATGGCGCCTCATTAACTAGAATAAACAACAACATGACGTGTCATATAAAACTCCATACTAAATTATAAATACGAATGAAAACGTCTGTTTTATAGAGTTTTATTATAATTTATGGGAATGACATGTTTCGCCTTTCGTAGAATTCATCAAATGGACATTTGATAATACCTTAGAAAGGTAAAACATGTCATTCCCATAAATTATTATGAAACTTCTAGAAAACAGACGTTTTAGTTAGTATTAATTTTTCTTTTGATTTTTCGACATTTGATAATGCCTAAGCAAGACAAAATATGTCATTTCAATCAATTATATAGATACTTCTAGAAAACAGATGTTTTCATTCGTATTAACAGTTCTTTTGATTTGTTGACATTTGATAATGTCTAAGAAAGACGAAATACATCATTTCCATAAATTATAATGATACTTCTAGAAAACAGATGTTTTCATTCGTATTAATAGTTCTTTTGATTTTTCGACATTTAATAATGCCTAAGAAAGACGAAATACATCATTTCCATAAATTACAATGATACTTCTAGAAAACAGATGTTTTCATTCGTATTGACAATAATCAGGCGAAGTTCCCGCAATTTTAGGATATGTGAATTAGCAAGGATTATTTTATAGTAAAATAAAAACGGAAAACAGTCAAAATCTTATTAAAACGTGAAATTAAATGTGTTTTTTTAACGAATAATCACAAGAAATAACGACACTTGTCAAGTTATGCGCGCGCAAGTCTTATCTTGTCGGCCGCCAGCCGACAACAGAGTTGTAGCGTACATATAGCAATGTCGGCTGGCATTCGACAAAGGAGTGGTAAGGGTTAATATTATTTTATTTTATTTTATGAAAACTTGTACGTTTCCTGTCTGTTATTTCTAGTTAAACCTGCTGCATACTTGATATCCACCCGTAGGGTTGGAAGACAGTTAATGCTCTTTACCTTTAATAACTAGATAATTAATATTGCATTTAATTACATACATAAATGATTATTTATTTAAGTGGATTAAATCGAAAAATAATAACCTTTGATACGAAGCCATTACCAAGAGGTTTGACACATTTAAAAATGAAGTTTAACACGTTTTCACAGAGTATTTTCTGCTTCTTTTATCTTAAAAAATTTATAACAAATAATATCACAATTTATTTTTATTCACCGAGAATGTCGCGACAGCTATTTCGCCAACCGATGTTGATGTAACACCTGATGATGCCATGGCGAAACAGCTGTCGCGACATTCTCGGTGAATAAAATTATAACAGTGTTATAAATTTTAGCTAACTAACTAACTAACTAACCATCACACCGTCTCCCCGAAGGGGTAGGCAGAAAGAATGGACTGCCACACTTTTCTTTCCTGACATATTTCTCACGCTTCCTCAACATTCATACATCGTGTCATTCACGCGCGTCGATTTCTCTGACTCCTCACATGGCCGACATTCAATATTTGATTTATTTGATCGTGCCACGTTTTCCTCGGTCTTCCTCTATTTCTGGTTCCATTTACATCATTAACATATAATTTTTTTACTATTCTTTCTTCATTCATTCTTTCCATATGTCCAAACCATCTTAATGATCCTTTCATTATTTTGTTCATGACACCATCATTCGCACCGCATTCACTTATTATATTTTCATTCGACACTCTATCATACACAGAGTATCAACACATTAAAGGTGCAATTTAATAATATTTAAATAAAACGTTTTTTTAATTAATAATATTAAATACCAGGAATGCATGAGAGATGTTCGACTTAAGGAATACGATATACTCACCAAAGTCTAGAGTATTTGTCTTCTGAACGTACTTTCACGAATATGAAAGACGTCGATCTCTGAAGCGATCATTATTATTCTTATTATTATTAATATTATTATTATTTTGTTGAATCGCTCTTTTAGATCATGACATAAGCCACCTTTATACCGAAGTACGTGAACAAGTCAGTAAAGCCTCTGCCGTGTCAGGATGCCTGAAGAATCTGGTCTGGAAGAACAAGCACATGCGTATCGACAGCAAGATCAGAATCTATAAAACATGCGTGCGACCTATCATGACGTACGCTGTAGAGACGCGGGCTGACACTGGGCGAACCAAGGGACTACTAAGAATATCGGAGATGAAGGTCCTAAGATCAATTACTGGAAAAACCCTTCGAGATCGTGTCCGCAACGCAGACATAAGAAAAACCTGCGAAATAGAGGATGGCGTTCAGTGGAGTAGATCCAGAAGAAGATACTGGAGGGACCATGTAGCCCGAATGGATGGTGACAGACTCGCATATACAGCCGCTTATGAAATCCCTTCCGGACACCGCCCACCTGGAAGACCGCCTAAGAGATGGAGGGACAGCTGGATCTCATCATCCGACGAGATATGATTTCTGTGTCACAGATCGTCAGATCTATTAAAAGAAGAAGAAGAATCGATGTAAAGGGTATTATAGCTATCATAGTGATTCTCGTGACATGTGATAGGGAGTTAATCTATCGCCATTTTATTATCACGTGAATTCTACACCAGACCAAAGATAATGTGACAAACACACTGCTATCGCCGGGAATCGAACCCGGAACCTTCGAGGTGGCAGTCAACGCACTTAACACTCGGTCACGAAGGGCGTCAAAGGTCGTCATCATGCAGCAGATTGATTGCTCTAAGTTATTTATCCTAACTTCATTTTTCATTGGCCAGCTAAAAGCTTCGCTTCCATAATATAATAATAAATTGGATAATTTATAGAGCGCCATTTTTATGAATTACTCATCTCAAGGGCGCTGTAGAAGATGCTTCCCCCTTCCTGTCAGGAAATGATAATTTAAAAGGTGCGTTTTGAGTCTCGATCTAAACTCTGATTGATTCTCAATGCACTTAAGGTCTGCTGGAAGACTGTTCCAGGCTGAAGGGCCGGCTACCGCGAAGGCTCGGTCGCCAAAGTTTGTGCTTGGACAGCGTTTTGGCACAGTCAATCTACCGATCGCAGAAGACTTAGCTGATCGCAGTGTAGACTGTCTAGCATTCAGGTTCTCGTTGATGCAGAGTTCAGATATATAAGCTGGTGTTATTCCATGCATCGCCTTATAGACCATGTATAAGGGTTGGCACTACAACTCCATTATGCACTGACATATTTATTTACTGTTTAGAAAATTTCTATCTATGCATTTCTTTTTAATTTCTCGCTGCGACCCTGATATCTGCTGCACTTGACCGTCTGTACACTTTTACCGCTAAGTATATGCCAATATGCAATTTCAGTGGTAACCAAACCAAAGCGTATTCTATAAGAAATCTAATTCATTTATTTGTTATAGACGGAAAAAATTCCAATACATTTTATTATGATGCTGACAAATCTAAAATTCTTTAATTTAATAAATAAACAAACAAACAAACAAACCATCACTCCGTTTTCCCGACGGGGTGGACAGAGAGAATGGACCGCCACACTACTCCATCCTGCCAAACCTCTCTAGCTTCCTCCACATTCATACAACGAGTCATACACGCACGTCACTTCCTCCAAATTCTAACATGAGCAACCTCTAAAATTGGATTAATTTGGTCATGCCATGTTTTCCTCGGTCTGCTTCGATTCCGTACTCCATTTACATCATAAACGTATACTTTCTTAACCATTCTTTCTCCATCCATGCGTTCCATATGTCCGAACCATCGCAGCCAACCTTTCATAATTTTGTTCATAATACCTTCTTCCGCTCTACATTCCTTCTTATAAAAGTTGAGGAATCGAGAGAAATATACCAGAAAAGAAAAGTGTGACACTCCATTATTTCTGCCCACACCTTGGGTGAGAAGGCGTGATGGTTCGTTAGTTAAAGAAATAAGGACACAATTAATTTGGGTATTTAACCCTTATGTATGGAAGCCAAGCGTGGAACTGGCAAAAAACGATGAAAGTAGAACAAATGCAATAGAAGTGAGATCTCTTAGACGAAGATCTGTGTGGATACTCTGTGTATGATAGAGTGTCGAATGAAAATATAAGAAGTGAATGCGGTGCGAATGATGGTGTTATTCACAAAATAATGAAAGGATCATTAATATGGTTTCGACACATAGAAATAATGAATGAAGAAAGAAAGATAAAAAAGTATTTGTTAACGATGTAAATGGAACCAGAAATAGAGGAAGACCGAGAAAACGTGGCACGATAAAATAAATGAAATATTGAATGTCGGCCATGTGAGTTTAGGTAGCAAGAGAAATTTGTCAGGAAAGAAATCTTCTTCTTCTTCTTTTTCTTCTTCACTTTTGGTAGACTCAGAAGTCTGTTATTTCAGGCGGGTCCTCTTGAGACGCTGAACTCCTGCTTTCTCTCCACCGTATCGGGGGTCTTCCTGGTCGGCGTTATCCGTTTGGCGTTTCATGGAGAGCTATGTGTGGAATCCTATTTGAGCTCATCCTTTCTACATGTTGATGCCAGTATCGCCGTCTTTGACGTCCCCATCTGATCACATCTCCGACCTCGCAGATTTGTGTGCGCAGGAAAGAAATGTGTGTCAAAAAAAATACCACGAATAAGACGGTTATAATAATTAAAGCATTATGCATTGAAAACCCCTGGCTTATAGAATGGTTACACGCAAATTGCAGTATACAGGTATTTGAATGCAAGCACTAGCATATGAATCTGTAAATATACAACCTACAATCGCGACCCCGTCAGCAATGATTACCTAGGAATGTCGTTACGATCCCATATTATTGCTGTGGAAAACTATCGTAAATGAGATCAATCGACCATTATCATTAAACAAATTATAAAAAGGATGAAAATATAATAAATGCAGTAGAAATGAGATCTCTAACAAGAATGTGTGATAAATCTGTGTATGATTGTGTCAAATGCAAATATAAGAAGTGAATGCAGTGCGAATGAAAGTGTTATGAACAAAATAATAGTCGTTAGGATGGATGCTCAGAACCTTGTCCGAAAGGCGTGCAAGATGGATCGGCCATGTAATACGACAAGAAGGCCTCTTGCATGCCATAATGGAGGGTATGACCGAGGGGACAAACTCTAGGAGACGCCCACGCCGAGAGTACCTGGAGGACCTGTTGGTGGACGTGCGCTGCTCATCATATGCAGATTTCAAAAGAGCCGCACAAGACAGGGAAGAATGGAAGAGAAGAATAGAAAAAAATTATTGCAAACCAATCCCAGGATTGAAACTTTCTAACAACTAAGATGGTTTGGACACATGGAAAGAACGGATGAAGACAGATTGGTGAAAAAGGCTGGAAGCCTACCTCTGTAGGCCGAGTAAAACATTGCACGAACAAATAAATCAAATATTAAATATTACGATGTTTTTTTATAACTACTTCTAAATTTGTATTTATTTCGATAGCGAGCCTGGCGAAACCAGTCGCTGTCGAAATTAAGACAAATGTGGAAGTACATCATTTAATTTAATTATTATTTAAAATGAACTTCCACCAAGCGATTTCAGTTAAATCATTTGATTATTTTAAATAATACGAATAAAAACGTCAGTTTTCTAGAAGTTTTATTCTATTTAATGGGAATGACATGTTTCGCCCTTCTAAGGCATTATAAAATGTGATTTTGATAATGCCTTAGAAGGGCGAAACATGCCATTCCCATAAAATATAATAAAACTTCTAGAAAACTGAAGTTTTTATTCGTTTTATTTATTTAATATGGAGTTTCACTTCATTATTCAAGAAACATTAAATCAAATATTGAATGTCGACCACGCGAGGAGTCGGAGAAATCGACGTGCGTGCATGACGCGTTGTATAAATGTTGCGGAGGCGAGAGAAGTATGTCAGGAAAGAAAAGTGTGGCAGTCTACTATTTCTGTCTACCCTTTCGGGGAGACGGCGTGATGGTTAGTTAGTAGTTCGTTTTAATTCCGACAGCTCGCTGCCATCGTCTTGTATTGCATAGAAGAAAAAGTTATGATGTACGAAGCGTGTGTTAAAAGCCGACTGACATACTCGTATATGATTCCCTTCTGGGGGACAGGAAACCAAAAAGACATCTCCAGACTCCAAAGACAGCAAAATATAATAATAAAATTAGCTTATAACATTAACTATCTTACCCCAACCATACAAGTATACAGACAAACAAAATAAATGGACATATCAGACTTGACCAAATTGTAGACCTTGAAAATTGTACACAGAGTGACCATGGAAGAGACAACAGACAGCAGCTACAAATTAATTAAAAAATCAGACGTACACAGACACTGGACCAGGAACTGTGACAGATATCACTTACCGAATGCAAGAACTAAGGCAGGACAATCAAGGATATTGGACTGAAACTTTACAATGAACTACCAAAAGACACAAGGAGTCTCACTACAAATCAATTAAAAATATACATGAAACATTATATAATTACAAGTAAGATCTAAAAATTTATCCAAATAACCCAATTGGGTTTTAAAAATAATTAATTAAATAAAAAAAATAATAATACATTTAAATAACGGCAACATTTAGTATGGTGTTAAACGTAACAACCATGTACGAGTATATATGTTCGTGGTCAAAGAAAATAAATCGCCTTAGCCGCTTCGAGTACCTACCTGCATGCAGTCCGGTCTTAACAGGTATTGCCAGTATACAGAATTTATTATTATTAACGCTCTACTTGGCCTCTGTCCTATCGTACCATCTTCTTGGATCTATTCCAAGGGGTTGAATAACGGCTTTTTGTTAGAACATGAAAAGGTATCCGATTTACAAGATGGCGTAAAATGATATTCACGTTTTAAATTCCTTATTTTTTTTCAATAAGTCTTTTTAAGCACCCTCTCTCTCTGTTTTTAATCCTGGGATTGGTTTGCAGCAATTTCCTCTATTCTTCTCTTCCATTCTTCCCTGTCTTGTGCGGCTCTTTTGAAATCTGCATATGATGAGCAGCGCATATCCACCAACAGGTCCTCCAGGTACTCTCGGCGTGGGCGTTCCCTAGAGTTTGTCCCCTCGGTCATACCCTCCATTATGGCATGCAAGAGGCCTTCTTGTCGTATTACATGGCCGATCCATCTTGCACGCCTTTCGGGCAAGGTCCTGAGCAGGTGCCTTCCTCCTTCGATTCTTTGGAGAACCTCCTCATTTGTGATGTGGTCTCTCCAGGAAATTCCTAATAGTCTTCTATAGGACTACATCTCAAAAGCTTCTAGTCTCCGTTCTCTTTCGGATAGGCACCATCGCAGCCGCACATCAAGATACTCCATACATAGGTCTTGATGAGGAGTATTCTCAGTTTTAGGTCTATATTATTTGATTATATTATTTTCGACCTTTTATTAAATGCAAGCCTAGCCTGATGTATACGGCTGTCGACCTCGCTCTTAGACCGACTTTCCCATGTTATTTTGCTCCCGAAGTAGACAAACTCCTTGCTGTTCTTTATTGGAACTCATGAGATCATTTCTCTCATCTGATGTTGCGTTCGGCCTACAGTCAGCAGCTTTGTTTTGTCTTTATTTATCTCCATGTTGTAGTTATTTCGAAGAATGCTTTGCAAAGTTGTTAAGGCCTCTTGCAGTTCTTCTTCACTTTCAGCAACCATAGCAATAAGAATCCGAAGTCTATAATACATCCACAATGTTACGTGCCAACGATTCTTTTGCGGATGCTTCATAGTAGGAAATGTTATCTGCGAAGTCGGATCTCTCTGGACCGGATGTTTTCGTTAACTTTCTTCCGCTTTTAAAAAAGGAGGACCATTTTCTAACCTCGTTTCTTCTGTCTCCAACGAGTGACGCGTATTTCATGCCTCATTGTGAAGATGTATTCTTTTTGTTCTTGGAGACTGGTCCCTCGCACCTTTCACTCCAAACTTTAAGGCCGGTGACTTCAAACGAAAGGAATCAACGTTCAAAAGTAAACGACTCTACCGTGTTTATTGTTTCTTTGTAAAATGACGTCTTCTTCTTCTTCTTCTTCTTCACTTTTGGTAGACTCAGGAGTCTGTTATTTCAGGCGGGTTCTCTTGAGACGCTGAAATCCAGCTTTCTCTCCACCGTTTCGGGGGTCTTCCTGGTCGGCGTTGTCCGTTTGGCGTTCCATGGAGAGCTATGTGTGGTTTCCTATTTGAGCTCATCCTTTCTACGTGTTGATGCCAGTATCGCCGTCTTTGACGTCCCCATCTGACCACATCTTCGACCTCGAAGATTTCTCGGATTGCTGTATTCCTAACAATGATGTAAAACTCCATATTGAATAATTCATACGAATGATAACGTCTGTTTTCTAGATGTTCACCTGGTGATGCCAACATCGGTTGGCGAAACAGCTGTCGCAACACTCAATACGTGAATAATAAAAATTGTGAACTGTTCATTTAAAAAAACTTTGTTATAAATATTACAAACGATTATATTTTCACGCGACAGCTGTTTCGATTTCAGCATCATCGGGGCTTACAATCAACTGATTGTTGTTGTGTTGATTGTAAGACCTGACGATGCTAACATCGGATAGCGAAACAGCTGTCTCCACAAAATATGATCAGTTGTGATATTTATAATAAAGTTTTATTTATTTAAAGAGTTAATAATGTTGAAAGTTTTTCCGCCAAAACCATAGATTGTCTAATAAAAATTGTGATATTATAACAGTGTTGTAAATTTTAACAGTTTAAAATCTGTTTAAGAAATTGAAAATAACTTTATTTATTATCCACAAAATATTTAAAAAACACGTCATGTTTCGGAGGATATTTTTTTTTTTTTTTTTATGTACACAACAGGTCGTTTGGACCCAATTACTGTATACAATTTTTATTTTTTAGCTATTATATTGATTCTCGTGACATGTGATAGGTAGCCACAATCTATCGCCATTTTATTGTCACGTGAATTCTACACCAGACCAAAGACAGTGTGACAATCACACTGCCATCGCCGGGAATCGAACCCAGGACCTTAGGCATGGATGTCAGAGCTCGTAACCACTCTGCCACGAAGGTCTCCATCTTCAGGTGTAAATATATAATTAAAACTAATGAAATAATTAATTCCTTTTAAATTTTAAACAAAAACAGATATTTGTCAAAAAAGTAGTGTATATAAAAATAAATGTAAGCATTGTGATGCTTTTTACATAGGCAAAACAGGACGAACATTTAAATCACGTATAAACGAACACAAACAAGCTTTCACCAAACATACTTTTTTCTGAGATGGATAACCATTGTATTGAATTAAACCATAGGTTCAAAGCTTTCAATAAAAATCAGTTTGTTTATATAACCCTGATGAAGCTTAGGTGGGAGTGAAACCGGTTAGTTCGATTAAACAAAATTGAGTAGAAAAAGAAAAAAGTACGAAGGGCGGAATGGGGAATGATGTTAAACATAAAGCTATCGCTCAACCCTACCAAAAATCATAAGCCCTGTAAGCGCCTCGGCCACCATATTCTGTTCCCAGAAAACAATTTACATCTTCGTCTCTATTGAGATACAATTATTCCTTATATAAAAAAAAATTATCCGCAATGGGTAGAGTCCAGTATTTGTCTACAAGAATTTGTATACATTCAAAATGTTGTGTAAAAATAACTGGTCAAAGTTAAAGACATAAAAATTGGAGAGACATCTCTAGGCGTAATCTAGTACTGTATGATTTGCAGAGCCTTTCACAGTGCATTAATAAAGATTTTCTGCTTAATGCTTCCCAATCTTAATAGATGACGCTAGGGTAGAGTGAACTAAAAAATGTGAAGATAGGCGCAGCATTCTAGCATATATACAACATCCAAAAATTTGTCAGACGTGGTGGTCGTAAGAAGGGCGGAATGGGAAATGTTGTTAAACATAAAGCGATCGCTCAACCCAACCAATGATAGGTCATAAGTCCTGTAAGCGCCTCGGGCACCATATTCTGTTCCCAGAAAACAATTAACATATTCGTCTCTATTGAGATACAATTAATTCTTATAAAAAATTAAGTAATGTAAAAATAAAGTACATGATGTTTTTAAATTGATTCTTATTATAAACTTTTTCAGTCTTCCCTCTTAAATTAAAACTGCAGCGGTGACGAATATTACAATGATAGGATTTCAATTTAGGAGATAAGAGATGCCGCAGTCAGGCAAAAGTATTATTGTATTGTTTGTATAAGGGGTACTACAATTCTGCAAAATTTCATCCCGAAGTCAAATTCCTATTTTGTGCCCTCCTCTTGTAAGAGATCGCGTAAGAAACACCAGAATAAGATACTCGTATATATGTGGGGCAGAGGATATCATAAGATGGAGTAGATAGAGGAGGGAATAATAATAATAATAATAATATGCTAACTTATAAAGCGCCGTTTTTGTGATGTAATCACGCTGCATCTGATTGATATTCGCGATCGATTTGAAAGTATAATAGAACAAAATATGCAGGTTTTAAATTGGGTATGAAATATGAAAAAGATGGGTTTTCAGTTTCGATCTGAAATCTGTCGGATCATTAATGCATCTGAGGTGCGAATGAAGATTGTTCCAAGCTGATGGACCGGCTACCGCAAACGCTCAATCCCCGAAATTTGTACTAGGGCAACGCTTTGGCTCAACTAATCTTCCTATTGCCGAGGAGTTCGCCGAGCGAAGTGTGGATTTCCTTGTATTTAGGCTGACATTATACAGAGTTTGGATATATAATTTGGAGCCATTCCATGTAGCGCTTTGAATGGTACGCTTAGTCCAAAAAATGGATACCACCAGACTCTATACTGCACTACATGACCAGGACTCACGGGACTCGTCTTCGTGGAAGACCTTCTAAAAATGATAGCGGGAAATCTACCGCATTTTAAATGTGCATTTTCAAATCAAATCAAATCGGTTTATTTTCTCAAAAGATTTTACAAACAACATTTTACAAACATTATAGTTTAAGATATCTATTTAGAACAGGTAAAATACATTAGAGATGGTTAGACATTAGGAATACAAAATGAACGTAGTTTAATTGGTCTCCCCACCGGTATCACCACAGGCAGGTTGGTTCTTCATGCTGGGAGATAAAAACTCTGTGCTGACGCTGTTATAGATGACCACCCGGAACATAAAGATTGATAGCCTCCAAGATGACGGAATTCTCAAAGAATCCCCTGATAAGTCTGAAGAAATGTTTAAGTGTGAACCCATTCCTCCTTATCTGTTCATTATAACTCAGTTTGTATCAAATTGTTTTTTTAAACCTTGCCGACGTATTGATAAACAGTAATAATTTAATCACATTCGGTTCAGTATTTGTCGAGTCAATCGGTATCATAACAACGTACGTTTATTTTTATTTTTATAGATATACCATTCAATATTCTCGTCAACTGAAACTTGTATAAACGAGAGGAAGTATTAGGTTTAAGTTTTTTTCTTGCGTAAAAAAAATCTATCATAGTTGACTAAGTAAAATTTGCCTGTCATAATGTCGAGACATGCTATCAAATATCTAATTATATGGTTAAAAAAATATAATAGACATTTTAATTACTTGCATCAACGATTGAATACGTGTGAAAAAAAACGATCAAAAGAAAGTAAAGGTAAGAGAACTTGGATTTCTAGTTCGCGGTGAAAAGGATCTTCGTTTATAAATGCAATGAATTTCTACCATGAAATTTCAAATAATAACATTATTTTGTTGACTGATCTTCAAGAACTCTGAATGAGGATCTGGGCTTAAAATTCAACGTTAAGAAGACCAAATGGATGAAATTTGGGCGACTTATCTATTCTTCATCCACTCTGCAACTGAATGGTGCGAATGTTGAAATGGTCGACCAATTTAAATACCTTGGCAGCATTATCACTAAAGCGCTTGACTCGGACATTGAAATAAAATTCAGAATTGAAGTTGCACGACTTGCATTTAATAAAATGAGAACATTATTTTGCAACGATAATCTTAACTTGAAACTCCGACAAAGAATGATTAAATGTTATACATGGTCTGTTCTACTATATGGCTGCGAAACTCTGAAAGTTAATGTAATGAACCGGTCGGAAGCGTTGGAGATGTGGATATACCGCAGAATGCTCCGTATACCGAGGACCGATAGGGTCAGTAATAGAGAGCCAGAGCCAATAGAGAGCTGTTGTTGAGTGTGAAAATTAGAATGGTCTCATATTTGTGTCATGTGCTAAGGGGAGAAAAATACCACCTCCTTCGACTGATATTTATGGGTAAAGTGGAGGGACGTCGGGGAGTTGGTAAAAGGCAGTTTTGCTGGCTGTGGAACATCAAAGAGTGGACAGGAATAACAAGAGATTAGAACCTGTTCCAAGTGGCGCAGGATAGAGATGTCTTTGCATGCAGTGATCGCCAACGTTGGGGGGACCTGACACGGCACCGAAAGAAGTAAAATAAGATTTTTTGACAATATAAACAAAAAATAAGTATACTTGTTTAAATTCAGCAATGAATTCGTCCTCATCCCATTATTACACATTGTTTTGAATAACACTGTGTTTTAATTAGGTAACAAACGCATGTATGACTCTGTTTCTCGTTTGCATACTCTGTTCTAACAAATTTTAAGATAGGAAAATTAAAACTAACGGAATAAGTCGGCCTCTAGATAAAAGATATGGTCTTTACCGGGTGTGTATATTCGTATATTCATATGAACGGATAGCCAAATATTTGACAGCACGGTAATGTATCTCCGGTTATGTAAATATAGTACATTTTTTACGATAATGCTGTTTGCTTTATGTCAACAGACACGACTTCTTAGGGAGTCTATTGTTAGAGCGAAGTTATCATGCTTTAATACATTATATTTGTCCAGAGGCATTCGAGCAGTGGCATGCCTAGGGTCAACCAGTAAGGCAAGCTTTATTGTGTTATGATACATATTAGAAGAGGGTCACGATAATGTGTTTTTCCGGATAAAAAGAGATTTATCTTTCTAAATTAATTTCGTGAATTAATTTATTTTAAATTCCATTTTAGGCGCATTTTAAATCTGTACAAAAAATAATTTTCTGCGTCATCAAACTCATGTTCTTGTATAATATAAAAATGTATTTGCAAATACATGTAGAAATATAATTAATAAGAAATAAGCTGTAAATAGATAATAAAGAGAGAAAAAACAAAGGTCACTGAAAGAAAAACAGAAGAGTCCTGACTTGGAGACCGTGGACGGCGAAGAGAAGTGCAGGGCGACCGCAACTACGGTGGAAGGATGATCTTAACAGACACGTCGGAATAACCTAGATGCAGTCTGCACAGGAGAGAATGACATGGAAGCGAAAGGAAGAGTCCTTTGTCCAGGAGTGGACGGGAATAGGCTGAGGAAGAAGAAGAAGAAGTAGAAGATAATAATAATATATTTGTTAACACCGAAACACGAATTATAAATAAATTACATAATCGTTCTTTTAGTAACATTTCTGCACATAACGTAAATGACAGATAACATTCTGACAATAGAAATGAAGTTCGTGACACATCGAATAGTAACATACTTCAGAGTGACAAAGCCCGGCTTCAAATCCATACAAAAAAATATAGATATCTTCTGGTATAATGCACCTAGCTATATGATTACAAGCCAAAATACATAAGTGTGACAAAGACCCTTTTACGTTTTGCAAGCCCAATATGAAGCCCATCGAAAACATGAAACAAAACATGCGGACGTAGGCGATTTTACGGGCATCTCACCTACGCGCTACGGTACAGTGAAATAAAATACGGCGCATATGAGTGGAACTACTCCCTAAGATAAAGGTATCGCAGAAATTTCTTCTGCACTCTCTTCATCATCAGGGAATATCGAACCTCATGCGGCGCCCAGATAATGGAAATAAATTCCAACATGTATAGCAGTCCATCCTTTCTGTCTACCCCTCCATGAAAACGGCGTGATGGTTAGTTATTAAAACTAAGTACCAGGAAGACATATCCGACCGAGAACTCTGTCATTGGAAACGAGTTAACATAGAATTTTCCTAGGAAAATCTAATTACCGGAACAAAAAGTCTGTGCTCAGTGAATCCGGAAATTTCGTATGACGCGTTCGGAATAATTACAATTAATTACTAAGCATAGCTTAATAAAACAAAATAAAAAACCGTTCTATTCCAAGCATTGCATTGAACCAGATGATTAATAAACTTGCATGAAATTAGATGTCAGAACTTCATTAGAACTAACCTAGCAAATATTTACTAACTAACTAATTAACTAACTAATTAACTAACCATCACGGCGTCTCTCCGAAGGAGTGGGCAGAAAGAATGGACTGCCACAATTGCGTCCGGTTAGGTACGTCAAACGTCAGTGTGTTCCGAGACGTAAGGCGAAGCGCACGCGTTTGGCTGCTTATACGAGTATACTCGGTGATTCGAAAAATACTCGTTTTTCAGGAATGTTTTTAAAACATTATTTTTAACTATCTAACTATCCATCACGCCGTCTCCCCGAAGGGGTAGGCAGAAGGAATGAATTGCTACACTTTTCTTTCCTGGCATATATCTCTCGCTTCCTCAACATCCATACATCGTGTCATGCACGCGCGTCGATTTCTCTGACTCCTCACATGGCCGACATTCAATATTTGATTTATTTGATCGTGAAACGTTTTTCTCGGTCTTCCTCTATTTCTAGATCCATTTAGATCGTTAACATATACACTTTTTACTATTCTTTCTTCATTCATTCTTTCCATATTGTGTCCTTTCCTTACCATCTTAATGATCCTTTCATTATTTTGTTCATAACACCATCATTCGCACCGCATTAACTTCTTATATTTTCATTTGACACTCTATCATACACAGAGTATTTTAACATTCGTCTAAGAGATCTCATTTCTACTGCATTTATTCTAGTGTCGAATGAAAATATAAGAAGTGAATGCGGTGCGGATGATGGTGTTATGAACCAAATAATGAAAGGATCATTAAGATGGTTTGGACACATGGAAAGAATGAATGAAGAAATAATGGTAAAAAAGTATATTTTAACGATGTAAATGGAACTAGAAATAGAGGAAGACCTTTAAAAACGTGGCACGATCAAATAAATCATAAATTGCATGTCGGCCACGATAGGAGTCAGAGAAATCGACGCGCGTGCATGACACGATGTATGAATGTCGAGGAAACGAGAGAAATATGTCAGGAAAGAAAAGTGTGGCAGTCCATTCTCCTACCCCTTCGGGGAGACGGGTGATGGTTAGTTAGTTAGTTTTTAAAGATGGATGCCCTCAAATATGACGGAAGTCTCAAAGAATCCCCTGATAAGTCTGCAGAAATGGGTATGTGTGGACCCATCTCTCCTTATCTGTAGACTATAAGTCCCTATCTCTAAAAAACCCGGATATATATAAGATTCCATGAAACATATTAAGTAAAAATAATTAAATAAATATGTGGTTTTTTCTTATAATGGCGTGAAAGTAGCAGGTTAGAATGCAGACTATCGGAATGACGCTGCATCTTCGTGTGCGAATGTGTGAAACTATAAATGAAGAATCGCTCTTAATCTCAAGGAACGATTTGTCTGTGGTTGTGGCTCATACATCTCACGTTTTCCGCTATACCACTACGCAGATGGAAGATTTCTCTCACGGCAAAACTACACAAGCTTGTGGAATATTGTCATTCAATATGCACGGAAAACGGAATAGATATTATCCATGGTGACGCCAGTATGAAGAGCAATTGAATCGTGTTTTTCAGAAGTAGCACACATCCAGTAACCTCAACTTTACAGGACGCATTCTTTTCAGTAATGTCATTTATCCTAATTTTATCTTTTTTTGCCAGCTCCAAGCTTCAATTCCATACATAAGGGTTGGCACTAGAACTCCATCAATTACTGCCATCTAGTTATTAACTGTAAACATTTATAACACTGTAAAAATATCACAATTTTTATTATTCAGTTTTCGAGTGTCGCTACAGCTGTTTCGCCAATCGATTTTGGCATCATTAGGTGTTACAAACAACTGTAGATATATTAGAAATATAGATATCTAAATATAGATATCTATTAATACATATTAATTTTAATAACTTACTAATTTTCACTCAGTTTTTTCAAGGATTAAAGGCGGGCCACACTGTTTTAAACAAGCTCTCCACATCGGTCTCCACCGGCGGTTTAAAATTGTGTAGACACTTGTTTGAAACCAAAATTCGTTTGACCTTCAACAAACTTTGTGGACGGACGCGCGTTTAAACACGCATTACACGTGTGGAGAGCTTGTTTACAACAGTGTGTGGACGCTACACCAACCGTGGGCTCCACAGCTCTCCACCAAGGTCACCCCTGTGAAGAGTTTGTTTTAAACAGTGTGTCACGGCCTTTAGCCGGAAATGATGGACCACCATACTGTTCTATTCTGATATACTTCTTAAGATTCCTCTATTTTAATATGTCGTAACATGGAAGATCGTCGAAGAAGAAGAATTGCAGCGTTCATGCAATCACTTTCATCTCCCGTTGACTGATCTGTTTGCGATCTGTGTGAAACTTTTTTTGTTCGGAAAATCAAAATGTGGCGTGACAGAGTACAATCCTCGTGCCATGGGAGAGATGGGTCTAGCAGACGGATTGCATCATAAATAATTTGTAATAGGAATTTACACATACTTCATACTGTAATTAACATTTTCCGAAGTAAATATACATTTATATAACATTCAATTAATTAATTAATAAGCGTTAATGTACAGACCCTTATGTATGTAAATGAAGTGTTGTTTACGTAAACAATAAATAAATAAAATATTTATTGTTAACTAACTATAAATAGATGCGTTTGCTCAATATTCAAAATCTATTGGCCCCAAACAGTGTCAAATGCCGCTCTTTGGACTATGGCAGGCGAAAAGCCAATTAGAGAACAGGTCGCTAGACGCAAATGGCAAGGGATCGGTCACACTCTGAGACAGAACCCAGCCTGCATCGCTCAGGGTGCACTAGACTGGTCCCCTATGGGAGGGGAGAGAAAGCGAGGCAGACCTAGAGCCACCTGGAGAAGAACCCTGCAGGACGAGGTTAAGGCGGCAGGTCTCACTTGGGATGATGTTAGGCATCAGGCATGCGATAGAGTCGGGTGGAGAAAGTTCCTTGAGGCCCTATGCACCATGGAGGTGTGACAGGACAAAAATAATAAGAAGAACTAACTAACTAACCATCACGCCGTCTCCCCGAAGGGGTAGGCAGAAAGAATGGACTGCCACGCTTTTCTTACCCGACATATTTCTCTTGCTTCCTCAACATTCACACATTGTGTCATGCACGCGCGCCGATTTCTCTGAATCCTCACATGAACGACATTCAATATTTGATTTATTTGATCGTGCCACGTTTTCCTCGGTCTTCCTCTATTTCTGGTTCCATTTACATCGTTAACATATACTTTTTTACCATTCTTTCTTCATTATTTATTACCATGTGTCCAAACCATCTTAATGATCCTTTCATTATTTTGTTCACAACACCATCATTCGCACCGCATTCACTTATTATATTTTCATTATGCAGAGTATCCACACATTCGTCTAAGAGATCTCATTTCGACAGCATTTATTCTACTTTCGTTCTTCGTTTGGCAGTACCATGCTTCGCTTCCATACATAAGGGTCAGTAGAAGAACACCAGCGTACACGTGCTCACTCTTCAACGGCGTGACAGCGACTGAGTGGCGCTGTGGTCGTGAAAAAAATTGAGCATGCGCACTAGGTATACCTACAAACGGTTATCTAAGCTCCGCCCTCAAAGCGTTATTTGTTTTGCCAATAAAAATTATGATCGTATATTTTTTGATGGATGGATACTCGGATGTCAAAGTGTTATGTGTGTTCTGTTCTGTTATATGGGTGTGAGACATGGATATTATAAGTAAATACAATGAACCGGTTAGAGGCATTTGAAATGTGGCTTCACCGAGGAATGTTCAGGATCCCATGGACAGACAGAGTGACAAACACAGAAGTCCTGAATCGTGCAGGAATAAATAGAGAGCTGCTGACATTAATCAAAGTCCGCAAGATTTCATATCTGGGTCACGTTCTACGAGGAGAGAAGTATCGCCTGCTGCATCTAATATTGAAGGTAAAAATAGAGGGCCGCAGGGGGGCAGGGAGAAGGCAGATCTCTTGGCTGCGCAATGTGAGGGAATGGACGGAATCGGAACTGTGGATGAGCTATTCCGGACAGCGCAGGATAGGAAAGAGTTTACCAGAGTGATCGCCAACGTCGGGGGGACCTGACAGGGCACTTTAAGAATATACTTTTTGAACAGACGTATTTATGTATGTAGCTAGAGAGGTTTTTCAGGACAGAGCGGTAGGATAAAGCAGTGTGTCGGCGTGATAGTAAAACGAGAATGCAGTGAAATCTGTTATGGCGTGCACCAGTCCTATAGAAATCCTAGATAAAAACAGCCGGTTTTCCCATCTAATTAATATTATGAATGAAGCGGTTCCAATTAGAAATTCAGTACTCATGATACAAATAATGTTCTTCCGGGCAGGCACTCGGCTCGTAAATTTTGCTCCTTGTTTATCGCCGGTGTAGTGGCCACCTTGAAATTTCAATTTCCTAAAGAACGCAATTACCAAATGCATTGTTTAACGTGATTGATAGATCAGGCGAGAGACACCACGTAGCAATAAATTAAATTTCCTACGTTTACGTAAATTACTAGATTTTACTCGTATAGACAGATGTTGTCGCTAAGGTGGCAAAAGAGATAGACCTCTTTGGATGCAATTATAGCGAAATTACCAACATTTTTGCAGTCTAATATTTGCAAATCAATATTTTGATAACACCTGATGATGTCAACATAGGTTGACATTTGATAATGCCTTAGAAGGGCGAAACATGTCATTCCCATCAAATTTAATAAAACTTTTAGAAAACTGACGTTTTCATTCGTATTAATATTTTTGATAATGCTTAATAGGAATGACATATTTCGCATTTCCAAAGTATTATCAAAATGTTAGCAGTCAAATATTTGCAAATCAGCATTTTGTTAATGCCTTAGCAAGGCAAAAATGTATTCCTATAAAATACATCAAAACTTCTATAAAACAGACGTTTTCATACGTATTAATTCTTCTTACGTACTTCCTATGGCCAAACAACTCTTGAAGGGTTTTAGCCTCCTTGATGATCTTTCGCCAAGCTCCTCGATCCTGCGCCTTTTACTCCCAGCAATCCGATTCGCCCAACCTAGCCAGGTCAGCCAGAACATTATCTATAAGGCGCTGTCTAGACCTTCCTAGAGGTCTTACTCCAGTCGGCCTAGATTGCTCTGGTCTCTTCGGCTCGGCATACGTGCCCAATCCATGCTAGGCGACCGGCTCTCACAGTGCTCGTTATAAGGAGCTGCTGGGTCATCGTACGGATCTCTTGGTTGGTCCTATGCCTCCAAGTTCCCGCTGCAACACCGGGTCTGGATCCCAGGATCATTCTAAGTATCCTATTCTCAAACCAGTAGATTCATTGTCCATGACTCAGAACCATATGTCACCAGTGGCTATTAATTATTCAATACGAGTTAAATAAAAATGGCATTTAGTAAGTGCAAATTTAAAAAGCGACTTGATTTTTCATGTCGTTAATATAAAAATGCAAAACAATTACATTTAAAAATACGTGAGGAATAACACAAACTATTTTAAATGAACTTAAATTACACTAACTGACGGAAGATTTCCTTCGTCGCTGCATACCTCGTCAGAGGCTAGCTGATGGCGCGCGATTTTCAATGGCATGGCACACGACATAACAAATCGACTATGTAAAATATTTCGTATGTGACACGGAGTAAGCATGCACACGATCAAATATTCATTGCATATCGGCTGCTGACCGTGCAATTGTGCCACCGCACTCACCCTGACCCTGGGAAACGCAACAGAGGCGGATCGGTTAACGTGATGAATAATAAATAACCACATATAAAACAATATTTGTTCGTCCTCACAGCCAAGCACAATCACAACAACAACAGCTTTGAAATAAGAGCAGCTTTAAAACAGAGATTAGCTTTAAAATTCTTAAATAAAAACTAGTTTTTATTGTTTCTTAAACATTGATGTACAATAAAACTCCCTATTAAATTGTTAATACAAATGAAAACGTCTGTTTTCTAGAAGGTTTATTATACAGGGTGCGGCAGCATAACTTCCTTTTATCAAAACTTAATAAAACCTATTGTATGAATCCGATTTTTTTTTTGTTTTTTATAATATAGGCACATACCTTAAGTTTTGTTTTACTTGGTTTTTGAAGATCAAATCAGGTAGGTGACGTCCCCCATTCTCCATACACTGAGAAAAATGATTTCTGGCGTTTGTCATGAGTCTTGCCAGCATATCTTGGGAATTTCTTCCTGGATGTTGGTCTTCAAATACTTTAGGTTCCCTGGACGGTTCACATAAACACGGGATTTCAAAAAAAAACATAGAATAAAACAGAAGGGCGGGCAAATCGGGAGAGCGGGCCGGCCACTCTAAATCACCCCTATTTGAGATGAGGCGCTCTATGAAGTGTTCCCTCAAAATCCAGCCATCCCGTGACAGAAATGTATTTTATGGGAATGATATATTTTGCCATACTACAGCATTATTATTATTATAATATTATTATTAGGGAAGAAATACAAGCCCATGTAAACAAGGCAGCTGCAATATCTGGGGCTCTAAAATCCACAATATAGAAAATCAAAGAAATGGCCATTGAGAGTAAGACGAGAATCTATAAAGCATGCGTAAGACCAATAATAACATACGGCGTTGAAGCAAGGGCAGGCACTTAGTAAGGACCAAACAAGTTTTGAGGACTTCCGAAATAAAGACACTGAGGACGATAGCAGGCAAGACAGTAAGGGATCGCGTGAGGAACGCCAGAATAAGAGATATATGTGAGGTTCAGGATATTATAAGATGGAGCAGACAGCGAAAAAGGGACTGGTACGGTCACGTTCAAAAAATGGAGACCACCAGACTCCCCTATATTGCATTGCATAATCAACTCGGGACCAACCACAAGGACTCGTCCCCGTGGAAGACCTCGTAAAAGATGGAAGGACAGCTGGGAATCTACCTCACAGGAGGAGCAACACTCTGGAGAACAAACCACATAGGTCTACAATAAGGAAGAAGAAATAGAAGAAGATTAACAAAATGTATAAAAAAAGAAAAAGAGAAATAAAGCATCTACAACACAAAGTATGGCGAATATAGTAGAATATCATTTTTGTTTAAATTTTATAAAATATGCAATGAAGGGTTAACAGATAAAAACTAACTAACTTACTAACTAACCATCACGCCATTTCCCCGGAGGGGTAGGCAGAGAGTGAATGCCCTGTTCGGCATACCTCTCGGGCTTCCTCTACATTCATACATCGTACCATGCTTGTACGTCGATTATTCCGATTTCGAATGTGGCCGCCTTTTAGTAATTGATTAATTTGGTCATGCCATGTTTTCCTCGGTCGTCCTCGGCTTCTTTTCCCACTCACGCTGCTTGTGTACAACTTTTAACCATTCTACTCTCATCCATTCGTTCCATATGTCCAGATAAATTTAGAAAATCAAAAATTCACCCACACCACTGCCTGAAATTAGTGAGCATGCGCGCTAATGAATGATTTCAGCGTATTTCAATAATAATCTTCTTCATCAAGTGCCCTGTCGGGTCGCCCTAAGCGTTGGCGATCACCTCGGCGAACCTGTCCCTGTCCTGCGCCGCTCGGAACAGCTCCTCCACACTTCGGATGCCGGTCCACTCCCTCACGTTTCGCAGCCAGGACATTTGTTTCCTTCCGGGCCCTTGGCGTCCCTCAATTTTTCCCTCCAATTCATTTTCCCTCCATTTCCCTTCAATTTTTCCCTTCAATCAGTTGGAGAAGGTGATACTTTTCCCCACGCAGTATATGACCCAGATTTTTCGAACCTTGATAGTTGATAACAATTCCCTGTCAACTCTAGCTCGCCTCAGGACTTCGATATTTGTAACCATGTCTGTCCAGGGAAACTCTGAGCATTCGGCGGTGGAGCCACATTTCAAATGATTCCAGTCTGTTCATTGAGTTAACTTTCAGGGTCGAAGATTCACACTGAACCAATAATTATAAAGGAAGTTGAATTAAAAATAGTTTCCTTGAAAATTCGCCATTATCTTGGTTTTTCTTTCCTCGTTGCATATCACGAAAAATCTTTTATTTCATAAGATTTATTCCCTCTGTAAAATGTACCATTCAAACCTAAAGACCATATAAATTATTGCGTGTATTATAAGCAAGCCTTTTTTGTATATATATGATAATATAAATAAACGGTTTAATTACACAACTTCACTTTACGTTAAGTCTGCGAAGATTGTATAGAATTTACGTGCATTTTGAATTGATAATCGTTTTGTTATTGCGGCGTCCTTGGTCATAATAAAATTTTGATATAAATGATATATTTTATCCGCTTTATTATTTTAGACTGATTAATTCATATATTTTTATAGTATTCAACATTCGAGTCTCCTATTCATTTGCCTTGATTCAATATTATATTCTATGACCCAGGTTTTCAAACTTTGTTTTGTTACGAGTGTGTTTATATTTGTATTCATACAAAGAGTCATACACGCATATCGATTCCTTCGACTTCTTACATAACCAACCTTTAAAATATGTACTCCATTCACATCGTTAACGTAGACTTTCTTGACCATTCTTTCTCCATCCATGCGTTTCACATGTCCGAAACAACGCAGCTATTTTTTCATAATTTTGGTCATAATACCTTCTTACGCTTAGCATTCATTTCTTATATCTTCTTCATCTTCTTCTTCTTCAGCCTGTATTGACCGTCCACTCCTGGACGTAGGCCTCCTCTCGCATTTTCCATTCTCTTATATTCTGAGCGATCCGCATCCAGGCACTTCCCGCACTTCTCCGGACATCGTCGCGCCAACGCAACTGTGGGCGCCCAACTCCACGCTTTGCCGTCCTTGGCCATCAGCACCAGCCTTGTCCACTTTTCATCTGGATCGCGAGCGACATGTCCCGCCCATTGCCACTTGAGGGTTGCGGCCATCTTGATAACATCGGAAACCTTTGTCTTGACTCTTATGTCCTCATTTCTGAGTCTGTCCCGTAAACTGATACATAACATGGCTCTCTCCATTGCTCTCTGAGTGACTCTTAGCTTGTTGGCACTTTTTTGTGACTTTCTTATATCAGCATTTGAAATTCTGTCGTACATCGTTCTACCACACATACGTCTTAGGGACCTCATCTCTTCCGCATTTATTCTGCTATCATCCTGCCAGTTCCATATTTCGCTTCCATATATAAGGGTTGGACCAGAACTCCAATGTAAACGGCTCCAATGTATTTTAAAACCCAATTTGAAGAAATCACCCAAACACATTCGTGGCGTTTTAAACCACCCGCATACATGTGTCAATGAACAGATACATTTTTGTATAATATTTTTATGGTATGTGTATACACGTATCTAAAACATTGTAAAAAAAGTTGTTCGAGCACCCACCATATAACCGTAACGCCCACTTTGAGAATCTTTGTGCAAAAGTTTCCCATATTTTTATCAGTATAATATTGTATAACATATTATTTTGTATGTTTAGTGTGATTTTGGGTAACACCGTGTGATTTCTCCTTCTCGACCGACGTTTCGGAGATCATTGCAGTCTCCATCTTCAGAGTAATGTGGTGGTTGCTTAGCTAATTCGTGGAATAACACACTGCCGGCGACATACTGCTAAGCTGACTGTGCTAAGCTAATTCGGAGAACCTAGCACGGACTCTCTATTTCTCACGTACACACTGCCGGCGACATGGTACAGCAGTGAAGTACCTTAGCAGACACAACCCATATCACATTCATTACCTCCACTACATTACCCTGAAGATGGAGAATGCAACGATCTCCGAAACGTCGGTCGAGAAATCACACAAAACACATTGCTGCCAACCGTGAAAATTTACGCACTTATATTATTTTGTGTGTGAATATGTCGACTTTTGAGCCATTTGCTGGAACTTTTGATCTGCTTCTTCAATTTGAAGAAATCTGCAGCTCAGCCGCATCGATTGCTTGTAGAAGAAGGTGACGCTGCCCTTAGTGAGAAAAGTTGTCGTGAGCGGTTTCAAAAGTTTAAGAACGGTGATCTTCGATGTCAAAATCTACCGCGCACACTTCGATCGTCCAACGTCCACTCTAAAACGAATTATATAAAATACAATGATATAAAATAATCCGATAGTTTGTGTTTATTTAATTTATATTCTACGTGTCCTTCTTCTTCTTTTCTTTCATGTTAGTGAAAGTACGTTCAGGGGGCAAATACTATTGACTTTAGAAACTATCTTGTCTTCCTAATGTCGAACCATCTCTGATACGTTCCTGGTACTTTGTTGTATTTTTATAATATTTTACCTGTACTTAATAGATGCCTTAAACATTTTCCTGTTTGTAATGTCTATTGAGTTAATAAACTGATTTGATTTGATTTGATTTGATTTGATTCCTCTTTTAATAGATCTGTGGATCTGTTTTTATGGCGTCGAGGTCTCCCGGGACACAGAACTCAAACTGTCTCAGGTTTTGCAATCTCTTGGATTGAAATTTTAAAAAAGTACGCCTCAATGGGAATTTTGGCACACAATTCTATACTCTGTGTATGATAGAGTATCGAATGAAAATATAAGAAGTGAATGCGGTGCGAATGATGGTGTCATGAACAAAATAATGAAGGGATCATTAAGATGGTTTGGACATATGGAAAGAATGAATGAAGAAAGAATGGTAAAAAAAGTTAATGTAAATGATGTAAATGGAACCAGAAATAGAGGAAAACGTGGCACGATCAAATAAATCAAATATTGAATGTCGGCCATGTGAGGAGTCAGAGAAATCGACGTGCGTGCATGACACGATGTATGAATGTGGAGGAATCGAGAGAAATATGTCAGGAAAGAAAAATGTAGCAGTCCATTCTTTCTGCCTACCCCTTCGGAGAGACGGCGTGATGGTTAGTAAGTTAGTTAGTTTACGCCTCAATGCAGACATAACCGATATTATTACACATGTGAGTTTCGCCCCCCGTTGGGTTACGCAATTCGACCGTGTATTGTGTCGGGGACTGTGCATTCATCTCGGCTCGGGCCAAACTCACTTTCATTGAGAACTCCGCCAGCCGGTTTACCGGTTCGGGGCGATCTGCCCTACATTCTGACGTCACAGAAAAAGTCGAAACATTCGCCGATACGCGAAAGGCTAAAGGCCAGGGATCGGTAACTTTTTTAAAGAATCAAAAAATTATAATATTAAATACTTTAAATAGATAAAATAATTGAGTCTGTTATTGGAAACAAAACGATATCAATGAAATCAAAAATTGGCGTTCACAATGGAGTTTTCTGTGTGTGTGTTTGTGTGTGTGTGTGTGTGTGTGTGTGTGTGTGTGTGTGTGTCAACAATACGCGGATGTTTTTACGCATACACTCGTAATAAACTACAACGACCTAGCATTGAAACTAAATGACTAACTTAAGAATAAACCCCAAAAATCCCATTTAATATGTAAGATGTAATTATCGTTACAATAACAACAACAACAACAAACCATCACGCCTTTTTATCCGCAAGGGTACGCGTAGAGAATGGACCGCCACACTACTCTATACTGACACACACCACATTCATCTAGCTTCCCCCACATTAATAAACGAGTCATACAAGCACGTCGATTCCTCCGACTTCTAACATGACCAATAATTTGGTCATGCCATGTTTTCCTCGGTCTACCTCGACACCTTACTCCATTTACATCGTTAACGTATACTTTTTTAACCATTCTTTCTTCACCCATGTGCTTTATATGTCTGAACCAACGCGGCGATCCTTTTATAATTTTGTTCATAATACCTTCTTTCGCTCTATATTCCTTCCTAATATCAGCATTTCAGATTCTGTCGTACATCGTTCTACCACACATACGTCTTAGGGACTTCATCTCTACCGCATTTATTCTGCTCTCATCTTTCTTCTGCCAGTTCCATGCTTCGCTTCCATACATAAGGGTTGGGACCAGAACTCTATTGTGAACGGCCAAGTAACAAAGAAGGACACTATTAAAATTAAGAATACAATTCGCACCGTGAGTGTAAAACCGAGATAAGTGCAAATATATAATACATTTTGGAGATATGGGAGTTTAAAGGCTTCATATTGCTTGGAAAAACTGTTTTTTTTTAAATAAACCAATGATTTTCGGTTTATAGTAATATACCTATAAACCGAATATCATTGGTTTATTTAAAAAAAAAACAGTTTTTCCAAGCAATATGAAGTCTTCAAACTCCCATATCTCCAAAGCGTATATTTGCACTTATCTCGGTTTTACACTCACGGTGCGAATTATAAAGACTTTTAACGAGAGAAGGAAAAAAATATAATTAGGTATATGAATTGTTAAATAAAAAAAGGATTAATAAACAAATGTACTTGAGATGAGCAATGTGAACATAACTGACAATTAGATTTTAATAATATTATAATCTATGATGGCTCGTGAGTCGAAGTTTGCCGACTCCGGCTGTAGACGATCGATTTAACCTTTGCGTCTACGTAAGTTCACGAGATTTGAAGTATAAAAAAAATGACAGTACGCGCTGGAGTCGAATGGAAATCTTTATACAGAACCGATAAGCGATTAGCGATTTGAGATTTGTAGAGCAATGCCGACACTCTTGTGGCGTGTACATAAAATATTTAAGTTACTGACAATTGAAGGAACGGCCGAGATCATCACAAAATCGAATTACATAAATATAAGTGGCTTCGAAACAATAGTTAATGTGAAATGATTGTAAATATTTTAACTCATTAAAGACATTCCAAAAAAGTCCCACATAACACAACATCTCAAAGAACTTCACTGGCTTAAAAATCCAGAATGAATCCAGTATTAACTCTGCTGGACAGTCTTCAAAGCGCTACATGGAATGACACCAAGTTATATATCTGAACTCTGTATAACGGACAGCCTAAATTCAAGAAAATCCACACTTCGCTCGGCGAACTCCTCAGCAATAGGAAGATTAGTTGAGCCGAAGCGTTGCCCCAGTACAAATTTCGGGGATCGAGCGTTCGCGGTAGCCGGTCCATCAGCTTGGAACAATCTCCCTTCACACCTCAGATGCATAAATGATCCGACAGATTTCAGATCTAAATTGAAAACCCATCTTTTTCATATTTCATACCCAATTTAAACATTTATACTTTGTTCTACTATACTTTTTAACCGATCGCTTTTTAAGCGGTCACATTTAGATTTTTTAGATTTAAAACACGTCTTAATGCGCCCTTGAGGTGATTACATCACAAAAACGGCGCTTTAGAAGTTAGCATATTATTATTATTATAATTATTATTAAATTTCAGAAAGGTGGCAGACTTGGATCGTGAATAAAGGACCAAAAAAACTTCAAAGGTTCGGTTACTGACACTTGAAGGTACGATCAAGGATCATTTATAAAGTAGGCAAAAATTAATGCAGATGGTTCCGAAATATAGTCAATGTGGATAATTTCTATCAAACACATAATTCAGAAAGGTGGCATACTTCGATTGCATACTAACGGACAAAAATACTTCAGTTACTGACACTAAAAAATAAAATAAAGACAACCTTCGTGGCCGTGTGGTAATTGCTACGACTACCACATCGAAGTTCGCAAGTTCGATTCCAGTTGATGGCAGTGAGAAATTTAAATTGTCTTAGGTCTGGTGTAGAATTCACGTGACAATACAATAGCGATAGTTTAGCTACCTATCATATGTCACGAGAATCATACTACCAGAAACGCATGAGAGATGGTTCGACATTAGAATGACAAGATACTCTCTAAAATTAAGAGTATTTGCCTTCTGAACGTACTTTCACTAAAGAATCAATTGTATCTCAATAGAGACGAAGATGCAAATTGGAAACAGAATATGGTTGATCAAGGTGTTTACTGGACTTATGGTATGACCTGTCATTGTTTGGGTTAAGCGCACGCTTTATGTAATACAACATTCCCCATTCCACCTTTTTTTACGTATGACCACCATGTCTGCCAAATTTTTGGAAGTTGTATATAATATGTTAATCTGCAATACCACCCTTTGCATGGTAGTTTATTCATTCTACACACTAACGCCATCTATGAAGATTGTATTTTAAGCATTAAGCAGAAGATCTTTTTAACGCAATGTGAAAGGCTACCGCCATTTTAGCGCTTTTGGCTACTTTCACTAATATGAAATACGTCGATCTCCGAGGAGACTGCGTTCAGCAGATTAATTGCTCTTCCCACTGGTGTCATCAGAGGCAGGTTGGTTCTGGCGGGCGGTAGGTAAAACAATCAATGCTGTCCGAGTACGTCCAATATGCCACACCCAGGGTTTGCGGTATCATAAAGATAACACGTGGTCGCCAAAGAGTCGGACTAGATGGCAGTGTTGCTGATGTAATATGTTGCTTATATATAATTGCTGTGTTAATCGCTGACAGTAAAGAAAATTTCTCTTAGTGTCAAGGATGTATGAGGATATATGAGGATATATATGAGGATATGCAAAAAGAGTGACCAGGTAATGAAAGTGTCTAAATCTAAAGTGATGGTTTTCGAGAAAGAAGATTGTATGATGATTTGTGATATAAGTGCGATGGGCGAGAAATTGGAGCAAGTTACCGAATTTACGTATCTGGGAAGCATGTTTACAAGAGACGGAAAAATGGAGAAAGACATCGAAAGAAGGGTTGGTGCTGGGAAAAAAAAAATGGCGCACTCAAAGTCATTACTGCAAATAGAAATATATCCACAGAAGCAAAGATGGCAGTACACAATGGAGTTCTAGTGCCAACCCTCATGTATGTAAGTGAAGCTTGGAGCTGGCAAAAGAAGGATGAAAGCAGGATAAACGCCGTAGAAATGAGATCACTAAGAAGAATGTGTAGGTAAACGTTATATGATAGAATACCGAACGATGAAATAAGAGAGAAATGCATCATGGATAAAATTAAAAAAGGATCCCTGAGATGGTTTGGACATATGGAACGAATGAATGAGAGAAGAATGGTTAAAAAGTTGTGCACAAGCAGCGTGAGTGGAAAAAGAAGCCGAGGACGACCGAGGAAAACATGGCATGACCAAATTAATCAATTACTAAATGGCGGCCACATTCGAAGTCTGAATAATCGACGTGCGTGCATGGTACGATATATGAATGTAGAGGAATCCCGAGAGGTATGCCAGGACAAAGCATTGTGGCGATCCATCCTCTCTGCCTACCTCTCCGGGGAAATGGCGTGATGGTTAGTTAGTTAGTTAGTTAAAGGCGGGCCACACTGTTTGAAACAAACTCTCCACACTCTCCTTGGTGGAGAGCTGTGGAGCCCGCGGTTGGTGTAGCGTCCACACTTGGTTTAAAACAAGCTCTCCACACGTGGAATGCGTGTTTAAACGCGCGTCCGCCCACAAAGTTTGTTGAAGGTCAAACGAATTTTGGTTTCAAACAAGTGTCTACACAGTTTTAAACCGCCGGTGGAGACCGATGTGGAGAGCTTCTTTAAAACAGTGTGGCCCGCCTTTTATGTATAATTGTAGATAAATTAATTTAAATAAAATCAAATACGTTAGTGCAGAGTTCAAAGACATTTATCGAATCGTCAGTGGTGATTCTCGATATCTTATCTACGAGAACTATTTATCTTAACAACTTTATCAAGATCGTCTCAAAAATCTATCAAAATCGGTTTAAATTCGCAGAATTGTTTTTTGGCATTTATCTAATTTTGTAGATAAATATTAAATCACTTCAAATGTAATCACTGCAAGAGCAGATCCGTGCAAGAAATCATATCGCCCACGAAATATTTCGACTGAAGCAAAGATGGCAGTACCCAATGGAGTTCTAGTGCCCTTATGTATGGAAGTAAAGCTTGAAGCTGGCAGAAGAAGGGTGAAAGTAGGATAAATGCCGTAGAAATGAGGTCACTTAGAATAATGTGGGAATGTAAGGCGGATGAATGCGTGATAAATAATATTAAGAAAGGGTCACTAGTCCCTGAGATGGTTCGGACATATGGAACGAATGGATGAGAGTAGAATGGTTAAAAAGTTGTACACAAGCAGTGTGAGTGGGAAAAGAAGCCGAAGACGACCGAGGAAAACATGGCATGACCAAATTAACCAATTACTAAAAGGCGGCCACATTCGAAGTCGGAATAATCGACGTGCGTGCATGGTGCGATGTATGAATGTGGAGGAATCCCGAGAGGTGTGCCAGGACAGGCCAGTGTGGCGATCCATCCTCTCTGCCTACCCCTCCGGGGAAATGGCGTGATGGTTAGTTAGTTTTAGTTAGTTAGTCACTAAGATGATTTTGACAAATGGAATGAATTGATAAAGGAAGAATGGTGAAAAGATATGTACAAGTAGTGTGAATGCAAAAAGAATGTCGAGGAAGGCCAAGGAAAACATAGTTTTCCCAATTAATAGGTATGTAAACGTCAGTTTTCTAGAAGTTTTATTATATTTTGACATGTTTCGCCCTTTATCAAATGTTTACAGATTTGATAATGCCTTAGAAGGGCGAAACATGTCATTCCCATAAAATATTATAAAACTTCTAGAAAATTGACGTTTTCATTCGTATTAATTATTTAATATGAAGTTTTACATCATTGTTCAAGAAACAATAAATAGTATGACCAAATTAATCGATTACTGAAAGATCGAATCGATATCAAATCAAATCAGTTTATTTCGTCAACAGACATTACAATTTTTTTTTTTAAGGCATCTATTGAGAACAGGTAAAATAATATATTGTGTATAGTATACTACCAGAAACGCATGAGAGATGGTTCAACATTAGGAAGACAGGATACTCTCCAGAATTAAGAGCCTTCTGAACGTACTTTCTCTAATATGAAAGACGTTAATCTCCGAGACCGCGTTCAGCAGATTAATTGCTCTTCCCACCGGTGTCACCAGAGGCAGGTTAGTTCTGGCGGCCGGTAGGTAAAACAATCTGTGCTGTCGGAGATATCTATCAGGGACAAAAAGCTGAACACCCTCCAGCACGGCCGAGTTCTCGAAATATCCCCTGAGTAATCTAAAGAAATGCCCATCTCTTCGAAGCTGCAGAGAGTTGGCCCCAAGCATTCCCAAAAGAAATGCTGTGGGATAGAGCCACGGATAGCTACCATACTCCCTTATGTAGAGATACCTCAGAAATTTTTTCTGAACCCTCTCTAGCATCACGGAATATCTCGATATGGGCTGTAGGGCCATCGAAGAAGTAGAAGATCACTGAAAATTAATTAAATTCCCTCGTATCCGGGCCTGAGAAGCAATCTTGTATTGATCTGATAAAAAAATTACTACGATTAAGGTAAGTTCCATTTTTAAATTAGATTAGCTTGATTTGACAAACACCTCGGGTGAAACGACCACACTACTGTTATAGATATGCAATAATTGGTTAGTATTGAATAGTTTCCACTGATAACATCTATTTTTCATTATTGATGTACGCCGGTATAGCGTTTGAGATAAAAACATATTATGTAACTAACATAACAAATAATTTATTTAATTTTGATTCAATTTTATCATATTTAATGCCAAAATCATGAGGTCACTAAGAAGGATGTGCGGAAAAACAATGTATGATAGAATATCTAAGGATGAAGTAAGAAAGGAATGTAAAGCGGATGAATGCGTGATAAATAAAATCAAGAAAGGATCACTAAGATGGTTTGGACAAATGGAACGAATGGATGAGGGCAGAATGGTTATAAAGATATATTAATATTATTATTATTATTATTATCATTTTGTTGAATCGCTCTTTACATCATGACAGCATGAGCCAATTCGATGTAAAGAGTATTATAGCTATCATAGTGATTCTCGTGACATGTGATAGGTAGCTAATCTATCGCCATTTTATTGAGACGTGAATTTTACACCAGACCAAAGACATTGTGACAATCCACTGCCCTCGCCGGGAATCGAACCCGGAACCTTCGGGGTGGCAGTCAATGCACTTACCACTCATCCACGAAGGTCGTCGTACAATTAGTGTGAATGGAAAAAGAAATCGAGGAAGGCCAAGGAAGACATGGCATGATCAAATTAATTAATTACTGAAAGGCGGCCATGTTCGAAGTAGGAACAATCGACGAGCGTACATGTCACGATGTGTTAATGTAGAAGAGGCGCTAGAGTTATGGCAGGATAGAACAATGTGGCAATCCATCCTCTCTGCTTACCTCTCCAAGGGAACGGCGTGATGGTTAGTTAGTTAGTTAGTCAGTGTCATGTTGCTACGAAGGTTATAAAATGTAAATTAGATTAATATTTTTTAAAGTTTTTTTCAAAAATATTATTAAGTTACTTCCATTTATGATTGGTGGTGGTCTAGGGGACAGAACCCTTGGCTCCTGATCCAGGGGACATGGGTTCGAGCCTGGACACGACCCGATTCCTTCATGATAATGAGCTATTTTCTGCTCATATTGAAGATTGTAAAATAAATTCTAATACCATTGATTCAAATCCTTGGGGTTAGTCTTTATAAAATAAAATAAAAATCCATAATAAAATTGTAGAAGTGGTAGATGAAAATATGTATAACCTTGATCATCTGTTGGCTTTTGGAAGAGGGGGTCAAGTCAAAGAGATTGATAGGAGAATACAGCTCGGTTCAACTTCTTCAAGTCGGACATGCCACGAAATTTAAAAATAAAAAATCTGGACCAGTGTGTGTTACCTGTGATGACCTATGGATGCGAGACATGGACGTTAACTAAAGATGCAATGCACAAAATCAAAGTTGCACAACGGGCCATGGAAAGATCCATGTTGGGTATCTCGCTTAGAGACCATATACACAGGGTCAATGATGTAGATTTGTTTCAGTTCAAATCAGTTCAAATCAGTTTATTTTTTTTTTTTTCTCAAAAGACATTACAAACATTTTTTATAGTTTAAGGCATCTATTGAGAACAGGTAAAACATAATAAATATATAATACCAGGAACGCACGAGAGATGGTTCGACATTAGGAATACAAGATACTCTCCAAAGTCAAGAGTATTTGTCTTCTGAACGTACTTTCACGAATATGAAAGACATCGATCTCCGAAGCGATCATGTTCAGCAGTTTGATTGCTCTCCCCACCGGCATCACCAGAGGCAGGTTGGTTCTGCATGTTGGGAGATAAAACAGTCTGTGCTGACGCTGTCGAGGATAACCATCCGGAACATAAAGATGGATAGTCTCCAAGATGACGGAATTCTCAAAGAATCCCCTGATAAGTGTGAAGAAATGGGTAAGTGTGCATAGATACGAGTATACGCATTGCGAGGATGAAGTGGTAGTGGGCTGAACACGTGAGGAAGATGGAGCCAGAGGGTTACTGAATGGAGGCCAAGGTTGGACCGGAGAGGTATCGGGAGACAGCCTACCAGGTGGAGCGATGCCATTTTTTTTTTGTATACGACATGTCTTTAGAACCTAATTACTGTATACATTTTACATTTACAAAAATACATTTTAAAATAAAACAATTGTGGTATGTACAAAATATTAGCAATTGTGGTATGTACCTATATGATCCTTAAAGGACGTACAGGTCATTTGGAGAATGTCCACATCGACTGACACCTCATTCAAGAGCACCATACCCCGGGTCATTGTATGCTGCTGCGCCAAGACATTTGTCCTGCTATGCGGTATGCACAACAGATCGTGTCTTCTAGCGCGAGCATACCTGTCCGGTGCATTGAGGCCATAACACTCTAAGAGGTATGGGCTATCAATGAGGTTATGGAGTATTTTAAATCCTAAGATCATCAATGTACCTTTTCTTCTTGATTCGAGACTGCGGTACTCTGTGTTAATCAATAGTTAATTGTGGTGCATAAACCTCGGATATACCCCATTCGAGGCAGGCAGGGCAGTTTGTACGGACGACGGGAAGAACCTGGAGAACACTGGCGAGAGACCGAGAGGGATGATGTGGGGGTGTAGAGGCTTACGTCCAGCAGTGGATTAAGAAAAGGTGACGAAGAAAAAATAATAAAGATTGAGGATAACAAAGGGCATCTGCGTCCCGAAACATGTTTGTGAAGTCCAGGTGTTGTGAAAATTCAATGTTTTCAAAAGTGAATTACTTTTGAAAAGAAAATAACGAATTCTGATTTCAATAAAAATATAATTTATTAAAAACATTACCTGAGTTTTGTCGCTCCATTTCCATCATAATTTTTTCCGACATCTTGGACATTTTGTGTTAAATTTCAGCAGACCAACGACAACTGACGCGATACTCTTTGCGGGTCTAAAGGAGTGAGCGTAACCAATACACGGTTTATATACATTCATTTGTTAAAAACATATTTTATCATATCTTTCAATGCATTGGGAAATTCAGAAGCCTACATTAATGCATGCTCAAGTGATTTATATTACTCAAACAGCTTTAAAAATGGGGAAATCTGTAAATATATCATTCATAAACAATTTAATCCTAATATATAAATAGCCTATATGTGTGGTCTGTTTTATTGTACGGGTGTGAAACTTGGACCCTGAAAGTTAACTCAATGAACAGACTGGAAGCATTTGAAATGTGGCTCCATCGCCGAATGCTCAGAGTTCCCTGGACAGACATGGTTACCAATACCGAACCCAGAGGCGAGCTAGAGTTGACAGGGAATTGTTATCAACTATCAAGGTTCGAAAGATCTCACATCTGGGTCATATACTTAGTTAAAGTACCACCATTGGAGAAGAAAACCATTGGAGAAGAAAATTGAGGGACACCGAGGGCCCGGAAGGAGACAAATGTCCTGGCTGCGAAACGTGAGGGAGTGAACCGGCATCCGAAGTGTGGAGGAGCTGTTCCGAGCGGCGCAGGACAAGGACAGGTTCGCCGAGGTGATCGCCAACGTTGGGGGGACCAGACAGGGCACTTGAAGAAGAAGAAGATAAATAGCCTGAATGCACGTCACATTCAAGTTGAAAAGGAAACAAGAGAAACTAGAACCTTAAACAAAATGCTGTTCCACCGTGTCACAAGTCGATGAAAACGATGGCTAAATTGAACGAATAACGCTTCGAATCGCTTCCTCACCCACCATACTTTCTAGATCTAGCCTCCAGCGACTATTGGCTTTTTGCAAAAATCAAAAAGATGGTCCAGGGAAAGAAATTTGACTGAAATGAAGAAGTGATTACCGAAACTGAGGCCTATATTGAGGCCAATATTATGATTTAATAATTTATTAATTATAGTGGTCGCGCCAGAAGCGTCTTCTTTTCCTGCCCCATTTGACAATATCTTCGGTATCGCAGGTCTCACGTATTACTGTGTTTCTGATTCTGTCCCTCAGTGTTTTGCCCAGAATAGCGCGGAGTGTCTTCATTTCGGCGGTTTGTAATAGTGCTTTGGTTCTATTTGTGTCAGCCCTCGATTCTATACCATAAGTCATTATGGGTCTGACACATGTCTTATATATTCGCACTTTGCTTTCCACTCGCATGTGCTTGTTTTTCCACACAAAATCTTTCAAGTATCCAGATATTGCAGCCGCTTTGGTGGTTTGCTCGCGAACTTCATTATAGAGATCCGTTTGGCATGAGAGATCTATGCCCAAGTATTTGAATTTTTGGACCTGTTCTATGGGTTCATTATCAAGTATCAATTCGCAGGTGGTTGGCTGTTTTGAAACTGTCATACACTTACTTTTACTCATAGATATCAACATGTTGTATAGCATTTATATATAGAAATAAAATATAGTTTGTTATCATTATATATATGAAGGGATAAGGAGCCCATTGGATACAATAATCCGTAAGAAGTAAGAATATTCCAAGTGACTTTGATGAATGAGAAAGCACAATGCTATCAGTGTGAGATTTAAATATGCTATCAAGCGATTAAGGTATCAGACATTTGTGAATTGCATTTGGGGCTTAGTGATAACCCAATAAATCACGATTGCATACAAAAATAGAGTCATTTTTATGCGACTGTAATGCAAGAGAAATATCCTATAATTAATAACTTATTATATCATAATATAGGCTTTAGTTTGGGTAATCACTTCTTCATTTCAGCCAAATTTCTTTCTCTGGAGAATCTCTTTGATATATGTAAAAAGTCAGTAGTCGCTGGGGGCTAGATGTGGAGAGTACGGTGGGTGAGGAAGCGATTCGAAGCGTAATTCGTTCAATTTAGCCATCGTTTTCATCGACTTGTGACAAGGTGGAAAACCATTTTTTTCTTTATCTCAATCGATCCAATAACGGGATGTAATATTCGCCATGGACAGTTTTACCTTTTTCAAATATGGACATATACAAAAACGGGTTGAATTTAATATTTGAGTTGCTTGACAGAAATACGACCAAAACATTTCGTGAAAATAATTAATGGCCGTTCTTATATAAACGTTTTTATGTCCGTGGAATCGAAACAAATTTCAGGAAATTGTTTCACTCCGAGATGGTTCGCAAACGAACCGATCGCGTGTCTGCTTAGCGTTCCACGCGACCCGCTCTTGTACATCTCGCTACGGAAGAAAGCGGTCGGCTTCTCTATGAAATGGCTCAAAACGCCTTACGTTTTTTATGTCAACGTAAAATAAATGGCATACTAATTAAATAAAACCTTAGCAACGTTTGTAAAAAGGGTTATATGTCATAATTTTTCCTATTTCGATGCCGTGTACCTAGTACACATCGTTTCTAAAAACATTAAACTAACTAGCTCATTAAAATGACTTGTTTAGGGATTCGCGGTATTAGGATTTATATTAAAGACACACGTGTGTTCTGTAGCTAGTGCATTTATTGACTGAATGGTGTTAGGGGATAACTAAGGTCTACGAGAGGGCTCCACTACAGTCCTCCCTCTCTAGAACCGTCGTTTACCCTCCCTTCTAATAACCATCAATATCTCTATACATTTAATAAATACAAGGTTAAGATTTTAGGTATTCCTCCATAATATATTTACGCATTGATTAAAAAAATAATATTAATAATAATCAGAAATCATCGGGTACATCTGATGTATTTTGTGAACATTGGAAACAAAATTTGTAGCGCTGAGTACGCGACACTTTATTCGCATCTCACTCTTGCATATGTTCTAGCTCAATGTTCTCATTCTCTCCGTCCCGCCGCGCGGCGGCAGTCGCTTTCGGGCTTGCAACCAGAGTGGACCTATGCCCGTTCCGCGAACGTTGCTAGATGTTTTTTTAATGTTTTCACCAAATAAATCTCAATTATTATAACTTTTGACTTCAATTATAATTAATTAAGGGGATTAGCTATGAATGCTCTTATTTTTCCGATTTAAAATCGGTAATTTTTGATTGGGTAATCACTACGCACCGTAAGGGAAAGGTTAAAAGGGTTATACGTCATAATTTTTTCTATTTCGATGGTGTGTATCTAGTACAGATCGCTTCTATAAACATTAAACTAACTTAATCCTAAGAATAAAATCTTAAGAATATTTTTAAAATTATTTTTCCTGTTTTGAAATATATAATCATAAAAAAATATTATTTTTGTTAAAATTTAAAAAAAATCATGAGATGAAGGGTTAACCCAATCGTGAAAATGAAAGCCATTAGAAGGTTCAAGGTTGAATGGAGGTCATCAACATTGGCATGTCATGGGGCAATATTTTAAAAATTCGACCAAGAATTTAACTGAAAATTAGACTTGTATTTTACGAGGTTTGCTAATTTTATAGATTTTCCCTGCCGTGGAATTTTACGTAGGATAATGACGATTTGTAAAATCGTAAAATGGTAAACATAATAATTTTACTATTTAAAAACTGTGCTATATTTTTCATATGAAGCACTTAAAATAGTTTATTATCTTAACAGATTATTACAAACAATATTAATGTTTAAAACATATATTGAGTACAGGTAAAATATTATATATACAAATGTATTTAATACACAATACAAATGTATCTAAGAAGAACATGTGGGAAAACGTTACATGATAGAATACCGAACGATGAAATAAGAAAGAAATGTAAGGCAGATGACTGCATCATGGATAAAATTAACAAATGATCCCTCAGATGGTTTGGACATATGGAACGAATGGATGAGGGCAGAATGGCTAAAAAGTTGTACACAAGCAGCGTGAGTGGAAAAAGAAGCCGAGGGCGACCGAGGAAAATATGCCATGACCAAATTAATCAATTACTAAAAGGCGGTCACATTCGAAGTCGGAATAATCGACGTGCGTGCATGGTACGATGTATGAATGTAGAAGAATCCCGAGAGGTATGCCAGGAAAGAGCATTGTGGCGATCCATCCTCTCTGCCTACCCCTACCGGGAAATGGCGTGATAATTAGTTAGTTAGTTAGTTATATAATACATATATAATATATATAATACAACAAAAACCTATCCAAAAAAAGCTAAAATGGCAGTGCACAATGGTGTTCTGTACCAACCCTTATGTATGGAAGCGAAGCATGGAACTGGCAAAAGAAGGATGAAAGTAGAATAAATGCAGTAGAAATGAGATCTCTTAGACGAATGTGTAGATACTCTGTGTATGATAGAGTGTCGAATGAAAATGTAAGAAGTGAATGCGGTGCGAATGATGGTGTTATGAACAAAATAATGAAAGGATCATTAAGATGATTTGGACACATGGAAAGAATGAGTGAATAAATAATGGTAAAAATTATATGTTAACGATGTGAATGGAACTAGAAATCGTGGAAAAACCGAGGAAAATTTGGCATGATCATGTTTATAAAATATTAAAGGTCGGCCATTTTAGTAGTCGGGAGAATCAATGTGCGTGTATGAATGAAAACGAAGCTAGAGACGTGTCTCAGGGTCGTTAGTGTAGCCGTATATTCTATATGTCTACCCCTCTGGCGAAAGGGTGTGATGGTTTGTTGTTGATGTTGTCACTTAGGACATCCGAGTTGTGTTTTAAGTACAACTCATATTCAGTCGAATGTGAACCCATAAGTGAATGTTCTACCATCGCATAAGTGATTGGTAGCCGAGCATGCCTAGCAAGAAGTCAATTGGAAACATCCACGGGTAATAACCGCATTCTTTAAGACAAAGAAAGCGCAGATTTTATAATCACTTCAAAACATTTCGAAAGAAAATAACCTAAAAAATATAAAAAACCTAAAGTGGTTTCTTCTTTGGAAACTTCTTCTCTGCTAACCGAAAGAAAAGTCAAAATATACAAGGCATGCGTCTGCCCCATCGTGATATATGGAATATAAGTCAGAGCGGATACCCATAGGACTAAGAACCTTCTAAGAGTAGCAGAAATGCGAACCCTACGCTCTTGTATCTATATCTATACTATCACACTTATGTTTAAAAAAATCTATTTTGTACTTGTACGTATTCTTTCACGACGATATCAAGATTTTGCCTATTAACATGTTTACAAAGAATGGGAGGGTGGTGGAGGATATTGAAAGAAGGGTTGGGGCAGGCAACAGAATAAATGGTGCACTTAAAGTTGTCATCGCAAACAAAAGCCTATCCAAAAAAGCTAATATGGCAGTGCATAATGGTGTTCTTGTGCCGACCCTTTTGTATGGGAGCGAACCATGGATTTGGCAAATGAAGGATGTAAGGAGAATAAATACAGCAGAAATGAGATCTCTAAGACGAATGTGAAGCAAATCTGTATATGATAGAGTGACAAATGCACGTATAAGAAGTGAATGTGGTGCGAATGAAAGTGTTATGAACAAAATAAGGAAAGGGTCATTAAGATGGTTTGGACATATGGAACGATTGGATGAGAGTAGAATGGCTAAAAAGTTGTACACAAGCAGCGTGAGTGGAAAAAGAAGTCAACATGGCATGACCTGGGCATGGCATGGGTCATTAAGATGGTTTGGACACATGGAAAGAATGAGTGAAGACAGAATGGTAAAGAAGGTAGGTATATGTAAACGGCGTGAACGGAGCTAGAAATAGAGAAAGGCCGAGGAAAACGTGGCACGATCAAATCAATCAAATATTTAATGTCGGTCACGCGAGGAGTCGGAGAAATCGACGTGCGTGCATGACAAGATGTATGAATGTATAGGAATCGAGAGAAGTATGTCAGGACAGAACAGTGTGGCGTTTCATTATTTCTGACTACCCCTTCGGGGAGACGGCGTGATGGTTAGTTAGTTAGTTAGTTAGTTAAAGGTTGGTCATGTTAGAAGTCGGAAGAATCAACGTGCGTGTATGATTCGCTGTATGAATGTGGAGGAAGCTAGAGAGGTGTGCCAGGATAGAGTAGTGTGGCGGTCCATTCTCTCTGCCTACCCCTACGGGGAAACGGCATGATGGTTTGTTGTTGTTGATTCTCATAATATGTGATAGGTGGCTAATGGCTATTTTCTTGACACGAGAATTCTATACCAGTCAATCACAATACCATAGACGAGAATCGAACCCGGGACCTTCGGTGTTGCAGTCATAGCACTTGCCACTCTGCCACGAGGGGTCGTGTTTATTCATAGTAAAAAACTTACTAAATAACCATCACGCCGTCTCCTGGAAAGGATAGGCAGAATGAAAGACCTCCACGCTGTTCATTCTTGACATACTTATCTTGTTTTCTAAACATTAATACATCGTGTCATGCACGTACATAGATTTTTCCGACTTACGGACCTATGTGATGCATGAATGCAGATAAAATCATCAATTACGTATTTTAAATTATATTTTACGTAATAAATAAGATACAATAATAATTATGTCATTGTGATTAAATTTAAAATACCGTCTAATCTGTAATTTGCTTTCGGTTAAGGTCGCCATATTATTAAGATTGATAATTTTTCTATCGAGCCACATTTTGATTTGCCAAATTAATTCATTTAATATTTTTTTCTATTAATGTATATTTTAATATAAAAATAAATAAAAAAGTATCCTATTTTATCTAATTTTATCCAAAAAAAGCTAGAATGGCAGTGCACAATGGTGTTCTTCTACCGACCCTTATTTATGGAAGCGAAGCATGGAACTGGCAAAAGGATGAAAGTAGAATAAATGCATTAGAAATAAGATCTCTTAGATGAATGTGCGGTAATTCTGTGTATGATAGGGTGTCGAATGAAAATATAAGAAGTGAATGCGGTGCAAATGATGGTAATATGATCAAAATAATGAAAGGATCATCAAGATGGTTTGCACAAATGGAAAGAATGAATGAATGGTAAAAAAATTATTAGTTAACGATGTAAATGGAATCAGAAATACAGGAATACCGAGGAAAACGTGGCACGATCAAATAAATCAAATTTTGAATGTCGGCCATGTAAGGAGTCAGAGAAATCGACGCGCGTGCATGACACGATGTATGAATGTTGAGGAAGCGAGAGAAATATGCCAGGAAAGAAAAGTGTGGCAGTCCATTCTTTCTGCCTACCCTTTCGGGAGACGGCGTGATGGTTAGTTACTTAGTTAGTTCGTTTTTTTATTAAACTATTATTATTTTACTTGGATAAGTAAATAACTATCACGTATAACTCACCATAATTCCGATAGGGTAGTTAAGCAGAGAGAAATAACTAACAAACCAATTCTGTGTCCGAGAGCCATAATGTCTTAAGTGAAATTTTGGTCGGATTGAGTTAATGTACCTTATTGTAATCATCGACACAGTATAAAGTATATAGTAAAGTATATCCAAAGCCGAGAACCATAATATCTTAAATGAATTTTTGGTCAAGATGAGTTGATGTATAATATCTATTTGTTATCTACGATACGGTAACCAGTAGTATATCCAGTACCTCAGAGCCATAAAGTCGTAAGTGAAAATTTAGTTGCAATGAGTTGATGTACCTTATTGTAATCATTTAAACGGTATCCAATGTGTAAAGTAAATCCAATAACCGAGAACCATAATGTCTTAAGTAATTTTTTGGTCAAATGAGTTTATGTACATATTTGTTATTTTAATACCAGTATTTATAATAGTATAGTTATCCAGTACCTTAAAACCATAAAGTCTTAGTGCATTTTTTTTGTCGAATGAGTTTTGTCGTTTCTTTTCTCTTATACTACCGTTAATTATTGATTATTAAAAAATGACGTGTCAGTCAAATCTACCGGCTATGATGTACTGATAACAAAAATGTACATCTGCTCATTTCGACCAAAATGTCACTTAAGATATTATGGCACCCAGATTTTGGATATAAGTACATTTTTGTACGTATATCATTGACACAGTATCCAGTATATATTATAGTATATCTAGTATCTTAGAGCCATAAAGTCTTAAGTGATTTTTTTTAAAAGACTAACACTAAAGATTTAAATCAATGATATTAGAATTTATTTTACAATCTTCAATGTGAGCATAAAATAGCTCATAATTATGAAGAAGGAATCTGGTCGTGTCCAGGCTCGAACCCAAGTCCCCTTGATCAGAAGCCAAGCGTTCTATCCCCTAGGCGCTAGACCACCACCCGATTAAATGAGTTGATATACGTTTTTGTAACGATTGACACAGTATCCATTTTATATTATAGTACATCCAGTATACGAGAGCCATAATGTCGTAAGAATTCAAGATGCTTTATGCCGACGTAATCAATTTAAATATTTTGGTCATTTATTTTCTCGTAATACTGCCGTAAAACATTTGAAGGCTGAAATTCCATACTTATTCAAAACCGTTCTTATCGCAAATGTAATAAAATCTATGTTTTCTTTTGTTTTTTTTGCTATTTGAAGTATTTGTTCTAGAAATACAATAGCAAACGAGAATGTTTTACGTTATGCAGTTTTTCCACTAGTATTGCTAATGTAATTCGTTTCAAAATCATCCAAAAGGGTTATCCAAGCGGAAATCTATCGTGACCGTTGGCGGCATACATATTATGCGATGCAAATGAAATAGTTCAATACGTATTGTGAAAAAACATATTATATCAAGTACTGCACGCTTGCCAGTATATAAAATATATTTGTCCCCCAAGAAAAAATGAAGACTACAGGGGAAAAACAAGGAATGTCAGTTAAAATTCAAAATAAATGTAATAATGCCATCTAGCGGCATTTGTACGTATCTATCCACAGTAAAATTTTCATATTAAAAAATCATGTGTGTCATCGACTATGGCCAGATAATGGATTGCTAATTGCTAAGAAATATATAGACTTTGATTAGCTTTATTCTCAATTTATTCAAATTAACCTTCTACTGACATTCCTTGTTTTTCCCCTGTAGTCTTCAAATGAAATCAAGGATGTATGAGGCATGCAAAAAGAGTGACCTGGTGATGAATGTATCTAAATCTAAAGTGATGGTTTTCGAGAAAGAAGAATGAATGACTAACTAACTAACTAACTAACTAACCATCACGCCGTCTCCCCTAAGGGGTAGGCAGAATGAATGGACTGCCACACTTTTCTTTCCTGACATATTTCTCTCGCTTCCTCAACATTCATACATCGTGTTATGCACGCGCGTCGATTTCTTTGACTCCTCCCATGGCCGACATTCAATATTTGATTTATTTGATCGTGCCACGTTTTCCTGGGTCTTCCTCTATTTTTGGTTCCATTTACATCATTAACATATACTTTTTTACCATTCTTTCCATATGTCCAAACCATCTTAATGATCCTTTCATTATTTTGTTCATGACACCATCATTCGCACCGCATTCACTTCTTATATTTTCATTCGACACTCTATCATACACAGAGTATCCACACATTTGTCTAAGAGATCTCATTTCTACTGCATTTATTCTACTTTCATCCTTCTTTTGCCAGTTCCATGCTTCGCTTCCATACATAAGGGTCGGTAGAAGAACACCATTGTGCACTGTCAATCTAGAAGAGTGTATGTATGACGATTTGTGATATAAGTGCGATGGGCGAGACATTGGAGCAAGTTACCGAATTTACGTATCTGGGAAGCATGTTTACAAGAGACGGAAAAATGGAGAAAGACATCGAAAGAATGGTTGGTGCTGGGAATAAAATAAATGGCGCACTCAAAGTCATTATTGCAAATAGAAATATATCCACAGAAGCAAAGATGGCAGTACACAATGGAGTTCTAGTGACAACCCTCATGTATGGAAGTGAAGCTTAGAGCTGGCAAAACAAGGATGAAAGCAGGATAAACGCCGTAGAAATGAGATCGCTAAGAAGAATGTACGAGAAAACGTTGTATGATAAAATACCGAACGATGAAATAAGAGAGAAATGTAAGGTAGATGACTGCATCATGGATAAAATTAAAAAGGATCCCTGAGATGTTTTGGACATATGGAACGAATGGATGAGAGAAGAATGGTTAAAAAGTTGTACACAAGCAGCGTGAGTGGAAAAAGAAGCCAAAGACGACCGAGGAAAACATGGCATGACCAAATTAATCAATTACTAAAAGGCGGCCACATTCGAAGTCAGAAAAATCGACGTGCGTGTGCATGGTACGATGTATGAATGTAGAGGAAGCCCGAGAGGTATGCCAGAACAGAGCATTGTGGCGATCCATCCTCTCTGCCTACCCCTCCAGGGAAATGGCGTGATGGTTAGTTAGTTAGAACAAATGAAATCGTAGGAATCTAGAAGAATTAAAACAGGCGAGACTTCTTCTTCCCTCCTCAGCCTATTCCCGTCCACTCCTGGACAAAGGCCTTCCATTCGCTTCCATGTCACTCTTTTTTGTGCAGACTGCATCCAGGTTATTCCGACGTGTCTGTTCAGATCATCCTTCGACCGTAGTTGCGAGTCTGCAGGCGAGACTATTTGCCACTAAAACTCACTCGCCAAAGACTGTGTGATTGTGACACTGTCTTTGGTCTGGTGTAGAATTCCGTGACAGTTAACTGGCGATGATTAGCTACCTATTGTATGTCATAAGAATCAAAAGCTATAAATTTGTATACAGTTATTCTGTAAGTCTCAACGCCTACGGTAGGCTGGCCATGTGGAAAGAATGCCAGAGGGTAGAACACCACAAATTATATCCAGATGGATTCCCCGAGAAAATAGACCAAGAGGAGGACCGAGGAAAAGATTGGCGGATTGCGTGGAAGAAGATTGAGGCCTATGTCCTGCAGTGGACGACAACGTCTGTTTGAGTAAGTGTCTTTTGTACGAAATAAGCGGTATCAAAAGACAATTTATTATACTTAGAAGTTCTGGACTGGCTATCTTGAAGTATATGATAATCGATCAATATCATGTTATGAAGTGTTCGTCTATTTTCTTGTGATTGCGTGGAAAGTAAACGCGCACTTATAGTCCAAAAACAACACGTGCTTCAAACTGATAAGAATTATCAATGTTAAAATAATCAATCTGATCAGAATCATTTAGGATAGTTTAAAAAGGATACTCCTCATCAAGACCTATGTATGGAGTATCTTGATGTACGGCTGCGAGACGTGGTGCCTATCCGAAAGAGATAAACGGAGACTTGAGGCTTTTGAGATGTGGTCCTATAGAAGACTATTAGCAATTCCTGGAGAGACCACATCACAAATGAGGAGGTTTTTCAAAGAATCGAAGGAGGAAGGGACCTGCTCAGGACCTTGTCCGAAAGGCGTGCAAGATAGATCGGCCATGTAATACGACTAGAAGGCCTCTTGCATGCCATAATGGAGGGTATGACCGAGGGGACAAACTCTAAGGGAGAGCCCACGCCGAGAGTACCTGGAGGACCAGTTGGTGAACGTGAGCTGCTCATCATATGCAGATTTCAAAAGAGCCGCACTAAACAGGGAAGAATGGAAGAGAATAATAGAGGAAATTGCTGTAAACCAATCCCAGGATTGAAACCAGAGAAGAGAAGAAATATTGCCATTATTCCCATTATAATACAAGTATTTCTAAAATAAAATAAGTTTAAATTATTGTACATAAGGGTTAACACTAGAACTCCAATATTCACACTATTCACACTATGGAGAAGGCCTTTGTCTAGGAGTGAACGGGAATAGGCTGAGGAAGAAGAAGAAGAGAAGAAGTATTATTTTATGTTTCTTGAACAATTATGAATAACTCCATATTAAATAATTAATATGATTTTAAACTTTGGTTTATGGAAGTTTTATTATAAATCAAGTGGACGACTTGTTTCGTAATATAAGGCATTTAGAATGCTTTAGTTAGGCAAAACATGTCATTCACATAAATTATAATAAAACTTCTAGAAAACAGACGTTTTCATTCGTATTAAATTAAGTATTAGTTTAGATTTTTGCTGGATTTCTTTAAATTTAAATAATTTTAATCTTTTTTACAGATTAAAGCAAAGAACGTGGACGGTTTTTAATAGTATAATATTTTTGATATTCAATTTAAATCATTGTATTCGCAATAAAATATGCAAGTCTGATAAAAATGCCATTAATATTCGATAAGAACTCGATATCGAAAACATAATTTTTAACTTATTACGAGTAAAAGCATGCCTACAATATACATTTTTTAAATGAAAATTACCTATGTATATTAAAATCAATAAACAATAAAATAAATTTGAAATGATAAAGAAAAAAACTACCCAAAATAATTACAACAACAACAAAAACCTCAATACAATTTAAATAGTATTACAAATTATGTGTATTATTTTTTTTCAATTACAAACTTTTCTTTTTATTAAAGAAAATATTTCTAACGTGTCGTCACTAGTTAAATCCGTTAAAACAAAATAAAATGGTTTAAAAACAAATTACATGAATGTTATGAATTATTTAAATTCAGATAAATTTAAGGAGTTATGGAATTCCATAATGACGAATTTTATATGAATTAAAATACCGCTTCTTACACTTTTGAGTTTATTTTTTTCGACATATTTCGAAGGCGTAAAGCCTTCATTATCAGGGAACCGATAAACTATAATATATCTATACCATTCATGAAAATGTTGAACCTTCGAAACATATCGAGCAAAATAAACTCAAAAGTGGAAAAACAGAGCGTTTTTTTTTTAAATCGTTTTTTTAATTCGTTGTTTCTTAAACAACGATGTAATACTTCATTTTAAATAATTAATAGGAAAAGGTTTATTTTCAAGAAATATATTGTATACGTTGTATACAACACTCATATTCACTAAAAATATAAAATAAAAATAAAATATCAAGCATGTTTCGGACTAACCAGCCCTTCATCAGTGATATTATAAAAATATTAAAAATATTATAAAATTGTTTACAAATGTGGTTAGTTTTGACAGATGTTATAATGATTTATTTTGGAAGGTAAATGCTTTTGTTATAATAAATTTATTTGATTATTTATAATATTTTAATATTCAATTGCTTTTTTAATTTCTAAAATTTCTAGATTGTTCAAAGATATATTTCTATTATTAACATGCAAAATTTCAACGCCAATATCTTTATAAAATGATTTTTTTTTTAAACTGATAAACTCTATACTCAATACGCATGCAAATGTGAAACTTGCCATACATGGAATATCGAAACATCGAAACAGCGAAGAGAATTTAAATTTGCGCCACGCTACAACGCAAATAATTTGAGCATGCTTAAATACAGAATTCAACATTGGCGCCATCTATGGTAAACAAACATAACTATAAATTATTATCAGAAGGCCAATTATGTAAGAACTTATCAGAAGGTTTTAACCGTCACCTACCGGGTCCAATTTGGGAATCTAAACCACCCAACTCACTCAAAAACAAACAAATAATTTCATCAAAATTGCACCAGCCGTTTAGGAGGAGCTACTACATAAATAAAAAGAAAATATAAGGTTCACTTACTTGATGCTTCCTTGCTCATTGTGTGTTGTTTTCCTCAAACTCGTATCGATAACCGCACGGATTATTTACGTATTTCGTACGTAGATTTTACAGTCAAGATCACTCGAGTCTCACGACTCAACTGTCAGGTTCAATGTCGCCAGCCGCCGTGTGGACACACTATTTGAATGAAATTCGCTGGAAATTCTTCACTGCCGTTCTTGTATTGTTGTGGTTATGAGACCACAGTTTTGTCTTGAATAACACTGGAAAATCTAATACCAATAACACTGTTAAAATAAATGCTTAGAGATGAAGATATGTTTATTTTACTATAATAAATTATTAAATAATTAACACTTAGTAAAATATACTTCGCAAATTGAAAATTTTTGGTTAATCCACCATTTAATAAAAAAATATAAGGCAAATGAGATCTCTTAGACGAATGTGTGGATACTCTGTGTATGATAGAGTGTCGAATGAAAATATAAGAAGTGAATGCGGTGCGAATGATGGTGTCATGAACAAAATAATGAAAGGATCATTAAGATGGTTTGGACATATGGAAAGAAAGAATGGTAAAAAATTTATATGTTAATGATGTAAATGGAACCAGAAATAGAGGAAGACTGAGGAAAACGTGGCACGATCAAATAAATCAAATATTGAATGTCGGCCATGTAAGGAGTCAGAGAAATCGACGCGCGTGCATGACACGATGTATGAATGTTGAGGAAGCGAGAGAAACATGTCAGGAAAGAAAATTGTGGCAGTCCATTTTTTCTGCCTACCCCTTCGGGGAGATGGTTTGATGGTTAGTTAGTTAGTTAGTTAGTTAGAAAAACACACGGGTACATTTGAAAAGACATAATTTATATAGAAATTAATAAATGATTAATTTGCATTTGATTGAGAATGCAAATTAATTAAATTTCTCCTCCGAAACATGTCGTGTTTTTTAATATTTTGTATTAAATAGTGGATTAAACAAAGTTTTTAAATTTCCTATGTATATTACTATGGAATTCCACAGTGTTAAAGCCTTAGCGTTCAAAAACTTAGTAAAATATATATTTTAATTTTTAAAAAATACGTGTATTAAAGGATAAGATGTTAACACTATGTGAATCCAATATTTATTAGAATGGAGAATATTAAACACTGTATAATCTACTTGATATATAATAATTAAATAAAACGATGTTTTTTAACTACGTCCACTTTTGCCTTTATTTCGACAACGACCATTCTGTCGATGCCATCGATCCTGGCGAAACCGGTCGCTGTCGAATTATTATTTAAAATGATCTTCCATCAAGAGATTTTAGTAAAATCATTTGAATATTGCCGTTGAATATTGTAGCGTCGAAGCGAGGGCAGACACAGTAAAGACCAAGCAAATTTTGAGGACTTCCGAGATGAAGACACTGAGGACGATAGCAGGCAAGACACTGAGAGATCGCGCGACGAACACCAGGAAAAAGAGAGCTATGTGAGTTTGAGGGTATTATAAGATGGAGCAGACAGCGAAAAAGGAACTGGTACGGTCATGTTCAAAGAATGGACACCACCAGACTTCCTTATATTGCACTATATAATCAGCCTCATGGGATTCGTCTTCGTGGAAGACCTCCTAAAAGATGAAAGGACAGCTGGGAGTCTACCTCACAGGAGGAGCAACACTCTGGAGAACAGACCACATAGGTCTACAACAAGAAAGAAGAAGAAGAAGATTTGAATATTTTTTAAGTATGTTTTGTAGCCATAATGAAGTTCCGGCGGCTATGAAACCGGTTAGTTTGATGAAACAAAAATAAAGTGATAAAGAAAGAAGTAAAAAGGTGTTTTTCTATTTTATTTTTTAAAATGCCACACCACAAATTAAGCGCTTCTTACGAAAGCAGTTTATTTTTGTATATACGAGGTCACATCCGAAACGCGTTGTGGACATTATTTTTATACTTTTTAATTTAATTTATTTATTAATTTATTAATAAAATGAAGTGTTTAATATTCTCTTTCAAATTTTTAAATAAAAGTATTTTTCTGGATAAAAAAAAAAACGTTTTTTTAAATCTAATTTAGTATTTACAAATCAGATAAGAATATTTATGATCCTAAAAATCGGTTTCTATTCATCACTTATTTATAAATCAATTTTATTTATTTTTATTCAATGACGTCACAAATTTATTACACTTTTAATAATAATGTATTAACATTAAAATATAGTTATGATTTTGCTATATTCCGACCCCTTATCCTTAACGGCCTTCGTGACAGAATTGCAACAGCTCTGACTGCCACTCCGAAGGTCCCGGGTTCGATTCCTTGCGATGACCTAACCTACCCTCAATGAATATTCCAGCGCTCCCTGATGGAGCAGTTTCGCCCCGAAATGTTGCACGTGCGTTATTGATATACCGAGATCACTATCAGATATAAAATTTCATTCAATTTCATCTACAACGAAAATAATCTAATTATTTGAATCTTTACGAAAAAATGCACGGGGAATCAAATGAATCAATCAACAACTCAAGTTATCAATATTCATTTCCAAAATGATATGAGTATTTACATACGTAAATATAATTCGCCAAGGTAATGTGTTTCTACGTAAACGATTATGTCCAATTAGGAGTTTTCCTAAATATTCACTACTTTATTAATTGATTTATAATTACATTTAACAGTCTTTGCTATTGCAAATGATTATCCAAGGTGAAATTAACGGAATACGAAGTATCGGGAGAAGATGAAAAATTCTGGCTGGAACCTTCGGTTCAGGTTCGGCACAATATCCCTGTTAGGAGCTGCTGTATCATAAGTGAAAATAGTCATTAAACGAATGAAAACGTCTGCTTTCTAGAAGTTTTATTATATTATATGAGAATAACATGTTTCGCGTGTTTAAGCTCATAATCAAATATTTTAATTGTTTTTTTAATACCTAGTCAAACATCCCTGTTTAGAGTTACTGTATCAAAAGTGAAAATATTCATTAAACGAATGAAAACGTATGTTTTCTGGAATTTTTAATATATTTTATGTGAATGACATGTTTCACCTGTCTAAGGCATTATCAAATATTTTAGTCCTTTGATTATGCCTAAGCCACAACATCTCTGTTTAGAAAATAGACATAAAACTAATGAAAACGTCTGCTTTCTAGAAGTTTTAATATATTTTATGTGAATAACATATTTCGCGTGTCTAAGGCATTATCAAATATTTTATTTCTTTGATAATGCCTAAGCCACAACATCTCTGTTTAGAGTGGCTGTATTAAAAGTGAAAATAGCCATTAAACGAATGAAAACGTCTGTTTTCTAGAAGTTTAAATTATATTTTATGTGAAGCACATGTTTCGAATCAAATGACCAAAACATTTAATAATGCCTTAGACAGACGAAACAAGCCATTTACATAAAATATAATAAAACTTCTAAAAAACGGACGTTTTCATTTGTCTTAATTATTTAATATGGAGTTTTACATCATTGTTCAAGAAACAATAAATAAGCATTCTGAAAACGTACATTTCATAATGTCTAAGTAAGGTGAAATATTTCATTCTAATAAAATTTAATAGCACTTCTAGAAAACATATGTTTTAAGGATTAATTGTATCTCAATAGAGACGAAGATGCAAATTGGAAACAGAATATGGTGATCGAGGTGTTTACAGGACTTATGACCTGTCATTGGTTGGGTTAAGCGTACGCTTTATGTAATACAACATTCCCCATTCCACCCTTCTTACGACCACCATGTCTGACAAAATTTTGGAAGTTGTATATATGTTAATATGTAACACCAAACTTCACATGTTAGTTTCAATCTACACACTAGCGCCATCTACAAGTCGTCTACAAGTATTCGTCTACAAGTATTAGCATACATTCAAAATGTTGTAAAAACATATGTTTTCATTAGTAAAGGCCGTGCCACACTGTTTGAAACAAGCTCTCCACAGGGGTGACCTTGGTGGAGAGCTGTGGAGCCCACGGTTGGTGTAGCGTCCACATACTGCTGTAAACAAGCTCTCCACATGTTTAAACGGTGGATCCACACGCATACTATGCGCGTCCGTCCACAAAGTTTGTTGAAGGTCAAACGAATTTTGGTTTCAAACAAGTGTCTACACATTTTTAAACCGCAGGTGGAGACCGATGTGGAGAGTTTGTTTAAAACAAAGTGGCACGGCTTTTCAATTAATCACAGAAGGCCTTTTGCGTAGACAATATTTTTGTGCTTTAGTTATTGCGAACTATGTATAATGCCCTCGAATTCGATACACGCACATGGAATCAGATACAAAACAAAGCATGACGATACGAAGGGCCGTTAGTATAGAGATACACGAATAGTAAATTTACGTTTATTGTATTATCGACCGATGAATCGGGTTGTCAGTTTCAGTTATTGAAATTCATACATATATTATATTATTTTTATCTACTTTCCGAAACCTGTGACAGGCCGATATTGATACATGGCATTGAAACAAGAGCTGATACAGTCCGCACTAAATCACAGAGATGAAAACCCCGAGAAAAATAGCAGGCGCGATAGAAACGACCATTAAAGAGATGTGTGATATCAAAGATGTGGTCAGATGGGGAAGACAGAAAAGATAATTTTAGAGGTACCATGTTGAAATAATAGACACCCAAAGATTACCACACCATGCCATATTATATCTATATATATAAAACAAAGTCAAAAATTATTAATGGCGCAAATATTCTCTGCTCTCCTTCACAAAAGGGGTTTAACTTTTAGAATAGTCTCTCTTATACTGATTTTTATAACTTTGGGCATTGTTAATCTAAAATTAATAAAGAAAACCAAAAATCCCGGCGACGATTAAAAAATAACCTCAAATCTTTCACATTGAGTATCTGGCATCAACAATACACCACCTACGGGCGATACCGAAACTAAAATACACGCCATTTTGATTTTATACTAAGTCAAATTTAGTCAAACGTATGACAAATATAATTAATTTTAAATCATTTAAGTGATTTTTTCAAAAGTTTTAATAATTATTCTGTTATCCGGAACGGAGACAAATCCAGCAAATATAAGATCTTCAAAATTGGTCCAGCCGTTCTCGAGTTATAAATGGTGTAACTAACACGAAATTAATAATAATGAAAACTTTGTACACAACACTTATATTAAAAATGTTAAACTATATAGACATGTTTCGGACAAACAGTCCTTCTTCAGTAAAGATACATATTTATAAAAATATTATAAAACTGTTGTTGTTTACATGATCTGACAGATGTTATAAATCATTATAACATCTGTCAGACCATGTAAACAACACCAATTTTATAATATCGTATTTTTTATAAATATGTATCTTTACTGAAGAAGGACTGTTTGTCCGAAACATGTCGATATAATTTAATTTTTTTAAATATAAGTGCTGTGTATACAAAGTGTATAAAAAAGAAAAATAGAAATAAACCATCAAAACAACACAAAGTTTGGCGTATACTCGTATAGAAGAAAAACTAATGAAAACGTATGTTTTATAGAATTTCTATTAAATTTTATGGGAATGATATGTTTCAACTTTCTTAGACATGATCAAATGTACTTCGAACATTTTCATTATATTTATGTTTCATGAACAATGACGTAAAACTCGATGTTTTTAACTACTTCCACTTATGTCTTTATTTCTGGTTTGACTGGTCCAGTCTGTCAATGCCAGTGAGCCTGGCGAAACCGGTCGCTATCGAAATAAAGACAAAAGTGGAAGTAGTTAAAAAATATAGTTTTATTTAATTATTATTTAAAATGAACTTCCATTCTTTTAAGAAGAGATTTCCGTAAAATCGTTTGATTATCCACATTAAATTATTAATACGATTAAAAACGTCTATTTTCTAGAAGTTTTATTATATTTTATGTGAACGGCGCGTTACGTCTGTCTAAGGCATTATGAAATATTGAAAACAAACGTTTTCATTCGTTTAATGACTATTTTCACGTATGATACAGCAGCTCTAATCAGGGATGTTGTGGCTAAGGCATTATCAAAGGACAAACAACATGCGTAAAATGTCATTCACATAAAATATAATAAAATTTCTAGAAAACATTCGTTTTCATTCGTTTAATAGACATTATCACTTTGGATACAGTGGCTCTAAACAGAGATGTTGTGACAAAGGCATTAAAAAAACAATGAAAATATTTGATAATGCCTTGTGTGTGACATGTTTCGCCTTGCAAAGGCATTACATTTGATAGTACCAAGGCGATAAATACCATTTCCATAAAATACAACTAGAATTCTAAAATGTGTAAGTTTTTATTATTATTATGTTCTAGTAAAAAAAAAACATTGTTCAACTCGCGTTAGCTCTAATATTAAGTAAGAAAACAAAAAAATGCAATTGTTTTAATGAAAACTTTATTGTGTACGTAAAGATAGCCACACGCAAGCAATTTTTTTTAAAATAAAAATTATCTTTTACTTACGAGTGTGGAGATTCTATCGCTAGAACAGGCGGTGAAAGTAAGTAATCATTTTCGATATTTCAATTAGCGAATCGTGATTTAAACATTAAAACTAAACTATTAAAACGCTATCGTTTTATAATTATTTCTATTGCTATATTGATGCTCTCGTATTTAAAATTCGTACATAAATGAATGTCCTCTGTTTGTTTGTTTGTCTTCGATTTTCTAGAAAATTACTGAACCGATTTCGCTGAAAACATCATAGTTTGTTCTTATTAGTTCCACGTCCGAGGAAAACATGGCATGACCAAATTAATCAATCACTAAAAGGAGGCCATGTTCCAAGTTGGAACAATCGACGAGCGTGCATATCACGATGTGTAAATGTAGAAGAGGCGCGACGGTTATGTCAGGATAGAACAATGTGGCGATCCATCCTCTCTGCCTACGAACTGCCTGGAAACGACGTGATGGTTAGTTAGTTATATTTAGTAGATTTGATGCCTTAGAATGGAGAAACTTGTCTAAACTTCTAGAAAACAGACGTTTTCATTCGTATTAATTATTATTAACTTTTGATAAATTTGAGGCAATCACACTGCGGAATTACATAATGACGAATAATTTTATGAATTAAATCACTGTTTATCGTTTCTTGATCGATGATGTAAAACTCCGTATTAAATAAATAATACGAATGAAAACAGATCAAAATGGCATTTGATAATGACTTAGAAAGGCGAAACATGTCATTCTCATAAAATATAATAAAACTTCTGAAAATTGACGTTTTCATTAGTTTTAATTAAAACACTGTTTTTTCCACTTTTCAGTTTACTTTTCTCGACAAGTTTCGAATGTTGTACACTTTCATCATCAGGATAACGAAATAAACACAACTCTCTAGTTTATATCTCTCCTCCGATGATGAAGGTGTAAATTCTCTGAAACATGTCGATAAAAATATACTCAAAGAAGGAAAAAAGAGTGTTTTAATCAATTAAAAATTCGTATTAATTATAAACTAAAATAGAAACGGTTATTAACTAAAGAGACGATGTATGATAGACACTCGGCGAATTCAGTGCATTAATACGCACTAAGTACAAAACATATTAACTCGGACGCTGGGTTTGAACCAGTAAACATGAATATGGTATCAGTGCTTCTGCCAATTAAGCCACACGTAAAAAAATAATGCTTTTTATAAAAGATATTAATCTCAAAAATTTCAGTAAAACATTATTTTTAATTAAAATATATTTTATGCATCAATATTATAAGAGCGAATTTAAAAAAATATATAAGAATTAAAAATTATATATTCATTCTTTTCTGAAACATGTTTCGGGCCTCAGACACCCTTCATCAGTGTAAAATCTCTACACCGAGAAAGGGCGTCTGTGACACAAAATACATCTTTGTGCAAAGTTGAATTAAGTGTTGCATTGGAATGTTATAAAAATTAAATATTAATCTACAAGGCATGACGTATAATTTGTTTTTACTATTAAATTTTAATATCTAAAAAAAATCTAGAGATCGCGTGAGGAACACCAGAATTAGAGAGATATGTGAAGTTGAGGATATTATAAGAATAAGATGGAGCAGACAGTGAAGAAGGGACTGGTACGGTCATGTTCAAAGAATGGACACCACCAGACTCCCTATATTGCATTACATAATCAGCCTCATTTATCTCGTCCTCGTGGAAGACACGAGGACGCCTACCTCACAAGAGGAGCAACACTCTGGAGAACAGACCGCATAGGTCTACAATAAGGAAGAAGAAGAAGAAAATTTAAGAAAATCGTTTAAAACACTTAAAGAAATAAAATCAGTATTGTGATATTAAAAATAAACTTATTCCCTTAAAAAAATACGTAGGTAATTAATAAAATAAAATCACTTCGAAATAAGTCGATATTAATACAATTAATTCGATTTTTAAAAATTAAAAATATAAATATTAACGTTCAAAACGCATATATTGTATAATTTTTGTAAAAAGACTAATACCAAGGATTTTAATCAATGATATTAGAATTTATTTTACAATCTTCAATGTGAGCAGAAAATAGCTCATTATTATGAAGAAGGAATCTGGTCGTGTCCAGGCTTGAACTCATGTCCCCTGGATCAGGAGCCAAGCGTTCTATCCCCTAGACCACCACCCGATTAATAATACGTGCTCCATCTTATAATATCCTCAACCTCACATATCTCTCTTATTCTGGTGTTCCTAACGCGATCTCTAGATTTTTTTAATATTAAAATTAAATAGTAAAAAAAAGTACGAGTATACGTCAAATCTTGTGGATTAATATTTGATTTTTATAACTTCCATCATTTAATTGCAATTTGCACGCGAAATTTTGCTTGTTTAATATTAAAAAGAAAAGAAAACTTGTTCCAATAAAAAAACGTATTTAAAAAAAAAACACTTTAAAATCTTGATTTTAAAATCAATATAAATATATGTATAAAAAGCACAGAATTAAAAATAGATATTTTATATTTTAATGTTTAACATTATTATTATTATTATGTACATCACTTATTTATAAAAATTCATTGAATAACTAATAAATAAAGAATATTGTTATGTGTATAGAAAGTTTGGGCGCTAACCACACGAGCTGTCGCGAGAACGGTTCGAGATATACTGACTTTGGCCTGAGAGCTATCCGACCCAGCGCGGGTAGGGCGTTCGGCTGAGGCTCTCAGGGGGCGATTGCCGGTTCGGGGTGGGGACACTTTCAGGCCGGCTGGACTGTCATCGCCACTGAAAAACGCCTTCAAATACACGCCAACGATCAAATTACAAGCTAAAAAAAATATTAATCTAAATTTGTATTATACGATTACTTAGGAAATTGAAAATAACTTAAGATTTGTTATGTAGACGTTGAACGATCCAAGTGTGCGCGGGAGAGGCCTTTTGGTGGCGATGAGGTTCGCAACCCATCACACCGCGTCTCTCGCGATGGCGAAAAGAGAAGGATGGAGTGCCGCATCGATTCAAGTGTGGCAGTCCATTCTTTCTGCCTACCCTTTCGGGGAGACGGCGTGATGGTTAGTTAGTTAGTTAGTTAGAAAATACCTTTGTTTAATCCACAAAATATTTAAAAAAAACACGACATGTTTCGGAGGATACCTCCATCTTCAGGTGTAAAAATATAATAAAAACTAAACAAAGAAAGACTAATATAAAAAATTCATTTAAAATTCGATACAATAATTTAAATTTGAAAATTAACCTGGGCAATTTGTAATAAGTACTAATAATTATTTTTATCAGTAAGAACTAATAAATAATATTGAACAATACATGATGATTATATAAAAAATATAAAATTGTAATTTATAAAAAAAACGAAAGGAATATTAAGATGCTTTGGACACATGGAAAGAATGAATGAAGAAAGAATGGTAAAATAAATATATGTTACCGATGTAAATAGAACTAGAAATAGAGGAAGACCGAGGAAAACGTGGCACGATCAAATAAATCAGATATTGAATGTCGGGCACGTGAAAAGTCAGAGAAATCGACGCGCGTGCACGACACGATGTATGAATGTTGAGCAATCGAGAGAAATATGTCAGGAAAGAAAAGTGTGGCAGTCCATTATTTCTGTCTACCCCTTCGGGGAGACGGCGTGATCGTTAGTTAGTTAGTTAGTTTACATTTCCAAACAAAATGTAATATTAAATAGTCCATTGTTTTGGCCGAAACACTATGATACCTTAACATTTTAAACTGTTAAATTTAATAACTTTGTTTTATGTATCATAATTGTATTTCATTTTACGCGACAGCTGTTTCGTCAACCTATGTGCTGGAGTAGAACTTAAAAATTATATCAAAGAAATTATTCAAATTGACATAGGAACAAATACACATAAAGGTTTGAAAAATCACGAAAATTTGAAGGTTGGCATTAAGGAAAGACAGGTCCATATCATTTTATGAGTAATGTTAGCGTCCTTGCCTGATGACAGCCCACCGTTACCACACTCCTTTGGTACATCAGAATACTGCGACTCCAGCTCTATTATTCCTTGCACTATTCCAACTTCATCTCTTTCATTTCCAGACCACGACTTAAATTATTACCATCTTCCTTATCAATAATGACCCTTTATCACCAAGTTATCCACCATCATTCAGTCCTTTACCCCTCCCGCAATCAATGCGGATAAAAAAATTAAAATAAATCCTCCCCGATAGCCCACTACGTACTCCGCCAAACAAAATGGTCTCAAGCAGGATGCTATCTCCTACCACAAATCCATCCAGGCACTGCTCCTCTTATCTTCCCCTCGGAAACAGACTTTATTATAAATACAATCCCGACCCTAACTGGTCTTCCATTCCTTGACAATAATGTAAGACTTTATCATAAACCCTAAATCCCTCCTCGCCCTCTTTCGGAGGGACATTCCGGGCCATACATTTAGCCCCATCATAAAACAACTACCAAATCACATTCCAACAATGTTTCCTACAGACGTAAGAGGAATAGCCATTAGAGCTGAAACTCTGCAAGCCAGAAGATCCAAGTCCAAGTTAAATATTATTGTAACACCTGATGATGTCAATATAGGTTGATGAAACAGCTGTCGCGTAAAATAAAATACAATTGTGATGAAAGTTGTTTAATTTAACAGTTAAAAATGTAATATATTTGTATATATTTTTTATTGTTTCAACCTAACTGAGAAATGACGCACAAGTAACTTCATTATTTTAAACTGACGTTATCGTTATGTTTTTGTTTTATCAAACGGGCAAATTCTCGTTGCGTTACAACGCATAAGTATGTGAAAATTAACTTATTCTTTAAGATTACGATCTACAATCTAATCTATCACATTTTTTTCGTATCACCTAAAGAAATCGGTCATGTTTGTAGCTGGTGAACACAATCTGGCACATTATGAACGGCGCCATTTTTATCTCTGTCGTTCCCAACGGTTCGTAATTTTTTTAAATATATTAAATGGTGTTCCATTAAGGAATTCTCTTTTAAAAAAAATATACAATGTTTACATTAACCCTAACCACTCCATTATTTTTTTATATTGTTTTTTAGCCAACTCTAATTTAAATAATGTCAAAATATTTTTATTGATAGGTAGTTACAAAAAAAATCGTTTAAATTCATTTGTAATGATTTATTCTTCAAATAAAAATCAACCGATAAACATTATGGACTACTTATAGTTTTGCATAGTATGGTACTTTTAAATCTCCAGGATGGAGACCAGGTTTTTTAGAACAGGTCAAAACCACACTGTTTCCCGTCTTCCCCTGGAATCTTTCTGTTACTGCACACAGTACAGTCTTTAGAACCTTTGTCCAGTTTCGCAATGAAGTGGGGCTTGTACTCTAATCGCTCCTCTGCATGACGTATCACGCAAAGTTCCCGCCATTTTAGGTTATGTGAATTTGCAAGTATTATTTTATAGTAAAACAAAAACGGAAAACAGTCAAAATCTGATTAAAACGCGAAATTAAATGTTTTTTTAACGAATAATCACAAGAAAGTCAAGTTTTGCGCGCGAAAATACACCGCGCGCGCAAATCTCATCTTGTCGGCCGCCAGCCGACAGCTGAATTGTAGCGTACATATAGCGATGTCGGCTGGCATTCGACAATAGAGTGGTAAGGGTTAAAATATATGTCGGGTTCCCCCATCGTTGACCGTCACAAAACACACGAAGAAAAAGAAGATGTTTGTATGTTAAATGTTTGCCTTTTGCGTTTTAAACAGAATATTATATAAGTGACCACCTCTTGATGCTCCATAGATGTTCTCTTGTCAACATTTTCAATGACTTAATTACACAAATTGGATTGAATCTCGCCAATAACGCAATTAATCTCCTCTTTCAATTCATCAATTGTCTTTCAAATGTTGTAACACTTGTGCTTCAACATATTCACAGAAAAAGGAGTCCAAATGTGTCAAATCACATGGTCTTGGTGGCCATGCAACAGCGGATGCATCATCCAGTAAACTTTTGGGTCAATAAATCCACTGTTAGATCAGCCGTTTGACAAGTGGCTCCATCCCGTTGAAACCATGTGAATTGACAGCTCGTCACCTGAGAGTAAGAAGGTTCCAACTGTCAAAAGTAAAAAGCTGAGAAAAATGAAGTCAAAGTTTTGTTGGTTTCGGGTGTGTCTTGGAATAAAAGGGTTCCGCCCTGCACTTCTCTTCGCCGTCCACGGTCTCCAAGTCAGCAGTCTTCTTGTCCATTTTTCATCTGAGCTTCTGGCTACGTGACCTGCCCATTGCCATTTTAGAGTCGCCACCCGGTGGATGATGTCAGTGACCTTTGTTTTTTCTCTCACCGTATCGTTTCTGACTCTGTCTCTTAGACTTATTCGTAACATGGCTCTTTGGGTCACTCGCAGTTTCTCGGCACTTTTTTGGACAATGTAACAGTTTCAAGACCATAAGTACCAACTGGTAGAACGCAGGCTTCATAGACTTTTCGTTTCAGGTTGATCGGTATTTTCCGGTTTTTAAGGATGTAACTCATGTTTCCGAAAGCTGCCCAGCTTAGTCCAATTCTTCTTTTTAGCTCTGCGGCCTGGTTATCTCAAAAACACTTAAACTTATAAAAACATTGACGTGGAGTGTTTTACTATACGACTTTCCGACAATAATAATTAAATCGTTTGACTTGCATACCTCATACATTCTCGACACCAAGACTTGTAATTCGTCCGCACTATCCGCAATGTCTAAAAAATAAATCTCTAATGGAGCATCCTTTACATACAATCAGTGTTACTTCTCTGATTGGTTTGATTGATTATTTTTATAATTCTGACGTTGATTTGACCCACTCGAAAGATAATCAGTCCTCAACTATTCGATTGAAATCAGATTATTAACTGTTAGATTCATGGTGAAGAGAACATTTCTTTTGATAATCTCAAAACATTATTAACTATTTGATTTGGAACACTGTTATAACACGACAATTCATTTATTTAAATAAGATAATCCTACGAAGACAATGTTACAAAGTGTTATGTGTGGTCTGTTCTGTTATATGGGTGTGAGACATGGACATCAAAAGTAAATACAATGAACCGGTTAGAGGCATTTGAAATGTGGCTTCACCGAAGAATGTTCAGGATCCCATGGACAGACAGAGTGACGAACACAGAAGTCCTGAATCGTGCAGGAGTAAATAGAGAGCTGCTGATATTAATCAAAGTCCGCAAGATTTCATATCTAGGTCACGTTCTGCGGGGAGAGAAGTATCGCCTGCTGTATCTAATATTGAAGATAAAAATAGAGGGCCGCAGGGGTGCAGGGAGAAGGCAGATCTCTTGGCTGCGCAATGTGAGGGAATGGACGGGAATCGGAACTGTGGAGGAGCTATTCCGGACTATATTATTATTGTTGTAAACATTGTTTGTGTATAAGGTAAGTAATTACGTATATATTTTTTATGTAAAGATCGCATCTCTTAACCTCGGATATAGGATGGAAGAAAAGCTCATCAATGTAGTATGCTATGCTGACGATGCAACGATACTGACAGAAAGTGAAGACGATCTACAACGAATGCTTAAAAGGTTCTTCTTGCATCTAGAGATAAGAGCCAATAAAGCAAGTTTCTTCGATCGTGCTTTCAGCGTTGCGGGTCCGTTGGCGTAGAGTAGCCTCCATGTTAGTATTAAGTATGAGGATAGTGACGTTAAATTTAAGAAACTTCTAAAGAACGCACTGTTCTGTCAGTCATTTCCTAGTGCACCCTTGGAGTAATTGATTTTACAAAACGGTGCACTTAAAATATAAGTCATCAAAATAATAAATAATAATTGAGAATTGGTCAAATATAATGAATATATTATATAATACCAGGAACGCATGAGTAATGGTTCGACATAAAAAATCAAGTTACTCTCCAAAGTCAAGAGTATTTGTCTTCTGAACGTACTTCCACGTATTTGATGGACGCCGATCTCCGAAGCGATCATGTTCAGCAATATGATTGCTCTCCACACCGGCATCACCAGATTCAGGTTAGTTCTGCATGCTGGGAGATAAAACAGTCTGTGCTGACGCTGTCGAAGATAGCCATCCGGAACATAAAGATGGATAGCCTCCAAGATGACGGAATTCTCAAAGAATCCCCTGATAAGTCTGAAGAAATGGGTAAGGTAAGTAAGTACGGTTAATATTGTTTTTGTATAAGGTAAGATGAGGTCCCTAAGACGTATGTGTGGTAGAACGATATACCACAGAATCTCAAATGCTGATATAAGAAAGGAATGTAGAGCGGAAGAACGTATTATGAACAAAATTATGAAAGGATCGCTGCATTGGTTCGGACATATGGAGCGCATGAATGGAGAAAGAATGGTCAAGAAAGTATACGTTAATGGTGTAAATGAGGTACGGAGTCGAGGCAGACCGAGGAAACCATGGCATGACCAAATTAATCAAATTTTAAAGGTTGGTCTTGTTAGAAGTCGGAGTAATCGATGTGCGTGTATGACTCGTTGTATGAATTTTGTTTGTTTGTCTGTTCTTTCTTCATTCATTCTTTCCATATGTCCAAACCATCTTAATGATCCTTTCATTATTTTGTTCATAACACCATCATTCGCACCGCATTCACTTCTTATATTTTCATTGGACACTCTTTCATACACAGAGTATCCACACATTCGTCTAAGAGATCTCATTTCTACTGTATTTATTCTACTTTCATCCTTCTTTTGCCAGTTCCATGCTTCGCTTCCATACGTAAGGGTCGGTAGAAGAACACCATTGTGCACTGCCATTCTAGTTTTTTTGGATAGGTTTTTGTTTTATTCATACTATAAGTGTCAAAAAGTCTGATATCAGTTTTCACCGGTTGTTTTACCAAGAAAAATGTATCAAATATTAATTAATATGAATGAAAACGCCTGTCTTCTAAGAGTTTTATTATATTTTAGATGGAATGACATGTTTCACCCTTCTTGGCATTATTATATTATTATGACTCGTTGTATGAATGTGAAGGAAGCTAGAGAGGTTTGCCAGGTTAGAGTAGTGTGGCGGTCCATTCTCTGTGCCTACCCCTGCGGGGAGACGGCGTGATGGTTTGTTTGTTTGTAAGTACGAGTAAGTAAGTGAATTTTCTTGTAATCCGTCGACAAAATACGTTTTTGTTTGTCACGATTTGAATATGTATTGAAATTGTAATGTCTTATCTATCGATTTATCACAGTCCGCGGAGTTTTTTTTTCGTTTTGGTTTCTTGTTTCATTTTAGGAATTACAGACAACAAAAATTAACAATTCAATAAGTCTGTTACTCGTCGCAAAACACAATTCCGTGAGTTCACTACCAATTGTCCTGTCGCAAAGATACTCGATGGTTACAATTCAAATGTTTGCGTAGATTACTCTACAACTATCGACTTTTGTTTCATTTCTTTATTACGGGTATATAATCACTTAAACGGCTTACGTATAATATATAGACAAACTTCGCATACCTATAATAAGTCAAAATAATGCCCATTGTCCGAGATTACGAGCAAAAGGAGCACAAAAATAATTAGATCTTAAAATAGTGGAATCCCGTTGTAATATACTTAGGAAATTTAAACAACTTTGTGAAATTCACAAAATATTAAAAAACACGCCATGTTCCGAAGGATGCCTTCAGGTTTAAAAATATAATAAAAACTAAACAAAGAAAAACTAATATAAAAACGTATTTAAAATTCGATACAATAATTCAAATTTAAAAATTAACCTGAGCTATTTGTTAAAAGTACTAATATTTTTTGTATTAGTAAGAACTTATAAATAATATTAAATAATAATAATACAAGATGATGATATATAAAAAATATTATCATCATGTATTATTATTATTTAATATTATTTATTATTTCTTACTGATAAAAAAAATATTAGTATTTATAACAAATAGTCCAAGTTAATTTTTGAATTTGAATTATTGTATCGAATTTTAATGCGTTTTTATATTAGTCTTTCTTTGTTTAGTTTTTATTATATTTTTACACCTGAAGATGGAGGTATCCTCCGAAACATGTCGTGTTTTTTTAATATTTTAATTTAACGGGAGATGCCTATTGGTGGCGATGAGGTTCGCAACCCATCACACCGCGTGTCTCGCGTTGGCGAAAAGAGAAGAAAGGAGTGCAGCATCGATTAAAGTGTTGCAGTCCATTCTTTCTGTCTACCCTTTCGGGGAAACGGCGTGATGGTTAGTTAGTTAGTTAGTTTTAAACAAAGTAGTTTTCAATTTCCCAAGTATAAAAAAGGATTATCATTATTTTATATAAGTTGTTTTATTTGACCGGTTTCGGTTACTCGCTGCCATCTTCTGGACCAGTGGTTCCCAAACTTTATTGTCCCGTGGACCCTTTGCTTATTTATTTTATTTTTTGCAGACCCCCTACTTTCGTAATATTGTTTTTTAAAATGTTACAAATTCACCTATAACTATAAAATGAGTTTTTGAAGCTGACACAGAGCAAAATTAGGCCAATAGAAAAAAATAATCTGAAATTCGTTGTCGACATTTTTGTTGTTGCTCATTCGTGGTCCGAACATGAACTACAAGTCCTGGTGAATTGTATGTATGAGGTATGCATGCGAAATGATCTGATGATGAATGTTAATAAGTCCAATGATTTTTGAAAAGGAAGAAACCATGACAGTCTGCAACATTAGCGTGAATGGTGAAAACTTGGAGCAAGAAGTTGAGTTTGTGTATTTAGGTAGTATGTTTACAAGAGATGGGAGAGTGGAGAGGGATATTGAAAGAAGGGTTGGGGCAGGCAACAAAGTGATTGGTGCACTTAAAGTTGTCATCGCAAACAAAAACCTACCCAAAAAAGCTAGAATGGCAGTGCACAATGGTGTTCTTCTACCGACCCTTATGTATGGAAGCGAAGCATGGAACTGGCAAAGAAAGGATGAAAGTAGAATAAATGCAGTAGAAATGAGATCTCTTAGACGAATGTGTGATATTCTGTGTATGATAGAGTGTCGAATGAAAATATAAGAAGTGAATGCGGTGCGAATGATGGTGTCATGAACAAAATAATGAAAGGATCATTAAGATGGTTTGGACATATGGAAAGAATGAATGAAGAAAGAATGGTAAAAAAATTATATGTTAATGATGTAAATGGTACCAGAAATAGAGGAAGACCAAGGAAAACTTGGCACGATCAAATAAATCAAATATTGAATGTCGGCCATGTGAGGAGTCAGAGAAATCGACGCGCGTGCATGACACGATGTATGAATGTTGAGGAAGCGAGAGAAATATGTCAGGAAAGAAAGGTGTGGCAGTCCATTCTTTCTACCTACCCCTTCGGGGAGACGGCGTGATGGTTAGTTAGTTAGTTTTCGTGGTCCGATTTTCGTTAATTTTCGACAGCGAAAAATATCCGTTGTTGTATACTATAACTTCCATAGTCATAAAAATGTGTCACATTTTATTATTATTTTATATTAAGCCTTGCACGGACCCCCTAACGTTGTTCAGGGAAATGTCATTCAAAGCTGAAGTGTGTATATATATTTGTTGCCTCTCATTGCATGGCCAAAATATGATATTTTACGGAGCTCAACAGTGGTGAAAAGTTCTCTATTTGTATCAACTCTACTTAATACATCAGTGTTTGTTATCATATCTGTCCAGCATTACTATACTAGAAATGATATAATAACCAAGATATGTATGTACCATATATTATGAATAATTAAAATATATTAACTGCGTAAAAGTGGAAAACGCATGTAAATGTAATCAGACTTCTGGTATGTTACTACATATTACAATGCTGATTGATGAATAAATTTCTGTGATGCCAAGTGAGAAATGACGCCTTAATGTCTTAAAAGAATATGTCTCTCTCTCTGGTTTCAATCCTGGGATTGGTTTGCAGCAATTTCCTTCTATTCTTTTTTTCCATTCTGCTCTGTCTTGTGCGGCTCTTTTGAAATCTGCATATGATGAGCAGCGCACGTCCACCAACAGGTCCTCCAGGTACTCTCGGCGTGGGCGTCCCCTAGAGTTTGTCCCCTCGGTCATACCCTCCATTATGGCATACAAGAGGCCTTCTTGTCGTATGTCGTCTTCAATATTTTGAAGAGAATTGATATCAAATATGGAGATAGACGAATAATCCAGGCGCTATACAAGAATGAGGTCGCTATAATCAGATGTGACGATGATACAAAGGAAGCCAGTATAAGACAAGGGGGAAGACAGGGATGCTCTCTGTCAGCTGTTCTTTTTAACGCTTATATACAGAGTGCGATTGACGACTTGAGAGAGAGAATGAGTCACAGAGAAGGTGTAAAGATACACGGGCAAAAGGTGGATATGATAAGGTTTGCTGACGATATTGCTATGGTTGCTGAAAGTGAAGAAGAACTGCAAGAGGCCTTAACCACTATGCAAAGCATTCTTCAAAATAACTACAACATGAAGATAAATAAAGACAAAACAAAGCTGCTGACTGTAGGTCGAACGCAACATCAGATGAGAGTAGTGATATCAGGAATTCCACTAAAGAACACCAAGGAGTTTGTCTACATCGGGAGCAAAATAACATGGGACAGTCGGTCTAAGAGCGAGGTTGACAGCCGTATACATCAGGCTAGGCTTGCATTTAATAAAAGGTCGAAAATAATAGAATCGAATAATATAGACCTAAAACTGAGAATACTCCTCATCAAGACCTATGTATGGAGTATCTTGATGTACAGCTGCGAGACATGGTGCCTATTTGAAAGAGATAAACGGAGAATAGAGGCTTTTGAGATGTGGTCCTATAGAAGACTATTAGGAATTTCCTGGAGAGACCAAATTACAAATGAGGAGGTTCTCCAAAGAATCGAAGGAGGAAGGCACCTGCTCAGGACCTTGTCCGAAAGGCGTGCAAGATGGATCGGCCATGTAACACGACAAGAAAGAATATGTAGACTGCCATATAATCTTTCGCTGGGCTCCTCAAGGTATGTTTAGCGGAACATCAGTATTTCGCGGAACATGAATAGATGTTCCGCGACTATTTGGACAATTCTTATTCTTTCTTCGTTTCCTCATTACTGAGGGTCGTAATATATGGAACCCCCCCTAACTTACATTTATTATTTAATTGATTTGATCGTGCCACATTTCCTGTATATCTTGTTCCATGCACACCATTAACCCTTACCACTCCTTTGTCGAATGCCAGCCGACATCGCTATATGTACGCTTCAACACAGTTGTCGGCTGGCAGCCGACAAGATAAGACTTGCGTGCGGGGTGTATTTTCGCGCCCAAAACTTGACACGTGTCGTTGTTTCTTGTGATTATTCCTTAAAAAAACATTTGATTTATAGATTTTGACTGTTTTCCGTTTTTATTTTACTTTAAAAGAATCCTTGCATATTCACATAACCTAAAATGGCGAAAACTTCGCGTGATACGTCATGCAGAGGAGCGATTAGAGTACAAGCCCTACTTCATTGCGAAACTGGACAAAGGTTCTAAAGACTGTACTGTGTGCAGTAACAGAAAGATTCCAGGGGGAAGACGGGAAACAGTATGGTTTTGTGAGACCTGTTCTAGAAACCTGGTACCCATCCTGGATATTGTTTTAGAAAGTACCATACTATGCAAAACTATAAGTAGTCCATAATGTTTCTTGTAAATTGTTTTTTATTTAAAGAATAAATCATTACAAATGAATTTTTAACGATTTTTTTGTAACTACCTATCAATAAATGAATATTTTGACATTATTTAAATTAGAGTTGGCTGACAAACAATATCAAAAAATAATGGAGTGGTAAGGGTTAACGAATACACAATTTCTTTTGAATGGATCAATGTTGTTTTTTTTTTATAAGAAACATATGAGTAGTTCATTTGAATTAGCTGTAGCTCGTTAAGGTATAGGGAGATCACGTTTCATTAGAACGCATTAGGGAGATATTCTGATGTCAGAGTTGCCACAATAAATAACAATTTAATTGGATAATTCCAACATGAATGACATTCAGTGACTAACTATGTATAATCATCAAGATCTTGCCATCGGGATGACTCTTATCAAATAATTTATTACAATTTAACCCTTACGTAGTTACAAAAAAATCGTTAAAAAATCATTTGTAAGGATTTATTCTTCAAATAAAAATAATTTACAAAAAACATTATAGACTACTTACAGTTTTTCATAGTATGGTAATTTTTAAAACAATCTCCAGGATGGAGAGCAGGTTTTCTGGAACAGGTCTCACAAAACCACACTGTTTCCCGTCTTCCCCCTGGAATCTTTCTGTTACTGCACACAGTACAGTCTTTAGAACCTTTGTCCAGTTTCGCAATGAAGTGGGGCTTGGGGCTCTAATCGCTCCTCTGCATGACGTATCACGCAGAGTTCCCGCCATTTTAGGTTATGTGAATTTGCGAGGATTATTTTATAGTAAAATAAAAACGGAAAACAGTCAAAATCTTATTAAAACGTGAAATTAAATGTTTTTTTTAACGAATAATTACAAGAATGTCAAGTCTTATCTTGTCGGCCGCCAGCCGACAACTGAGTTGTAGCGTACATATAACGATGTCGGCTGGCATTCGACAAAGGAGTGGTAAGGAAAACATTTTTAAAACATCGTATTGTCAACATTTTCTTGCACTTTTCACAAACATTTTTCGGAACATGAAATCACCGTATTAAAAAAATCATTCGTTTAACAAAGAAAACAGCATTCAAATTTTATATGTTCATAATGGAAATATAACTTTAAATAATCTTAATTTTTTTTATATATTATTGTAATACCTGTAACAAACATGTAACCTGGTTATAGAAAATCAGCCCATAGAAAAGGTCAGGACCTTCATGTACAGCATAGACCTGGTGGGAGGAGCTGATCTGCGGGAAGAAATACAAGCCCAAGTAAACAAGGCAGCTGCAATCTCTGGCGCTCTAAAATCCACAATATGGAAAATCAAAGACATGGCCATTAACCCTTAACGTACCGTGTTCAAAACAAAACGCTTGCTCCCATGTGGTAAGTTCAGTTTACCGCTAACTTTATCTAAATATCAAGCATATGACTAGATGAATCAAAATTTAATTTATGTCATCTTGTAGGGAATTTCATTAGGAATAGATCGATATCTATAACATACATGGATTATTTGAAAAACATATCATTATTAATTTTTTTCTGGAACCATGCGATTTCTGATATGTAATGCGTCATAGCATACGGGCGACTAAACATCGGGTCGGGTCGGGTCGAAACTTGTCTGCACGCCGGGCCGGCGGGGCGATGATAAAGGCACCTAGGCAAAATGTATAGTACGTTCAAGACAACGAGTACGTATTATTATTTGTCCCTTTTGGTAAAGTGTTAATATTTTCACAGTTCTGATATTATTAACTTACGTGCTGCGTTTTCATCCAGTCGGTATTATTACGTACCTATTGAAAAGGTCAAAGATATAATTTATAATACGTTCAAAACAGCGAGTAAGTATTTGTCACTTTTGATAAAGTTGTAAATATTAGCAAAACAAATTCTACCTTAACACGAATGAAGGTGAGGGCAGTCTTAGAAAATATTTTGTTTTGGGATGAAGGAAGTAATTTTTTGCTTTTTTTTTTATTACAAAATATTGAGAACACTTCAATGGAGGATTACAATTTTTTAAATAATATTAGGGTCCATAGGTTTTAAGAAAATCAACTTTAAATTGGCAGTGGAAACTCAATTTACCACATGGCAACGCGACGGTTAAGAGTAAGACGAGAATCTATAAAGCATGCGTAAGACCAATAAAAATATATCGCGTCGAAGCAAGGGCAGACACAGTAAGGACCAAACAAGTTTTGAGGACTTCCGGGATGAAGACACTGAGGACGATAGCAGGCAAGACGCTGAGAGATCGCGTGAGGAATACCAGAATAAGAGAGATATGTGAGGTTGAGGATATTAAGATGGAGCAGACAGCGAAAAAGGGACTGGTACGAGCATGTTCAAAGAATGGACACCACCAGACTCCCCTATATTGCACTACATAATCAGCCTCATGCGACTCGTCCTCGTAGAAGACCTCCTAAAAGATGGAAGGACAACTGGGAATCTACCTCACAGGAGGAGCAACACCCTGGAGAACAGACCACATAGGTCTACAACAAGGAAGAAGATGAATTATAACACCTGATGATGTCAACATAGGTTGTCGAAACAGCTGTCGCGTATAATAAAATAAACAAAGTTTTTTTTTAATTTAACAGTTTATATTGTTTAAGTATCATATTGTTTCGGACAAAACAATGGTCTAAAATTTTAGGAATTATCATTAAAAAAAACATTAATAATAAAGAAAAACTAACTAACTAACCATCACGCCGTTTCCCCGGAGTATAACTCAATTTTTTCGTATTTTCAAAAATAATCAAAAGAATAACTTATATGCTAGGTTAAACATTAGACATTCACACTTAAAAGTATAGTAAAAACCTACTAATCTATTAATTTAAATATATTTTTGTTACAAGCTACGCTCTACATTCCCATCTACTTATTAAGTTACACAATTCATCACTAGTGGCGCTAGTTTACAAACAAAAAACAAATTTACTTTGACATTTGGTTGACGGTTGACCTGCTTCTATTCCTGCCAGTTAATTAGATACTTTTGATTTTTATAAAACTGTTCATTTTCAATAAAAAAAATAGTTACATTTTCAGGTGTCGAATGAAAATATAAGAAGTAATGCGGTGCGAATGATGGTGTTATGAACAAAATAATGAAAGGATCATGGTTTGGAAACATGGAAAGAATGAAAGAAGAAAGAATGGTAAAAAAATTATATGTTAACGATGTAAATGAAACCAGAAATAGAGGAAGACCAAGGAAAACTTGGCACGATCAAATAAATCAAATATTGAATGTCGGCCACGTGAGGAGTCAAAGAAATCGACGCGTGTGCATGACAATATTGTATGAATGTTGAGGAAGCGAGAGAAATATGTCAGGAAAGAAAAGTGTGGCAGTCCATTCTTTCTGCCTATTTCTTCAGGAGACGGCGTGATGGTTGGTAACTAGTTAGTTGGCTCAGAACAAGTGCACTCTAAACACATCCATGAAGTTATTATTGTTGATGAAATATAAACTTGACTAGCACAACTATAACATTGACATGATAATATGCACCGTGTATGGAATCTCATCTGTAGTCATTCAAATTCCATAAACGATTAAAATCATATTCTGTATATACTTCATAGATAGGGCGTAGCAAATGTTTTATATCTGGATTTGTAATTATCGCGACGTTTTGATTGATTGACATGTTACCAGATTGTAGATGAAAGATGAATAAGGGTGGTGGAGTGGAGACCTCGCAAGAATAGAAGAAACAGAGAAAGAACCGCCACACGATGGTCCGATGACATTTGAAAAAATGTTGGTTACTGATACGGAGGTACCCGATCCGGAGGTATCCAGAATACTTCAATGGAGCCCTTGGACAAATATAAGGAGTGACATTACCCAAATAGCTGGGTCGACCTGGATGCGGAAGCGACACGACAGGGACGAGTGGAAAAAAATTCCTTCTCTATTCGCTTTGATGCCACTCCGTCTTATACCAACTAGATCCAGATTATTCCGACGTGTCGGTTCTGGCCATCCTTCCACCATAGTTGCGGTCGCACTGCGCGTTTCTGCGCGTCTTATTGTCCTTTTTTCATCTGAGCTTCTACCTACGTGACTTCTGCCTTCCCAATGCCATTTTTGAATCGTTTCCGACTCTGTCCATAAGGCTTATTTATAACATGGCTCTTTGGGTCACTAGTAGTTTCTCGGCAATTTGTTTGCACAAGGTTTAAAAAATGGGCTTCGAATCAGCAGAATCAAAACGGAGCATATGATTTGCAATTTCTCACGAGCCAGGACCCAACCAACGAACATCTACCTGGAAGGAACACTTCAGATATCTCGGCTCTATTCTTACCAAGGGGGGAGTAAGAGGGGAGTAAGAGGGATCCTATTGACTCTTCGAGCGGTGCATGGCCATCACCGTGGTGATGGCCATGCTACGCTGGAGGATTGATCTAATCCCAAGTACCTATCCACACCTCCTCGACTTTGGTCTCCCCTGGAAACTATGCGAAATGTTAGAGATCGAGTGTGAATAACCTCGGTGGATAATATTGATGCATAGGCTAACGTGGAAGGGCACCTCGCCAACCCGTCTGGCAAGCGTGGCGTTGTAATGCCAACCACCCCCGTATGACATGTCATACATGGAGAAGTATGGGGGAGGCCTATGTCCAGCAGTGAACGACAACAGTTTTTAAAGAAGAAGACAGAAGATTCTTACCAATGATGGCACGATTGAAAGTGATGTACAGCATAGAATAAACATTGGATGGCTTAAATGGCGTGACTTTTCAGGAGTAATTTGCGACAGCAAAGTACCCTGCAAATAAAAGGAAAGGTGGTCCAAACCACCGTAAGATCTGCTTTGCTCTACGGGTTGGAATGCTGGGTCGCAAGACGACAAGAAGAACAGAAGCTGCACGTAGCAGAAATGAAGATGCTGAGGTGGACCACCGGGGTTACGATGCTGAATAAATCTAGAATTGAGCACATCAGAAGTAGCCTAAAAGTCGCAGATGAAAAAACTAGAGAACGTCGTCTGTGGTGGTACGGCCCTGTGAGCAGGAGGGACAATGAGTACATCGTTCATAAGGTTCTGCAACTGGAAGATGGAAGGAGGGGACCAGGTCGGCCTCCTGCAACGTGGTTGTCTACGGTTGGGAGCGACCTGAAGGCACTGGGACTCGACAGCCAGATAACCCTGGATCGTGAGACTTGGCGGAGCCGTATTAGGAGAGCTGACCCCAAATAACGGAAAATGGAAAGGCGAAAGAATAATGTGAAATAGAAAGTGAGTGTGATATTACATACTGTGATGAGTGTTTATATTACATAAATAAGTTGTGGTACTACACTGATATTTTTCAAGGAAAAAATCTCGCGTATTGTCCCGTAAGGGCATAATCGTCCCATACAAAGGTCGTGTATTTTTAAGGTTAAGGAAAAATACAATTTTCATTGAAGTTATTATTTCTCCTACGAGTTAGGTGCACAAAATAAATTAATATTATACACACATTTAAAAGAAAGATGTTCTTAATTAATACGAATGAAAACGTCTGCTTTCTAAATAACTGACCATCACGCCGTCTCCCCCAAGGGGTTGGCAGAAAGAATGGACTGCCACACTTTTCTTTCCTGACATATTTCTCTCGCTTCCTCATCGTCTCATGCACGCGCGTCTCATTCTCTGACTCACGTGGCCGACATTCAATATTTGATTTATTTAATCGTGCCACGTTTTCATCAATTTTCCTATATTTATGGTACATCATTAACATATATTTTTTTCTAATCTTTCTTCATTCGTTTATTCCATATAGGTATCACATCTTAATGATCCTTTCATTATTTTGTTCATAACACCATCATTCGCACCGCATTCATTATATTTTCATTCGACACTATATCATACACAGAGTATCAACACATTCGTCTAAGAGATCTCATTTTTACTGCATTTATTCTACTTTCATCCTTATTTTGCCAGTTTTATGCTTCGCTTCCATACATAAGGGTCGGTACAAGAACACCATTGTGCACTGCCATTTTAGCTTTCTTGGATAGGTTTTGTTTGCAATGACAACTTTAAGTGCACTATTCACTTTGTTGCCTGCCCCAATCCTTATTTCAATAATTTTTATTATCAATAGTTATTTTTATTATTTTGTTAAATCGCTCTTAACACCTTTACAGCGCGAGTCAAATCGATGTAAAGGGTATAGCTATCATATTGATTCTCGTGACATGTGATAAGTAGCTAATCTATCGCCATTTTTTTGTCGCGTGAATTCCTCAACATACTGAAGACGGTGTGATAATTTCATTTATTTATTTTAAACATATCTAAAGCATTACAGAATTTCTTTTCCAATACACTAAAGATACAAGTTAGAGATACACAATAATAAGTAATACATAATAGATTAATAAAAAGAGCGAGAAACATAAGATGCATGACAAATTAATAAAATAATTATACCATACAATTATAATAAAGATAGTACTTCCCTCAGATGAGCCAAACTATCACAAAATATGTAAAACACCGAGGTGATACGATTAAGCAAAGATAACGCTCTACCTACCGGCATAACCATTGGCAGGTTGGTTCTGCATCGTGGGAGATAAAAAAATCTATGGCCCCTTTGTCGAAGATAATTATCAGGGACGAACAGACCTACATCACTCAGGATTTCTGAGTTGTGTATACAACCGCCTATCAGTCGAAAGAAATGGACACCCAAGTGAATGTCTCGTCTCCTCTCGAGTGACTGGTAGCCTAGCATCCCTAGCAAGAAATCAGTTGGAAAGAGCCACAGGTAATATCCATATCTATACTTATACTCAATACGCACGTAATTGTGAAACATGCCATAAATTGAAAATCGAAACATAGCAAACAGAATTTTAAATCTGCGCCACGCTACAACGCAAGTAATTTGTGCATGCTTAAACACAGAATTAAACAATGGCGCCATCTATGGTAAACGGTCATAACTATGAATTATTCTCAGAGGGTCAAATTTTTATGATTTATTTCTATTTTTCTTTTTTATACACTTTGTATATACGACACTTACATTAAAAAAAATATAGAGGTATCGCAGATTTTTTTTCTGTACCCTCTCCACCATCAGGGAATATCGAACCTCATGCGGCGTCCAGATAATGGAACTAAATTCCAACTGACTTCTCACCAGAGAGTTATACAGCAGCTTCAGCACCTGAATATTACGAAAGATCTTGGCGTTTCTAATGACAAAACCAAGCATTTTGAGGGAGCTATTACATAGTGAAGTTATGTGATCTCACTAGATAATCTCACAGCCAACGCCGGCAATCAAACCCGGGACATTTAGCGTGGCAATCAAAGCACTTACCACTCGGCCACAAAGGTTAGTAGTCAAGGTATTTTAGCATTTTTAAATTACGTATTTAGTTATTTTTTCATTATAACATAATGCATTGAAATTACGTACAATTAATTGCACGAATTCCTAATTAACATAAAAAATAATAACACATGTTGACGCTAAATAATATATATGGAATTATATCAATTTGAATAGTGCATTAGCATGTTTTTTTTTTCTAACAGAAATAATGTATACTCATTACGATTGTTGACAACATACTTCTGAGAAATCTGACTCACATAATTGTTGCAAAGTATCATGTACTTGTTTTGCGCAGAATTTCTTAATTGCTACATTAAACGGTAACAACAACCTGTTTTTCCACATTCAAGGAATATTTTTTTTATAAGAAGCACTCACTTTTGAATTCTCGTTCTTTTTCTTCTTAGTGATACATTCCGGTGTGGGATTTGGCCTCCTCTACAACGTTTCCACAGTAAATCCTGTGTCATCCTCTGCTCCAAAGATATCTATCTTCATTATTCAAGTGTTTTTTTAAAAAACTTACTGACTAACTAACTATCACGCCGTCTCCCAGAAAGGGTAGGCATAATGGACTGCCAAATTTTTCTTTCCTGACATATTTCCATCGTTTCCTCAACACGACACCTGACGACAATCATGGCAAGGTGGTAAGAGCTCTGATTTCCATGCCGAAGGTCCTGGGATCGATTCCCGGCGATGGCAGTGTGATTGTCACACTGTCTTTGGTCAGGTGTAGAATTCACGTGACAATAAAATGGCGATAGATTGGCTACCTATCACATGTCACGAGAATCAATCTAATAGCTAAAAAATAAAAATTGTGTACAGTAATTGGGTTCAAACGACCTGTTGTGTACATAAAATAAAAAAAAACATTCATTCATAATGTCATGCACGCGCGTCGATTTCTCTGACTCCTCACATGGCCGACATTCAATATTTGATTTATTTGATCGTGACACATTTTCCTCGGTCTTCCTCTATTTCTGGTTCCATTTACATCGTTAACATATAATTTTTTTACCATTCTTTCTTCATTCATTCTTTCCATATGTCCAAACCATCTTAATGATCCTTTCATTATTTTGTTTATTCATGAAAATAAACTGATTTGATTTGATTTTATTTTTTCTTCCCTGACATATTTCTCTCGCTTCCTCAATATTCATACATCGTGTCACGTGGCCGACATTCAATATTTGATTTATTTGATCGTGCCACGTTTTCCTCGGTCCTCCTCTATTTCTGGTTCCATTTACATCGTTAACATATACTTTTTTTACCATTCTTTCTTCATTCATTATTTTCATATGTCCAAATTATCTTAATGATCAATTGTATCTCAATAGAGACGAAGATGCAAATTGGAAACATAATATGGTTGATCAAGGTGTTTACAGGACTTATGACCTGTCATTGGTTGGGTTAAGCGCACGCTTTATGTAATACAACATTCCCCATTCCACCTTATTTTTCTTATGACCACCATGTCTGACAAATTTTTGGAAGATGTATATATGTTAATCTCCAACACCACCCTTTACATGGTAGTATATTCAATCTACACACTAACGCCATCTATGAAGATTGTATTTTAAGCATTAAGCAGAAGATCTTTTTAACGCAATGTGAAAGGCTACCGCCATTTACCGCATTGCTAGAAACCGCCTGGTAATGTCACTCCAATCTATATGCTATAATTTTGATCGTGACACATTTTCCTCGGTCTTCCTCTATTTATGGTTCCATTTACATCGTCTTAATGATCCTTTTATTATAACACCGTCATTCGCACCGCATTCACTTCTTATATTTTTATTCGATACTCTATCATACGCAGAGTATCCACACACGTCTAAGAGATAACATTTCTACTGCATTTATTATACTCGTCGAATACTTTTATATTTCACGAATACTTTTATATTTTATTAATTCGAATTATCCTTTTTTTAACAAGCGATTTCAAAGATTTGAATTAAGAACAAAATAAAAAACGTATCATTAATAAATTTAAAATGTCTAAGAACAAAATGAGTAGTCACTTACAGCTATGAAACATGCTATCTAACGCAGAGAGAAGATAACAAAGCTATTTTTAAAGGAAGTAACTGAAAAACTAACTTACTAACCATCACGCCGTCTCCCTGAAAGGGTAGGCAGAAAGAATGGACTGCCACGCTTTAACCGATGCGGCACTCCATCCTTCTCTTTACACCCCCGCGAGAGACGCGGTGTGATGGGTTGCGAACCGCATCTCCACCAATAGGCATCTTCCGCGCAACGTCCACAAAATAAATCGAAAACAAATTATATAATAGGCTGAGGAAGAGAAGAAGAGAAGAGATATGTAGCTAATATATCGCCATTTTATTGTCACGTGAATTCCACACGAGACAATCACACGTCCATCGCCGGGAATCGAACTTCGGTATGGCAGTCAGAGTTCTTAACACTCTGCCACGAAGGTTGTCTAAATTAAAATAGAAAACAATGTGTATGTAAAAAACGGTGGATACGTGTAACATAAATTAAATAAACACAAAAGTCCGGATCGTCCATGTCAACATTTGCAACATCGAAAAAAACCCTATGTGTTATTACATTATGTGCTAAATTAAAAAAAACGGTGGATACGTGGAACATAAATTAAAAAGACAATTTGTGTACCATCTAAGAAGAATATTTTGTGTTAAATTATTTTTATTTTGTTATTTTATTTTATATCATTGTATTTTATATTATTTGTTTTAGATTTATTTTGTGGGTGTTGGACGATCGAAGTGTGCGCGGGAGATGCCTATTGGTGGCGATGAGGTTCGCAACCCATCACACCGCGTCTCCCGCGGGGCGAAAAGAGAAGGATGGAGTGCCGCATCAGTAAAAGTGTGACAGTCCATTCTTTCTGCCTACCCTTTCGGGGAGACGGCGTGATGGTTAGTTAGTTAATTTACTTCCCACGTTTATATCAATTAATTCACTTGACGAATATTATATGACAACGAGTCTTTTATAATATTATCGTGAGAAAATCCATTATCTAATATCTAGTTATACAACTCCATTATGCACTGAAGCAAAGATGGCAGTACATAATGGAGTTCTAGTGCCAACCCTTATATGGTTCTACTTTATAGTTTTAAAACACGTCTCAATACGCCCTTGAGGTGATTACATCGCAAAATGGGGCTTTAAGAATTAGCATTTTATTATACTAACTAACTAACTAACCATCACGCCATTTCCCCGGAGGGGTAGGCAGAGAGGATGGATCACCACAATGTTCTGTCCTGGCATACCTCTCGGGATTCCTCTACATTCATACATCGTACCATGCACGCACGTCGATTATTCCGACTTCGAATGTGGCCGCCTTTTAGTAATTGATTAATTTGGTCATGTAATGTTTTCTTCGTTCCATATGTCCAAACCATCTCAGGGATCCTTTTTTTAATTTTATTCATGATGCAGTCATCTGCCTTACATTTCTTTCTTATTTCATTGTTCGGTATTCTATCATACAACGTTTTCCCGCACATTCTTCTTAGTGATCTCATTTCTACGGGGTTTATCCTGCTTTCATCCTTCTTTTGCCAGCTCCAAGCTTCACTTCCATACATGAGAGTTGGCACTAGAACTCTAGGTATTGTGCATTTTATTATTATTATTATTATTCCTCTTGGCCATGCTGAGGACCATTAGTTTGCAGGTAATAAGGGAAGGATTCACACTTACCCATTTCTCTTAGACTTATTAGCTGCATCTTTGATATCTCCGCCGAGTATCCATCTTCATGTTCCGGATGGTTATCTTCGACAGCGCCAGCAAGTATTTTTTTTATCTCGCAGCATGCAGATACAACCCGTCTAGCTAATGAAACAATGTTAAACAAAACATATTTGTAATAATAACTAAATAAAGACAAAACATAGTTAAAAAAACACCGTATTATTTAAATATTATTTAAAATGAACTTCCATCAAGAGATTTCAGTAAGATCATTTGATTATCATAAAATATTTGTGAATATAGTGAATCTCGACTCCGCATAATCTTAAGCTACATTGAGTGTACACAATTGTTCTTATGAAGGGTGTTTTTTTTTAGAGGTTTGGTTTTTAAATTGGCAACATTGTTTCTACAGACTGTCAATTTGACAGTTGATAGTTGAAATGTAGTCAGTACGTTTTGCCATTTCACTGAACTCCCCTATCCGCCACTAAAATCTGAATTAGAAATTCTCCGTAATTTTTCGCTAATGAGCATGACTCACCGTTTTAACAATCTATTTGTCCGCGCCACTTTCTCCTCAACCAACCTTTCTCCCCTCCACGTTATATTTATTTTTTCATGGACGCGGTGACTTGGCGTGATGGTCAGTTAGTTAGCTAGAATCGATGAAATTTTCGCCATTATCATTATATAATACCCATGTATTTCAAGGATTCATTATATCTCAATAGAGACGAAGATACAAATTGGAAACAGAATATGGTGGTCGAGGTGTTTACAGGACTTATGACCTGTCATTAGTTGGGTTAAGCGCACGCTTTATGTAATACACCATTCTCCATTCCACCCTTCTTACGACCACCATGTCTGACAATTTTTTGGAAGTTGTATATATGCTACAAAGTAACACCACATTTCACATTTTTTAGTTCAATCTACACACTAGCGCCATCTATGAAGATTGGATTAAGCATTAAGCAGAAGATCTTTTTATTAACGCAATGTAAAAGGCTACCGCCATAACGTATTGCTAGATAATGCCTGGAGATGTCACTCCAATTTATATGCTATTTTTAACTTGGACCAGTTTTTGTTTAGTAAATCTGAGATACAATTAATCCTTGAAATGATAGCTCGCAATGGGTAAAATACAGTATTCGTCTACAAAGTATTTTTTTGTTTTGCTCCACCATTGTTTGAAAGTGCATTTAGAAATGATTGCATAATTGAATATTTCTGTATTATTTTCAGTCCGGCCCTGACCACAGACTCGCATCTTCAAGGTTAGAGTCAAGACTATGGAACTTGAGACAAATTGCTGCAATTTCAACAAGTACGGCGGAACAATAGGTTATCTCGACAGTGTCTACCCGAGTTATTTCTGTAGGAGACTTTTAGAAATGTCCCTACGCTTGGTAGTGTCGGTTAGAACGAACCGGCTTGAATTCAATTAACCGGCTAGAAGGCTATAGCGCGGGTGGCAGAGATGCGGTCGCTGATAATGATAGCAGGAAAGACTTTTCGAGATAGGGTGAGAAACACGGCTATCCGCGAAATCTGCAAGGTGGATGATATCGTAAGATGGAACAGACAAGCAGAAGATACTGGAATGCGCACGTGCAAAAATGGATCCCTCCAGAATCCCATATATTGTGGCGCATCAGATTCCTTTTGAGTACCGTCCCCCCGGAAGATCGCCAAAGAAATGAAGGGATAGCTGGGAATCAACTTCCCAAAAGAGACCAGCCTGACTACAGGAACAAACCAAAGGTGAAGAAACTAACTAGCTAACTAACCATCACGCCGTCTCCCCGAAGGGGTAGGCAGAAAGAATGGACTGCCACACTTCTTTCCTGACATATTTCTCTCGCTTCCTCAACATTGAAACATGGTGTCATGCACGCGCGTCGATTTCTCTGACTCCTCACGTGGCCGACATTTAATATATGATTATTTGATCGTGCCACGGTTTCCTCGGTCTTCCTCTATTTCTAGTTCCATTTACATCGTTCACATATACTTTTTTACCATTCTTTCTTCATTCATTCTTTCCATGTATCCACACCATCTTAATGATCCTTTCATTATTTTGTTCATAACACCATCATTTGCAACGCATTCACTTCTTATGTTTTCATTCGACACTATATCATACACAGAGTATCCATACATCCGTCTAAGAGATCTCATTTCTACTGCATTTATTCAACTTTCATGCTTCTTTTGCCGGTTCCATGCTTCACTTCCATACATAAGGGTTGGTAGAAGAACACCATTGTGCACTGCGATTTTACCTTTTTTGGATATGTTTTTGTTTGCGATGACAACTTTAAGTGCACCATTCACTTTGTTGCCTGCCCCAACCCTTCTTTCAATATCCCTCTCCACTCGACCATCTTTTGTAAACATACTACCCTCATACACGAACTCCTCTACTTGCTCCAAATGTTCACTATTCACGCTAATATTGTCGACTGTCATGATTTCTTCTTTTTCAAAAATGATTACCTTGGATTTATTCACATTCATCATCACATCATTTCGCATGCATTCCTCATACATACTATTCACCAAGACTTGTAGTTCATACTCGTTATCTGCAAGTAGGACAGCGTCATCCGCATATAAGAGACAGCTTACTGACACTCCGCTCATTTTGGCACCTACATCAAACCCTTTCAGTTCTTTCATTCACTTGTCCGTATATGGATTAAATAACCACGGGGACATTACGCAACCCTGTTTGATACCTTTATTGATATCAAACCAGGCTGTAAGATCTCCACTAGCAGTGCTTCCCGTGTATAGCGACTTAATTGCCGTGATCAGTTTTGTTCTTATTCCATATTCAGACAATATTTTCCACAACTTTACTCTATTAACGTAATCATATCGACAAACAAATGTAAATCGACAAACGCACAGAAAAGTTTGCGGTATTTGGCCAGAAACTTCTCTGTCAATGTACGAAGTCCAAAAATTGATCCATACATCCTCATTCATAAAGGCACCTTGCACATCCCAAACTTTGTCACTCGTCAATTTTCTTACTCTTTCTATTAAAATTCTGCCATAGACTTTACCAACGACACTCAAAAGACTAATAGCTCTGTGGTTTCCACATTCCATACGCGATCCTTTTCATTTGTACAGGGGCATAATAACTGCTCTCCTCCAGTCTAGCGGCGTATATTTCTCCTCCAAGCACTAGTTAAATAACTTACATAACCATGCAAAAACTACTACGCCAACGCTTTTAATAAAATGTATGGCAATTCAATCAAACCCATGTGTATTATATAAATATATAAATAAATGGAGGGATAGCTGGGAATCAACTTCGCAAGAGAGGCCAGTCTGACTACATGAACAGACCAAAAGTCTAAAAGAAGAAGAAGAAGGAGAAGATGAAAGAAATATGCAAATAAAATAATCGGTTTATACAACATTTTGAATGTATACAAATACTTGTAGACGAATACTGGATTTTATTTACCCATTGCGGGTTATCAATTCAAGGATTAATTACATGAGTAAAGGTATACTCGTACATTAGTGAAGTATTTGCATACATTCAAAATGTTGTATAAAACAAAAACTGGTCCAAGTTAGCATATAAATTGGAGTGACATTTCCAGGCGTTATCTAGCAGTGCGTTAGTGGCGGTAGCCTTTCACATTGCGTTATAAAAGATCTTCTGCTTAATGCTTAAATCTAATCTTCATAGATGGCGCATTGAAACTGAGATGTGAATTGTGGTGTTGGATTTCAACATATATACAACTTCCAAAAATTTGTCAGACATGGTGGTCATAAGAAATGTGGAATGGGGAATGTTATAATTACATAAAGCGTGCGCTTAACCCAACCAATGACAGGTCATAACTCCTGTAAACACCTCGATCACCATATTCAGTTTCCAGTTCGCGGTTTAATTTTTAGAGTAGGACATCCCAAAATATATGATCACTGGATGTGGATTACATACAGAGACCTGGATTATTTTCACATTTTTCAAATAACATGTTATTATTAACGTAGTCTCCGGAGCCGACGAGCGACACGGTACATTAATGTCGTTTGTCACGTGTCGGCTATTTCATATTTCCATTGTGGCGCAGGAGGCCTGTACCGGCTGTGGCAGGACTTTTTACAGTTCAAACAAAATGCATTGTTTCAAAAACATCTATTCAAGAATTGTTTCTTTGATCCGAGAGCCAAGATATTTTAATGTGACATTATTAACACGCTGTATCTCGGAGCCGATTAAACACTTCTTCTTTTTCTTTTTTTAATAGGTCTGACAATGTCTGACAATGACAATGTCAACTTAAAACTAAGACAGAGGATGTTAAAGTGTTATGTGTTGTCTGTTCTGTTATATGGGTGAGAGACATGGACATTAAAAGTAAATACAATGAACCGGTTAGAGGCATTTGAAATGTGGCTTCACCGAAGAATGTTCAGGATCCCATGGACAGACAGAGTGACGAACACAGAAGTCCTAAATCGTGCAGGAGTAAATAGAGAGCTGCTGACATTAATCAAAGTCCGGAAAATTGCATGTCTGGGTCACGTTCTGCGAGGAGAGAAGTATCGCCTGCTGCATCTAACATTGAAGGGAAAAATAGAGGGCCGCAGGGGGGCAGGGAGAAGGCTCTTGGCTGCGCAATGTGAGGGAATGGACGGGAATCAGAACTGTGGAGGAGCTATTTCGGACAGCGCAGGATAGGGAAGAGTTTACCAGAGTGATCGCTAACGTCGGGGGCACCTGACAGGGCACTTTAAGAAGAAGAAGAGGTCTGACTATCTGTGACACAGAAATCATCAAATCAAATCAAATCAGTTTATTTCATCAACAGACATTGAGATCCGGTAAAATAATATATTGTGTATAGTATACTAACAGAGACGCATGAGAGATGATTCGACATTAGGAAGACAGGATATACTCTCCAGAATTAAGAGTATTTGCCTTCTGAACGTACTTTCACTATTTCACTAATATGAAAGACGTCGATCTCCGAGGAGACCGCGTTCAGCAGACTAATTGCTCTTCCCACTTCTTTAGTTTAAAATAATAAAAATTCGCTTTCTGAAGACCACATTTTGTAAACACCGGGTCCACTTGCAGGAGTGCGAAACTTGCAGGATACACCAAGGAGGTTGTCAGGGGATATGTCCAAGCATATTTTTATAGCTTTTAGCTAGAAGTTTCCTAAATTTAACCTCACTATCCTCATACTTAACACTAACATGGAGGCTATTCCACGTCAACGGATCCGTAACCCTGAAACCACAATCGTAGAAACTTGCTTTATTGGCTCTGACTGGAATTGTTACGTTGTTCGCGTTTGTTTATGCTGATTGGAGTAAATGTAGCCTTTCCGTAGGCATGGGTGTCACGCAGAGGTCCGAAATATACGTTGGCGCTGTAAACATACTTCCTAAATAAACAAATTCATCCACTTGTACCAGATGTTTCCATCTTTTTTGAAAAACATTATGGAAAGACTTCGATTGCATCATGGCGCACTGTAGGGTTAAAACGGGTTTTGTATGTGAAACGGGATTATATATGGATGATCTGATATCTTTAATCTTTGACAGATTATTCTCTTGATGAGGGTATACTCAGAAGATAAATGCTGCTGTCATACGTGGTCGGGTTTTTCCAAGGGTCTTTCTTCCTACCCTGGATCAAGAGCGTAACTAATTACTGGACAGTGGACCACAAGAACACAAAAAACCATCACGCCGTTTCCACGGAGGGATACTTAGAGAGAATGGACGCCACACTACTCGATTCTGACACACCTCATAACTTTTTCCACATTCATACTGCGAATCATACACGCACGTCGTTTCTTCCTTCTCCTAACATTTAAAATCCTCGGTCTCCTTCAACTCATTGCTTCATTCACATTATTAACGTATATCTTCTTAACCATTATTTTTTGATCCATGCTTTTCAAAACGTCTGTTTTCGTCTGCCAGATCCATGCTTCACTTCCATACATCAGGGTTTGTACTAAAACTCAATTTTACCATAAACGGCCATTTTCGCAATTGATAAATTTTGTCACGCCAGTGGAGACCGTAAAAAAAACAAACGCCTTCTTTATTTGTTCTCCATTATACAGTGGAGAGGACTCGGACATTGATTTAAGTGGGGCATAAATTTTAAGTAAGAACACTCTTATAAATGACATCTTGGATATTGTATTTTCGGGAGTACCAAATCGGAGGCTTTTGCTCACCCACATGTTGGAAAATTTCTTTCTTAGAATATATATATTTTTTTTTTTGAAGGAACATAGAAGTTCCCGCCACATACCCGTGGCTGTTATAGGGCGTAGCGGCGCCCTTTTATCAGCCTCGCTCTTACACTCCCTGGGCCTGTCCCCGGTCCATCCGGGACTCACATTTAAAGACGGCAACAACAAGCGGGTGCCAGACCACATTTAATCTACTCCATCCTAATTCTATGCTCCGCTGTACTTTATTGAATAAATAAACATAATATATAATACATGAACATTTTAGGAACATTATATAAAAGATAAAAAGTAATATACAGCGGGAAGAACAGGAGAGGCAGAGGAGACAAATGCGGGATGGAAAAAAAAATGTGGAGTACAGTTTTTGGCATGTAGGACAAAGGACGAGGTTTAGGAAGCATTTCATAATATTAAATAAATAAATAAAACCACTGCACAAATTATTATAATGGCCAAGAGGGAGAGGAACGAGGCCCGTGGAAGTAGCCCGCCCAACTTAGAAATTTATTTGGAATAATGAATTTCCAAGTTGGATATTGTTGGATGGTGAAGGGAGGTTACTTGGAGGATGTAGTGGATTGTGGATAGCCTTAGACAGGGGCCAAGGTCTTGGGTGGAGACCCAGGGACGGTTACAGGGAGTGGCCTTGGGTATGGGCCGATCGATCCTGGATACAGAACCGAGTGGGACAAGAGTGGCAATGGGGTTGAGATACAGGATAGGATAAGGATGGTAGAAAGGGAAGGGTTGGAGCATGGGTCGTTGGAGTAAACAGCGGTGTGTGTCTTATTTCTATGTCTCATCTATTTTTCTCATCTCAATGTCTCATATCTATCTATCATAGCATCTCACGTAAATCAAATCAAATAAAATCAGTTTATTTACTCAAAAGACATTACAAACAGCAAAATGTTTAAGGCATGTATTCAGTACAGGTAAAAAATTAAAAAAATACAACATAAATACCAGGAACGCATTAGAGATGGTTCGACATAAGAAAGACAAGATACTTTCTAAAATTAAGAGTATTTGTCTCCTGAACGTACCTTCACTAATATGGAAGACGTAGATCTCCGAGGAGACCGCGTTTAGCAGACTAATTGCTCTTCCCACCGGTGTCACCAGAGGCAGATTGGTTCTGGTGGCCGGTAGGTAAAACAATATGTGCTGTCGCTGTCGGAGAAATCTACCAGGTACAAAAAGACCAACACCCTCTAGCACGGCCGAGTTCTCGAAACATCCCCTGATTAATTTAAAGAAATGGGTAATGAAATGCCCATCTCTTCGAAGCTGTAAAGAATTGGTTCAGAGCAAACCTAAAAGAAATGCCAAGGGATAGAGCCACGGAAAACTATCACTTACTAAAGCACTCGCATTCATCATGTTGAAAAAAATAACTAACTTAATAACCATCACGCCGTCTCCCCGAAGAGCTAGGCAAAAATAATGGACCGCCACACTGTTCTTTCCTGACATACTTCTCTCGTTTCCTCGACATTCATACATCGTGTTCTGCACGCACGTCGATTTCTCCGACTTCTTACGTGGCCGACATTCAATATTTGATTTATTTAAAATTTGGTTTAGAATAGTTATTGGTAACAAGAATTTATCAATGAAAGCGAAAACGGCCATTCACAATGAAGTTCTGGTCCTATCCCTAATGTATGGAAGCGAAGCATGGAACTGGTAGAAGAAGGATGAAAGCAGAATAATTGCGGTAGAGATGAGGTCCCAAAGACGTATGTGTGGTAGAACGATATACGACAGAATCTCAAATGCTGATATAAGAAAGGAATGTGGAGCGGAAGAAAGTATTATGAACAAAATTATGAAAGGTTCGGACATATGGAACGCATGTATGGAGAAAAAATGGTTAAGAAAGTATACGTTAATGATGTAAATGGAGTTCGGAGTCGAGGCAGATCGAAGAAAACATGGCTCGACCAAATTAATCAAATTTTGAAGATTGGTCATGTCAGAAGTCGGAGTAATCGACGTGCGTGTATGACTCGTTGTATGAATGTGGAGGAATCTAGAGAGGTTCGTCAGGACAGAACAGTGTGGCGGTCCATTCTCTCTGCCTACCCCTGCGGAGAAACGGCGTGATGGTTTGTTTGTTCGGTTTATTTAAATAGTACTATAATTTATTTTACCCTCTTCAATATGAGCAGAAAATAGCTCATTATTATGAAGAAGGAATATGGTCGTCCAGGCTCCAACCCAAGTCCTCTGGATCAGGGGCCAAGCGTTCTATCCCCTAGACCAGTGTTCCGCAAACTTTTTGTGTTCAAGGTACACCTATCAAATCAAGAAATTTTATAGGAACACTATAGAAAAAAACAATGTTTATTTAATATTTATTTATTACTAAACGAGTAAATACAAGTACTTATTCGATACGCATGCGTGCTGCGTTCGGCGATAGCTTGTGAGCGAGACGCGCCACGCGGGTGAGGTTGTCCCGCCCCTCGCTCTTATAGCTCTCAGCTATTTTTAGGTGTATTATCTTCACAAAACACCAACTGATGACCACGGTACACCTATGTGCCGCGGCACACGCTTTGCGGAACAATGCCCTAGACCACAACCCAATTTGATCGTGCCACGTTTTTAAAAATATATTATTAATAAATTTACTTTAGTTAATGCGGTAAAAAAAATATTGCACAACACTGTCTTGAAGGTTGTTAGCAAATGTCCATGGGTTTTTTTAGTGTTTTGCAAATGGCTGAATAAATAGCTTTATTGTGAATAGGGTCTGATCGTAAATTAACACTCCAACGATCTCTGCGGTCAGTCATTATTGTTATGACTAATTTGTTTTTAAGCTGGAATTGATTTGGAACTAGTGTAAGCAAAAAGTTAATGCAAATATCAAATTAATCTCTCACTCTATCATACAGGAGTTTGGAAACACCAAAATAAAACCCCCTTAAAACCAATCGTTTCAAGGATTCATTGTATCTCAATAGAGACGAAGATGCAAATTGGAAACAGAATATCGTCACCTGAGAGTAAGAGGGTTCCAACTAACAAAATTTCACATTTGGCTTTTTTTCGTGAAAAGGGTTCTTACTAACCTTATCTATAGGTACAATTAAAAAAATCATGTAATAGTATCGTCATTTTGATGTTACGAAAATAATCAAGTTCCATCTGATCATGCAAAATATACGATTCATTGAAGAAGGATTCATTTAATCTTAGAACTTTATTATTCCAACTGTTGTCAGACAAAATTTACACGTTTCTCGGTAAAAAAATCTCTGGAAATTGGAATAAAACCCTTTTATTACAAGATACACACCCGAAACCAACAAAACTTTGACTCCATTTTTCTCAGCTTTTTACTTTTGTCAGTTGGAACCTTTTTACTCTCAGGTGACGATATGGTGATCGAGGTGCTTACAAGACTTACCATATGACCTGTCATTGGTTGGGTTAAGCGCACGCTTTATGTAATACAACATTCCCCATTCCACACTTCTTACGATCAAGATCTTCTGCTTAGTGCTCAATCCAATCTTCATAGATGGCGCTAGTGTGTAGATTGAAATAGAACATGTGAAGTGGTGTTACATAGTATATATACAACTTCCAAAAATTTGTCAGATCAAGAATCCTCTAACTACCCTCCAGATAGGTTTTTTAAACATAAGCGCCCAAAACAGATCCTCCTTCAAAGCGCTACTTCGGGGCATCCACCACCTTCACACCCACCCCCCTCCCTTCCGAACACACCACCACAACCTAGCACCCCTCCAGAACCGCCATAAACAAACCTACGTCACCACCCCTCACCCTCCCAACACCCCACTCCACTAACATATAACACCCTCAAATCCCATCAATGACAACTCCAACAGGTGAGGGAGCAATAGCCCTCGGGCTGACTCTCCCGGCAACACAGACCAATGATGATGATGTCAGACATGGTGATCGTAAGAAGGGTGGAATGGGGAATGTTGTATTACATAAAGCGTGCGCTTAACCCAACCAATGACAGGTCATAAGTCCTGCAAGCACCTCGATCACCATATTCTGTTTCCAATTAGCATCTTCGTCTCTATTGAGATACAATGAATCCTTGAAATGATAACCCGCAATGGGTAAAATCCAGTATTCGTCTACAAGTATTTGTATACATTCAAAAATGTTGTAAAACCAATCGTTTCATTTGTCTAATGTTTAATTCACAATATAAAGTGGTGACATAAGGAGTTAATAGGATCACACAACTGCACCTAGAATCTGGAATCCCGATGATAGATGAATTTATTCTGAAGGATTTCCTTCACGTCCTAACCCCACGATAATAATACCTCTCAAATTACGACCTAAACACCTCCAGCCGCGACAAGCGCCCAAAATTTATTTTGGGAATGCTTGGGACCAACTCTCTGCAGCTTCGAAGAGATGGGCATCTCGTCACCCATTTCTTTAGATTACTCAGGGGATATTTCGAGAACTCGGCCATGCTGGAGCGTGTTCGGCTTTTTGTCCCTGAGAGATATCTCCGACAGCGACAGCATAGAGTGTTTTACCTACTGGCCGCCAGAACCAACCTGCTTCTGGTGACACCGTCTCCTCGGATTTCAACGTCGTTCATACTAGTAAAAGTACGTTCAGAAGGCAAATACTATTGATTTTAAAGAGTATCTTGTCTTCCTAATGTCGAACCATCTCTCATGCGTTTCTGGTAGTATACTATATGGTACACAATATATTATTTTACCTGTTTTCAGTCTTTTTATGAAATAAACTGATATGATTTGAAATTAGATCCTCCTTTAGAGGAACAATCCGAGCCACACTTATCAAGCCCCCGCATAAACGAACAACCCACCAAATCACCTTCCAACAACGTTCTTATCAGACGTAAGAGGAATAGCTACAAGAGCTGAACCTCTGTAAGCCAGAAGATCCAAGATACGGAGTTATGGATAATGACTTTTAAAGAACAACAAAGAATCTACTGGTTTGAGAATATGACACTTAGAATTATCCTAGGACCCAGATCTGGTGATGCAGCGGGAACTTGGAGACATACGGGCAACCAAGAGATCTGTACGATGACCCAAAAACCCCTTATAACGAGCACCGTGAGATCTTGTCGCCTAGTATACTCGTATGTTGAGCAGGAAAGACCAGAGCAATCAAGACCCTATAGGCGCCAAGACCAACCGTAGTAAGACTTCTAGAAAGGCCTAGACGGGGTCTATTGGTTAATGTTCTGGCTATTCTGGCAAGGTTGTGCGAAACGGACTGCTCGGAGCAAAAGGCGCAAGATCGAGAAGCTTGGAAAAATAGGAGGCTCAAAACATGGTGCCTATCCGAAAGAGATAAACGGTGACTAGAGGCTTTTGAGATGTGTGCCTATAGAAGACTATTAGGAATTTCCTGGAGAGACCACATCACGAATGAGGAAGTTCTTCAGGGAATCGAAGGAGGAAGGCACCTGCTCAGGACCTTGTCCGAAATCTGCAAGATTTGTAACGCCACAGAAAGTAAGTAAGTAAATGTTAAACTTCCACAAATTTGAGTAACTTTCAAAATTAAAAATAGTTGATATATAGTTCATTTCTGGTCGTCACCTTTTTCTTCATCTCGGCGCTACATCCCGGTGTGGGATTTAGCCTTCTTCATAACGATCCTCAGCTGGCTCCTCTCTCTGGCCATCCCTCTCTGTTCTCCAGGTCTCTTCAGTTTCCTCCAGTCCTCTTCATCCTAGTCTGCCATCCTTTTCTTGGTTTGTCGGTCTGCCGTCACCAAGATTTGTCTAAAAATAATTATTATGTTAGGTTGTAAGTTTTTATTTTAATACACTGATGTATAGTTGATTGACAAATCTAAGACCTATTGCTTATGTGTTGGTATGGTGGTCTTTCTTGGAATTTGATTGGTTGCGTCCAGTTAGGTACGTCAAACGTCAGTGTGTTCCGAGACGTGAGGCGAAGCGCACGCGTTTAGCTGCATATATACTCGGTGATTCGAAAAATACTCGTTTTTCAGGAGTGTTTTTGAAACATTATTTTTATTATTGATTAATCGCAAATTTACCATGTCGAATTTAGGAAAAGAAAAGGCACTTTCAGGTCAGTTTAAATACATATTATAGAAATAAATTTTATAATAATTAGTAATAATATCCTAGAGATAATCACCTGCAAGGATCAAATATTGTAATTGAAACTAATAAAGGAAAAAACGTATCAGTACTAATATTAGTCTCAACCTTAGTCGCTTTTCTCCATTCATTTTGTTACCCGCACCAACCATTCTTTCAACATCACTGTCCATTCGGCCATCCGCTGTGAACATGTTACCTAAATACACAAATTCCCTCACCTGTTCCAGGTTCTCTTCATTTACACTTATATTACAAACTGTCATTTGCTCTGCTGCTAGGGTTGGGACCAGAACTCCATTGCAAACGGTCGTTTTCGCTTTCATTGTAAATTATTGTTCCAATAACTATTTTTAAAGCTCCATTCACTTGGTTACCCGCACCAACCCTAGGATAAGTCGAATTAATAAAATATAAAAGTATTTAATTTGATCTTCATATGACTTCTTCGGAATCACTGTGAGATAAGTAATTAGTCTTTGTGGTCATCAGAAGGCGGGAAAACCGCTGGGAATCTCGCAGTGATTCTTGGAAACAAGATATTTAAGCTACTAATAATACATTGATCATAATGTGACATTTCAAATGCCATTTACCCATTAGAAGGACAATACCCTGCGATGTACCAAAATATTATGATGACCGAATGTATTACTGAAATCTCTTGAAGGATGTTCATTAATAACTAACTAACCATCACGCCATTTCCCCGGAGGGGTAGGCAGAGAGGATGGATCGCCACACTGGCCTATAATAAGAGAGGAACACAGAAGGGTTCCCACCACATACCCGAGGCTGTTATAGGGCACAGCGGCACCCTTTCGTCAGCCTCGCTCGTACACTTTCTAGGCCTGTCCCCGTCCACCCGGGACATACATTTAATGTACGCAAACACAATGTTATGCCAGGCCACATTTACTCTACTTTGTATTTCCTTCTGTGTCCCGCACTTCCACATGTAAACCACTATTTATTTAAAAATATAGAAATAATAACTTCTTCTTCGATGGCCCTACAGCCCATATCGAGCCTTAGCCTCCAGTATTCTTCGCCTCCAACTCCTCCTGTCCTCCGCTTCGACCCTCCAATCTGACACTCTTAACAATCTTGTTCCATCTCTCCCAACTTCATCCTCCCATCGCAGCCTTGGTCGTCCAATTGGTCTTCTACCACCTGGGTGCCACTCCAGCAATCTTTTTGGGGTTCGCGATGACGGCATCCTCTGCACGTGACCGGCCCATCTCAGTCTATTCAGTCTGACCTGTGTGGAGAGACTGGGAGCTTTGTAAATATTGTACAGCTCGTCATTATGCCGCACTCTCCAGCCTTCACCGTCATTCACAGGCCCAGAATTCTGCGCAGCACCCTTCTCTCAAAAGTATCCAGTCGCTCTGCAGATTTCGCTGTCATTGTCCACGCCTCACACCCATAGGTCACTACTGTTCGGATGATTGTTTTATACAGGGTGATTTTGGTTTTCCAGTGTACGTTTCTTGATTTGAGCGCTGGTAGTAGAGAGAAGAATGTTTTGTTACCAATTGTGATTCTTCTTTCGATTTCCTTGTGATCTTCGTTTTCTTTTGTTATAGACGAACCCAGGTAAGTGAAGTCCTCCACCATCTTAAAGTTGTAACTGTCCTTGAATCTGATGGTTCGCCTTGAGTTATGGGTTGCATTCCTGGTTTGTTTCATTATTTGTATTAATAAGAAATAATAACAATCTTACAAAATAGAGTCTTACCACCTAGTTTTGAACATAATACACACTTAGAACTATTCACATGGGGGAAGGCGGGACACAGTATGAGGGAGGAGGAGGGATGTGGGGATCTGGGGTGGAGCAAAGTAGAGGGGGTCAGCAAGGTTAGAGTAGAGGGAAGGGCACAAAATGAAGTATACAAGTAAATAATCTAAAAACAAGAACAGTAGGTATAAACTTAAAGTGCATTGGGCAATCCAAGCCCCACCAGGGGGCAGTATCGCCACACTGGCCTGTCCTGGCATACCTCTCGGGCTTCCTCTACATTCATACATCGTACCATGCACGCACGCCGATTATGCCGACGTCGAATGTGGCCGCTTTTTAGTAATTGATTAATTTGGTCATGCCATATTTTCCTCGGTCGTCCTCGGCTTCTTTTCCCACTCACGCTGCTTGTGTACAACTTTTTAACCATTCTACTCTCATCCATTCGTTCCATATGTCCAAACCATCTCAGACGCTGGTGCTAAGATGAGCTGTTTGTTATATGCAGACGATGCTGTGTTAATCACTGACAGTAAAGACAATTTGCAAGTCTTAGTGTCAAGGATGTATGAGGCATGCAAAAAGAGTGACCTGGTGATGAATGTGTCTAAATCTAAAGTGATGGTTTTCGAGAAAGAAGAATGTATGACGATTTGTGATATAAGTGCGATGGGCGAGAAATTGGAGCAAGTTACTGAATTTACGTATCTGGGAAGCATGTTTACAAGAGACGGAAAAATGGCAAAAGACATCGAAAGAAGGGTTGGTGCTGGGAATAAAATAAATGCCGCACTCAAAGTCATTACTGCAAATAGAAACATTTTACATAATAATGAAATAAAACGATGTTTTTTTAACTACTTCCACTTTTCAAAGTCAAAGGTGATGGTTTTTGAAAGGGAAGAGCAAATGACAGTTTGTAACATAAGTGTGAACGAAGAGAATTTGGAGCAGGTGAGTGAATTTGTGTATTTAGGTAGCATGTTCACAGCGGATGGCCGAACGGATATTGACGTCGAAAGAAGGGCTGGTGTGGGTAACAAAGTGAATAGAGCTTTAAAAATAGTTATTGGAAATAATAATTTGTCTACCCTAATGTATGGAAGCTAAGCATAGAACTGGCGGAAGAAGGAGAACAGAACAAATGCGGTAGAGATGAAGTCCCTAAGACGTATGTGTGGTAGAACGATATACGAAAGAATCTAAAATGCTGATATGAGAAAGGAATATAGAGCGGAAGAAGGTATTATGAACCAAATTATGAAAGGATCGCTGCGTTGCGTTGGTTCGGACATATGGAGCGGATGGAAGGAGAAATAATGGTTAAGAAAGTATACGTTAATGATGTAAATGGAGTACGGAGTCGAAGCAGACCAAGGAAAACACGGCATGACCAAATTAATAAAATTTTAAAAGTTGGTCATGTTGGAAGTCTGAAGAATCGACGTGCGTGTATGACTCTCTATATGAATTTGGATGAAGCTAGAGAGGTGTGCCAGGATAGAGTAGTGTGGCGGTCCATTCTCTCTGCCTACCTCTACGGGGAAACGGCGTGATGGTTTTTGTTGTTGTTGTTGTCCACTTTTGTCTTTATTTCGATAGCGACCGGTTTCGCCCGGCTCGCTGGCATCAACAGACTGGTGAAACTTTTGCAAGCCGAGTCCGTTATATACGTAGTGATTAGGGGTGGTAAACATTATTCTATACAAAATAATCTTCAAATATTTATGTAAAATTTACTCTATTTATATATTGGTATTACAGGTATTATCAAGAAGATTCGTAAAATTTGAACGTTTTCAGATGGATAAAAAAAAATTTTTTTTTATTTTTATTAAGATTAATTAATTATTAAGTTTTCACGATTTTAAGGATTAATTAAATCTTAAGTTTTCAGATTTCAATTAATAAAATTTTACATACGAGTACATGCCCGAAAAGCAAAAAACTAGATAAATTAGAAATTTTCGAAGTAAATAGTCTAAAATACAACACCCCTGACCAATAAGTTCTTAATGACCAATTACTGTTTGCTTACTCCCCGTTGTTATACCCAATATAAACAAATAAAAAATATTCCTGGAATCGATTACTGTCGAAAAACTGTTTTGTTTGATTCCAGACCTTAGTAGATATATGGGTGGGGAAAACCGAATAAGGCGATGCCAACCTTTTGGACCAAGAACTATAACATATTATATTTAAATTCAGTACAACTTGGCAATCCATCCCGGAAACATTTTCTTGTCTTAAAAAATTAGTAATTGGCATTTTAACCATTTTTTCGTCGACTTATTCCTGTGAATCATTTTTTGCTTCAATGAACTTTATTAAATCAGACATAAGAAGTAGACTTACAGACGAAAGTACTACTCACTAATATATAAACAAAACAAAAATCTCACTAATCATGAAGTTTTGAGGGTTCTACATTTTTTTTTATTAAGTTTTTATTTATTTATATTATTTTGCCATTTATAATCTTGAAAATGTTGTATGATAGAATACCGAACGATGAAATAAGAAAGAAATGTAAGGCAGATGACTGCATCATGAATAACACAACAGCAACAACAAACCATCACGCCGTTTCCCCGCAGGGGTAGGCAGAGAGAATGGACCGCCTCACTACTCTATCCTGGCATACCTCTCTGGCTTCCTCCACATTCATACATCGAGTCATACACGCACGTCGATTCCCCCGGCTTCTGACATGACCAACTTTTAATATTTGATTAGTTTGGTCATGCCATGTTTTCCTCGGTCTACTTCGACTCCTTACTCCATTTACATTGTTAACGTACACTTTTTTAACCATTCTTTCTTCACCCATGCGCTCCATATGTCCGAACCAACGCAGCGAACCTTTCATAATTTTGTTCATAATACCTTCTTTCGCTCTACATTCCTTCCTAATATCAGCATTCAGTGAATAAAATTTAAAAAAAGGATCCCTGAGATGGTTTGGACATATGGAACGAATGGATGAGAGTAGAATGGTTAAAAAGTTGTGCACAAGCAGCGTGAGTAGAAAAAAAAGGCCGAGGACGACCGAGGAAAACATGGCATGACCAAATTAGTCAATTACTAAAAGGCGGCCACATTCGAAGTCGGAATAATCGACGTGCGTGCATGGTACGATGTATGAATGTAGAGGAATCCCGAAAGGTATGCCAGAACAGGGCATTGCGGCGATCCATCCTCTCTGCCTACCCCTCCGGACAAATGGCGTGATGGTTATTTAGTTAGTTAGTTTTGTTGCCATTAATAAGTACTTAATTTAATTTTTTCGATGTATGAATGCTTTGTTTATATTAAAAATCTGAAGTTACACAAACATTTGATGCATTTTTATTTCCATGGCATGTGGCACGCGACATATTATTATATTGAAAAAAAAAATTGGCACTCAGGCTCAAAAAGGTTCGCCATCCCTGCCATAGGAAGTAAATAAGTTAATGTTAAACTTGCACAATTTTCACTTACTTTCAAAATTAAAAATAATGGATATATAATTTAATTGTATCTCAATAGAGACGAAGATGCAAATTGGAAACTGAATATGGTTGATCAAGGTGTTTACAGGACTTATGACCTGTCATTGGTTGGGTTAAGTGCACACTTTATGTAATTACAACATTCCCCCTTCCACCTTTCTTATGACCATGTCTGACAAATTTTTGGAAGTTGTATATATGTTAAAGTACAACGGCAGAATTCACATGTCAGTTTCAATGCGTCATCTATGAAGATTTTGATAATATATGTTAATCTCTAAGATTTATCTATATATAATCTACATACTAACGCTACCTATGAAGATTTATGTTTATTAAGCATTAAGCAGAACATCTTTTTTTTTAACACAATGTGAAAGGCTACCCCACCATTAGCGCATTGTTAGAAGCCGCCTGGAGACGTCACTCCTATCTATATGCCAAACTTAAACCAGATATGTATTACAATTAAATTTTTTTGGATGTATACATATACTTGATTATTATGTGGCGTAGCGTTCCTCATGCTCTTCCCAAGTCCCAGGGAACGGGCCTAGGGATCGCGATGAATATGAGCGAAGAATATATACGAAAGTAAATGTTCAGGCTGATCTGGCTTTGTTGAGCGAAACGGGCTGCTGGGAGCAAAAGGCTCAGGATTGAGAAGCTTGGAAAAAAATCATCAAGGAGGTTAAAAATCTTCAAAAGTTGGCCTTAGGAAAAAGTAAGTGTATGTTAAATTTCCGCAATTTTCAGTAACTTTCAAAATTAATCTTCTTCTTCTCTTCCACCTCTTAATTTAGGTCGTATGACCTGTTTGTGATGGTGGGCTGTCCTGGAATGATGATGTCCAGCCATCTCTCCATCTCTTTGGCAGTCTTCCTGGTATCTCTTGCTGCTTGGGCTTTCATCTTTAACAATTTTTGCAATTCTTGTATTCTCCATGCGGTCCACGTGGTCTCTTCAAAAGCACCTTCTGCTTCTTCCCTAACTCACTGTGTCCTCAACACCACAGACAGACCTTATCGTTTCATTTCTGATCCGATCTCTGAGGGTTTTGCCCACGAAGGAGCGTAGGGTTCGCATTTCTGCTACTCTAAGAAGGTTCTTAGTTCTATTGGTATCGGCTCTGACCTCTATTTTGTACGTCATGATGGGGCGAACGCATGCCTTGTATATTTTGACTTTACTTTCGGTTAGCATGTATTTGTTCTTCCATATGGTGTCGCGCAAGCAACCAGCCACGGCTGTCGCTTTGTTGGTTTGTGCTCGCACCTCGTCATATAAGTCACTGTAGCTACCGATCTCTACGCTTAGGAAAGTGAATCACATGACTTGCTCAATAGGTGTGTTATCGATGACCAGTTTCATCAAAATTTGAACAATGTTTATAACTTTGAGCCTCAATCGCGAGTAATACGACTGAGAAGATGATCTAGGGAAGCCCTTCTTTCCTCAGTGCAAGGGAGTTATACTGTAGCATACCCAAGCGAAATGCCGTAAGTTGGTTATCTAAAGACAGGAGTTTTGAAAGATATGCATCTAACTCAAGACCGATTCTCCCTTCCCACCGCAAGCCTTCCACATAGCAGACATTCCACGCAATGGCGGGCGATTTATCGTAATTTTATTCAGAATACTCCGGAAAGAAATACTCCAGTTTAGTTTCATACATTATTCATTATTCTTGCTACACTTGTTAGTCAAAAAATCAAATGCCTCTTGATGGGAAACCCCGCAGCCGCTTTGCATTCAGAAATGATACATTTGATTCACTATAGAATGTGCATAGATTACATTAAGGTGTGATCAAAGCATTCTAGTCGGTCGATACGTAATATTGTTAGTGGTAATAATATACAAATTACTTTTTTAATATTATAAAAAGGCTTTTTGCTGCGGTCTCCACAACAGTGCTGGCGATTCAAACGTTGTCCTTGACACTAACATTGAAATATATCGATTAATATATTGTGTAGATATCTAGACTGCTTTAATTATTTGGCAGCAAGTGAATGGTGCACTTAAAGTTGTCATCGTAAACATAAACCTATCAAAAAAATATGGAAGTGCACAGCGGTGTTTTCGTACCGACAATTATTATGGAAGGGAAGCATAGTTCTGGTAGAAGCAGAATAAATGCAGTAGAAATGAGATATTTTAGACGAATGTGTAGAAAAATCTGTGTATGGTATAATCTTCATTCGCCTAGCCATTTGACTCGTGAGAAATTGCAAATCATATGAAGACTACAGGGGAAAAACAAGGAATGTCAGTTAAAATTCAAAATAAATGTAATAATGCCATCTAGCGGCATTTGTACGTATCTATCCACAGTAAAATTTTCATACTCAAAAATCATGTGTGTCATTGACTATGGCCAGATAAACGATTGCTAATTGCTAAGAAATATATAGACTTTGATTAGCTTTATTCTCAATTTCTTCAAATTAACCTTTTACTGACATTCCTTGTTTTTCCCCTGTAGTCTTCATATGCTCCACTTTAGTTTTGCTGGTCCATTCTTTCTGCCTGCTCCTTCTTCTTCCTTGATGGTTAGTTAGTTAGTTGGTTAGTATGAATAAAAATGCAACATAAACAAATGCGATATACATCGTTCAAGGTTAAATATATCCACTAATCAATTCTCTTCTGATATGCGGTTAGATTACCTTTTTTATTGTTGAAACGCAATAAAAAAACTAGATTTTCTTACACTACTTCCGCACTAAATTTATCGGAAAAACCCAAAGCTATATTTTAGAATTAATTCCACGAATCAAATATTATAATTAAAAAACATTGGTCAATCGCATGATGAAAATAGTTGAGAATTTCGCGTGTGTGTGTCTAAAAATGATGAGAAATCCCAACGATAAAGCGGTTACTCATATATATAACGAAATCTTATTCTTCTTCTGCTTTATTTACGACTGCGTTCTGTTATTTCTCGGAGCCTGTTCTTGGGATGTAGGGGATACCCGGGCAAAGCGGATGCCATGGGCAAAGCGGATTTGCTTATTTACCACAATACTTAATTAGGTGGCGCTTGAAAGCCTCAAGCTATTCGCGAGAGCGATCAGTCGCCGACACCATGACAGTTTAAAAAAACATGACACAACTCGCACGCATTTTTTTATCCATTAGGAAAAAAAAAACTAATTTTTAGTGATTTCTTAGGAATTTTACAAAGGTAAGTTGCTTGATTAATAATAGTAATGTTGCTTATTTTTTTTATTAATTTTTATTAATAAGTTGCTTATTTTTTTGATTAATATTAGTAATGTTGCTGTTACGCACCTCCTGGACTGACATGGTCAGCAACACAAACGTTCTCCATAGAGCCAGAGTTGACAGAGAGTTGCTGAGCAACATCAAAGTCCGTAAGTTGTCCTACTTGGGCCATGTTCTGAGAGGCGAAAAGTACGCACTGTTACATCTGATCTTGGAGGGTAAGATTGAGGGTCGACGAGGTGTTGGGAGAAGGCAGGTTTCCTGGCTGAGGACCATCCGAGAGTGGACAGGGCTGAGGACCGTGGAGGAGCTGTTCCGAGCTGTCCAGGACAGGGAGGCCTACTCAAGGGTGATAGTCAACGTTGGGGAAACCTGACAGGACACAGAAAGAAGAAGAAGAATTTTGCTTATTATATTAATATTAGTAATGGGGTTCAAAAGGGTAGTAGGGCTACAATGGGGTATGTTTTGCTGGAAGGTTTACCTCTACAAAACGTCGTAAGGCGCCATCTTGCATTTACAACAGCAACACAACTATCAAGTCCAACTCTCTAGCGTCCATGAGAGGTATTTTAAAGACCTCGCGAACCCCGGGCAATGTGGCACATATTACTTAGTGCCATAGCAGATAGAGAGAGGACGAATGGCGAGCTTCCAGTGCCATAAAACTGGATACACCCGGCTAAGGGAAGGTAACCCCGACAGAAAATCCTCCAGAGAAGGCAAGGGGATACCACTCTGGATATTTTTCCCCAGGTCATCACTATGACAGGGAGGCCTACTCAAGGGTGATAGTCAGCGTTAGGGAGACCTGACAGGAAACAGAAAGAAGAAGAATAATGTTGCTTAATCGGTGTGAATGTTATTTCACAAGAATTCTGTAACTTTAATATATTATTAGAGCCAATCTCCCTCCCAAGCCCTCCAGCCTAAAGGCCCGCTGGGTGGCGATGACAGAACGGCAATTTTCAAGAAACGTGCGGACGGCAGAGCTCCGGTGTTGTCCGGACCAAACCATGGCAACGACTGAAAACGGCAAGACCCTCCCGATACAATGAGACCACTCCCAGGTTCCTACCCCCACCACACGGAATGTACCGGCCTTTCAAAACTGCACTATTTGCTCCGCCACTCCCTGTATATAAAAAATTTGCTCACTGCATTTTTCAGTTTAATTAATTTAAAAACAGTAAATTTTCAGGGGGGCCTCGTGTATTTTTTTGTCTGAAAGGGATGCCATGGGCCAAATATGTTTGTTCTATATTGGTCTAAGAGATCTCATTTCTACAGATTGAACTAAGTAATTTTTATATGCATTGATTATTAATAGACTACTCTTCATTTTATTGCTTGAGCTAGAATTTTATTAATCTATATACGAGATATATTAACTCCCCAAATTAACCTTTAAATATAATAAATGACTCTTTATTACAGTTATCATTCGAAGGATTTTACTGGCATTAATATTATTCCCGTCCATATATAGTTTTGATTTTATAAGACTTACACATAATCCATAAATATTATTACGATTTTAAATTTTAAGTAGTCACTTACGCACACACAATATATGGCCATTAATTGATGCAATGAATAACTTCCCACACAAGGAACACGGGCACTCCAATCGTCCCTTTGTCCCCTTTGAATTTTAATTTACCTCCGAAGTACCTGTCTGAGATCATTTCGTGTCCGAGTAGGCACTTGACATTTTGCCGGACATTTTCAGTGAGGGCAACACTTCAGAGCGGCCCCGAAGCGCCCATAAATGCGTTCCCAATATTTATTTTTAAATCGACATTCCATGTTTTGACAGATGCGAAATATAAGATGCGCTCCGCAAGGTTCAAGATATCGAAGGTAAAGTAGGTACCTACCTCCCAAATTATATAGATATTTCAATTTCTCAATATTAGCTTCATACCTTCCTTCATATTTTCATCCTACTCATATTTATTATAATGGCCAACATTTAAATAATGTCAAAATATTTTTATTGATAGGCAGTTACAAAAAAATCGTTAAAAATTAATTTATAATGATATATTCTTCAAATAAAAAACAATTTACAAAAAACATTATGGACTACTTATAGTTTTGCATAGTATGGTACTATTTAAAACAATCTCCAGGATGGAGACCAGGTTTTCTGGAACCAGTACTGGTTTGTCCAGTTTTGCAATGAAGTGGGGCTTGTACTCTAATCGCTCCTCTGCATGACGTATCACGCCAAGTTTCCGCCGTTTTTGGTTATGTGAATTTGAAAGGATTATTTTAAAGAATTAATTGTATCTCAATAGAGACGAAGATGCAAATCGGAAACAGAATATGGTTGATCAAGGTGTTTACAGGACTTATGACCTGTCATTGTTAAGCGCACGCTTTATGTAATACAACATTCCCCATTCCACCTTCCTTCTTATGATAACAATGTCTGACAAACTTTTTGGAAGTTGTATATATCGCACGTTGAAAACAAAAGTGACACTATACAAAAATCTCAATTTTTCAGTGCGGTCATTTAAAGTTTTTGTGAGGTCAATAACTTGACTGTGAGTAGAAAAATATCTAATTTTGTTGTTTTATATATTAGTTTAGATATTATTCTATCAGAATCTAGTTGATTTTAATTAGGTTAATAAGCAGGCAAAACTTTAAATGACCGCACTGAAAAATTGAGATTTTTGTATAGTGTCACTTTTGTTTTCAACGTGCGATATGTTAAACTCTAAGACTACTCTTTACGTGAAAGTTTATACAATCTACATACTAAGGCCATCTATGAAGATTTGTGTTTATTAAGCATTAAGCAGAACATTTTTTTAACACAATGTGAAATGCTACCCCGCCATTAGCGCATTGTTAGAAGCCGCCTGGAGATGTCACTCCTATCTATATGCCAATTTTAAAGTAAAATAAAAACGGAAAACAGTCAAAATCTTATTAAAACGTGAAATTAAATGTTTTTTTTAACGAATAATCACAAGAAACAACGACACGTGTCAAGTTTTGCGCGCGAAAATACACCGCGCGCGCAAGTCTTATCTTGTCGGCCGTCAGTCGACAACTGGGTTGTAGCGTACATATAGCGATGTCGGCTGGCATTCGACAAAGGAGTGGTAAGGGTTAATAATATTAATGTTGAACATTTTTTGGTATTAAAAATAATATGATTTGATCGTGCCACGTTTTCCTCGGTCTTCCTCTATTTCTAGCTCCGTTAACGTCGTTTACATACACCTTCTTCACCATTCTGTCTTCACTCATTCTTTCCATGTGTCCAAACCATCGTAACGATCCTTTCATTATTTTGTTCATAACACTTTCATTCGCACCGCATTCACTTCTTATACTTGCATTTGACACTCTATCATATACAAATTTACCATACATTCGTCTTAGAGATCTCATTTCTAGTGCATTTATTTTACTTTCCTTCTTCTTTTGCCAGTTCCATGCTTCACTTCCATACATGAGGGTTCAATTAAAAACATTATTTTTTTCAAAGCAATGATAATAGGATTACTGAGTCTTCTTCGTCTTCTTTAAGTAGATCTGACGATTTAACCTTTAGAGTTAGTTGGATGGTTTAGACACATGGAAAGAAAGAATGATAAAAAAAATATATGTTAACGATATAAATGTGGCACAATCAAATAAATCAAATATTGAATGTCGACCACGTGAAGAGTCGGAGAAATCGACGTGCGTGCATGATACGATGTAATTATGTTGAGGAATCGAGAGAAGTATATCAGAAATGAAAAGTGTGGCAGCCCATTCTGGGAGACGGCGTGATGGTTAGTTAGTTAGTAACAAACAAACCATCACGCCGTTTCCCCGAAGGGGTAGGCAGAGAGAATGGACCGCCACGCTACTCTATCCTGATAAACCTCTCTAGATTCCTCCACATTCATACAACGAGTCATACACGCACGTCGATTCTTCCGACTTCTAAAATGACCAACCTTTAAAATTTGATTTATTTGGTCAGGCCATGTTTTCCTCGGTCTGCCTCGACTCCGTACTCCTTTTACATTAACGTATACTTTCTTAACCATTATTTCTCCATCCATGCGTTCCATGTGTCCGAACCAACGCAGCGATCCTTTCATAATTTTGTTCATAATACCTTCTTCCGCTCTACATTTCTTTCTTATATCAGCATTTGAGATTCTGTCGTATATCGTTCTACTACACATACGTCTTAGGGACCTCATCTCTACCGCATTTATTCTGCTTTCATCCTTCTTCTGCCAGTTCCATGCTTCGCTTCCATACAGAACAGTTAGTTAGTATATGCACCAAATTCAAAAGGTCAAATCTTGTCGCGTGAATCTAAGATCAATTCAAAACCAATCAACTCAAAGATATCAATGTATTAAGCACGTAATCACTTTATTGTTGCAATACAAAATATTAATTCCTTATCTGTGTGATTAAGATATACAATCGAATTATACAGCGGAAAAATAATATACGATAGAATACTTTATGAAGAAGGAAGGAATTCAAGTCTAAAAGATTCGCGAACCGAAAACTAACTAAATAACTATCACGCCGTCTCCCCGAAGGGGTAGGCAGAAAGAATGGACTGCCGCACTTTCCTTTCCTGACATATTTCTCTCGCTTCCACAACATTCATACATCGTGTCGATTTCTCTGACTCCTCACATGGCCGACATTCAATATTTGATTTATTTGATCGTGCCACGTTTTCCTCGGTCTCCCTCTCTTTCTGGTTCCATTTACATCATTAACATATAATTTTTTTACCATTCTTTAATCATTCCTTCTTCCCATGTGTCCGAACCATCGTAATGATCATTTCATTATTTTGTTCATAACACCATCATTCGCACCGCATTCACTTCTTATATTTTCATTTAACACTCTATCATACACAGAGTATCCTGACATTCGTCTAAGAGATCTCATTTCTACTGCATTTATTCTACTTTCATCCTTCTTTTGCTAGTTCCATGTTTCGCTTCCATACACAAGGGTCGGTAGAAGAACACCATTGTGCACTGCCATTCTAGATTTTTTGGATAGGTTTTTGTTTGCGATGACAAATTTAAGTGCACCATTCACTTTGTTGCCTGCCCCAACCCTTCTTTCAATATCCCTCTCCACTCGCCCATCTCTTGTAAATATACTACCTAAATACACGAACTCAACTTCTTGCTCCAAATTTTCACCATTCACGCTAATGTTCCAGACTGTCAAGATTTCTTCTTTTTCAAAAATCATTACCTTGGACTTATTAACATTCATCATCAGATCATTTTGCATGCATACCTCATACATACAACTCACCAGGACTTGTAGTTCATGCTCGTTGTCTGCAAGTAGGACAGCGTCATCCGCATACAAGAGACAGCTTATTTTGGCACCTACATCCAACCCTTTCAGCTCTTTCATACACTTGTCCATATTTAGATTAAATAACCACGGGGACATTACGCAACCCTGTTTGACACCTTTATTGATATCAAACCAGGCTGCAAGATCTCCATTTACTCTGACACTAGCAGTGCTTTCCGTGTATAGCGACTTAATTGCCGTGATCAGTTTTGTACTTATTCTATATTCAGACAATATTTTCCACAACTTTACTCTATTTAATATATAATATTATTAAAATACGAACACACAAATTATCTGTCACATTTTTCTTCGGTCTTATTAAAGGTGCGCAAGTTATTATGTAATAAATTTTGATAATATCACTTCACACAATACATAATGGCAGTTTATACATTCTTAATTCAGATCTGCATGTAATAAATTGTAAGGAAGTCCGCAGCGACCTCCCAACTTCGACCTTACACACAGCCAGTCCTTTGTTGAATATTTATTCTTGAATGACAATAAAAAGAACGCCCATAAAAATAACATAACATTGCTTAAATGTTTGAGGTAAGTACCTACTTATTTATGCCTTTTTTAACCCTTGGCTCAAGTACCTACTTACTTGCAAGATTTAAAAAAGAATCTTTTTTCTGCGTTTGAAATAGTGTCAAAATTGAGGTTCAACTCATAACCTCAATGTAACAATAATTTATATTTGTTTATTCAATTCACGCTATTTTAAGATTTATTTATTGTTTGTATATAAATATGTAACAATAAATAAATTACTTGTATGATACAGAACACTATTGTGAATGTGTCAAATAAATCAATTAACTAACTATTTGAATAACCATCACGCCGTGTTCCCGAACGAATAGACTTTCACAATTTTCTTTCCTAACATATTTGCCTCGCTTCCTTAATACATCGTGTCAAATACGCGCGTCGATTTCTCCGACTCCTTACGTGGCCGAACTTCAATATTTGATTTATTTGATCGTGCTTCGTTTTCCTCGGTCTTCCTCTATTTCTGGTTCCATTAACATCGTTAACATATACTTTTTTTACCATTCATTATTTCCATGTGTTCAAATCATTTTGATGATCCTTTCATTATTTTGTTCATAACACCATTCGCACCGCATTCACTTCTTATATTTTCATTTGACACTCTATCACAGGGTTTCTACACATTCGTCTGAGAGATCTTATTTCTACTGCATTTATTCTACTTTAATATTTCTTTTGTCAGTTCTATATTTCGCTTCCATTCACAATATAGTCAATATATCGTGCCACGCTTTCCTCGGTCTTCCTCTATTTCTGGTTCCATTTACATCGTTAACATATAATTTTTTTACCATTATTTATTCATTTATTCTTTCCATATGTCTAAACCATCTTAATGATCCTTTCATTGTTTTGTTCATAACATCATCATTCGCACCGCATTCAATTCTTATATTTTCATTCGACACTCTATCATACACAGAGTATCAACACATTCGTCAAAGACATCTCATTTATAAAATATTTGTTGAAATAAAATAATTCAAGTGTTTGTGGTTGTATATTTTGACTACCACTAAATGTTGGATTCAAATAATTATAAATTTAAATAAATTATTACATAAATCGTTTTTGTGCAATTTTAATTTGAACTCAATAAAAATATTCCGTATTACCATTCTGAAATTCCTTAAAATTCGGGGAAACATTTCGATTTGGCAAGTCTAAATTGCATTACGGCGCCCTTGTTTTGCGCAATCATAAGCTTGTCAGTAGGTACCTAATAGCAAACTCTAATCTTGGTATCTATGCGACACGCACCCAAGTAAGGCCTCGTCTCTATGGATAGATGACAAAGTTGGTGTCACAAGGTGTAGACTCCACACTTGGCAGACCACATCCCAAAACGGACAACGCTAACGGAAACCACAGTACATACTCTTCAAGAAGGCCAGACCCCTCGTGGAAGAGGGCAAGAACCTTACTTAGACAATAACCTTATTTACTATGCATAAACCGTTAACCCTTACCACTCCATTATTTTTTGATATTGTTTGTCAACCGACTCTAATTTAAATAATGTCAAAATATTTTTATTGGTAGTTACAAAAAAATTCGTTAAAAATTCATTTGTAATGATTTATTCTTCAAATAAAAAACAATTTAATAAAAAAAACATTATGGACTACTTATAGTTTTGCATAGTATGGTACATTTGAAGACTACAGGGGAAAAACAAGGAATGTCAAGGTTGATTTGAATAAATTGAGAATAAAGCTAATCAAAGTCTATATATTCCTTAGCAATTAGCAATCGATTATCTGGCCATAGTCGATGGCATACATGATTTTTGAATATGAAAATTTTACTGTGGATAGATACGTACAAATGCCGCTAGATGGCATTATTACATTTATTTTGAATTTTAACCGACATTCCTTGTTTTTCCCCTGTAGTCTTCATTTTAAAATAATCTCCAGGATGGAGACCAGGTTTTCTGGAACAGGTCTCACAAAACCACACTGTTTCACATCTTCCCCCTGGAATCTTTCTGTTACTGCACACAGTACAGTCTTTAGAACCTTTGTCCAGTTTCGCAATGAAGTAGGGCTTGTACTCTAATCGCTCCTCTGCATGACGTATCACGCGAAGGTTCCGCCATTTTAGGTTATGTGAATTCGCAAGGATTATTTTATTGTAAAATGAAAACGGAAAACAATCAAAATCTTATTAAAACGTGAAATTAAATGTTTTTTTTAATGAATAATCACAAGAAACAACGACACGTGTCAAGTTTTGAGCGCGAAAATACACCGCGCGCGCAAGTCTTATCTTGTCGGCGGCCAGCCGACAACTGAGTTGTAGCATACATATAGCGATGTCGGCTGGCATTCGACAAAGGAGTGGTAAGGGTTAATGATTATATCACGTGATTTTTTTTAAATGTCGAACTAAAAATTAATACGAGTGAAAACGTCTGTTTTCTATAAGGTTTAATTAAATAGTCCATTTTTTTGGCCGAAACACTATGACACTTTAACATTATTACTGTTAAAATAAAATTTAAAACACTGTTATAATATCACAATTTCTTTTTATTCACTGAGAGTTTCGCGACAGCTGTTCGCCAACTGATGTTGGCATCATCAGGTGTTACCTAACCTAACACCTGATGATGCCGACATCGATTGGCGAAACAGCTGTCGCGAGACTCTCAGTGAATAAAAAGAAATTGTGATATTATAACAGTGTTTTCAATTTTAACAGTAATATAAGGTTTATTAGAAATTCGTCTTTTAAATGAGGTTGCAAAAGAGATAGACCTCTTTGGATGCAATTATGGCGAATTCCTGAATACCCTCACGATAAAGGCAAATTACTGTCTTTTCCTATTCATAAGATTCTATGTATATTTCCTTTGATATTCTTTTTTTTCAACCTTTACATCCATTTGGCTCGCGCTGTAATGATGTAAGGAGTTTTTTCAACAAAATAATAATAATAATAATACAGATTTACCATACATTTGTCTTTTTTTTTAAAAAAACCCAATTGGGTTATATGGATACATTTTTAGATCTTACTATTAATTATGTATTGTTTCAGATATTTTTTATATTGAGTTTTAGCGAGATTCCTTGTGTCTTTTGGTAGTTCATTGTAAAGTTTCAGTCCATTGTTCAATATCCTTGATTGTCCTGTCTTAGTTCGTGCATTCGGTAAGTGATATCTGTCACAGTTCCTGGTCCAGTGTCTGTGTATGTCTGAATTTTTAGTTAATTTGTAGCTGCTGTCTGTTGTCTCTTCCATGGTCATTCTGTGTACAATTTTCAAGATCTCAAATTTGGTCAGGTCTGATATGTCCATTTGTTCTGTTTGTCTGTAAACTTGTATGGTTGGGGTAAGGTAGTTAACATTATATGCTAATTTTATTATTTCATTTTGTTGTCTTTGGAGTCTGGAGATGTCCTTTTGGTTTCCTGTCCCCCAGAAGGGAATCATATATGTCAGTCGGCTTTTAACATACGCTTCGGACATCATAACTTTTTCCCTTCTTGGTATGTACGAGTAATTCTGTATTTTGTAGAAGAGGGAGTAAAGCGATCTTAGTGATCTCTTTTTTGTACATCTTTCTTCTGCCAACTTCAAGCTTCACTTCCATACATAAGGGTCGGCTCAAGAACACTATTTTTCACTAGATTTTTTGGATAGGCTTTTGTTTACGATAAAAACTTTAACATACCTATGTGCACCATTTACTCTGTTGATATGTTTTTCAATTTTTCTATTCATGGTTCATTCATTCTATTTATTCTATTCATATACCCTAGACCGGGTGGTGGTCTAGGGGATAGAACGCTTGGCTCCTGATCGAGGGGACATGGGTTCAAGCCTGGACACGACCCGATTCCTTCTTCATTATAAATGAGCGATTTTCTGCTAACATTGAAGATTATAAAAATAAATTCTAACATCATTGATATAAATCCTTGAATTAAAAAAAAAATTAATGAATGAAGAAAGAATGGTAAAAAATTTATGTGTTAATGATGTAAATGGAACCAGAAATAGAGGAAGACCGAGGAAAACGTGGCACGATCAAATAAATCAAATATTGAATGTCGGCCATGTGAGGAGTCAGAGAAATCGACGCGCGTGCATGACACGATGTATGAAAATATGTCAGGAAAGAAAAGTGTGGCAGTCCATTCTTTCTGCCTACCCCTTCGGGGAGACGGCGTGATGGTTAGTTAGTTAGTTAGTTAGTTAAATAATAAAATAAAAACAGCGTCTAGTTTTCTGTACGAGTATATAGGTATGCACTGTCACTCACACTCTTGCAAACATTCTCCCCGAATAAACGGACTCTACTCGACCGACATTATTAGTATGTATTGCAAGTTCCCGCTGACGCATGACAGATCACAATGTTGCGGCGAACACGTTTCTCCAGTACTTTGTGTAAGTGTCAAGGACAAGTCTTCTAAGAATAATGCATAATGACGTAAAAATATATTTATACTAGTTGCAACCCGTGAAATATTCACGGAAGTAAAGATTTTCTACCCTTTAAAAACTTGGTTCACTTTACAATCGTAATCTGCAATAATTAAAGAGAAGGATGGAGTGCCGCATCAGTTAAAGTGTTACAGTCTATTCTTTCTGCCTACCCTTTCGGAGAGACGGCGTGATGGTTAGTTACGCGGTCTCCTCGGAGATCGGCGTCTTTCATATTAGTGAAAATACGTTCAGAAGGCAAATACGCTTAATTTTGGAGAGTACCTTGTCTTCTTAATGTCGAACCATCTTACATGCGTTTCTGGTAGTATACTATACACAATATGTTATTTTACCTGTTTTCAATAGATGCTTTAAAAATTAATTTTGTAATGTCTATTGAGGAAATTAACTGATTTGATTTGAAAAAAAGATTTGTTTTTCCCTGATTCTATTTTGCAATATGGCAGTGCACAATGGTGTTCTTGTGCCGACCCTTATGTATGGAAGTGAAGCATGGAACTGGCAAAAGAAGGATGAAAGTAGAATAAATGCAGTAGAAATGAGATCTCTAAGACGAATGTGTGGCAAATCTGTATATGATAGAGTGACAAATGCAAGTTATAAGAAGTGAATGTGGTGCGAATGAAAGTGTTATGAACAAAATAAGGAAAGGGTCGTTAGGATGGTTTGGACACATGGAAAGAATGAGTGAAGACAGAATGGTAAAGAAGGTATACGTAAACAGCGTGAACGGAGCTAGAAATAGAGGAAGGCGGAGGAAAACGTGGCACGATCAAATCAATCAAATATTGAATGTCGGTCAGGTGAGGAGTCGGAGAAATCGACGTGCGTGCATGACAAGATGTATAAATGTAGAGGCAGTGAGAGAAGTATGTCAGGACAGAACAGTGTGGCGTTCCATTCTTTCTGCCTACCCCTCCGGGGAGACGGCGTGATGGTAAGTTAGTTAGTTAGTTAGTTACCTACCAAAAACATTGTTTTTGGTAAATTTTTAAATACAACGAAATGAATGGTTAACTGTGAATACTAACTTCACATGGTCGTATAACTCTTGAAGATGCTTAGTCTCCTTGATGATGTTATTCCAAGCTCCTCGATGCTGTGTCTTTTGCTCCCAGCAGTCCGTTTCGTCCACCATAGCCAGATCAGCCAGAACATTATCCATCAGTTGCTGCTTAGGCCTTCCTAGAGGTCTTACTCCACCTGGTCTTGAGGCATTCAGGGTCTTGATTGCTTTGGTCTCTTCGGCTCGGCATACGTGCCCAATCCACGCTAGGCGACCGGCTCTCACGATGCACTGTCAATATACATCCAATAAAATTATGTTGAATGAAAAAAATATGATTAATACGAATGAAAATGTAGACAATAATTAATACGAATGAAAACGTCAGTTTTGTAGAAGTTTTAGTATATTTTATGGGAATGACATGTTTCGCCCTTTTAACGCATTATCAAAGGTGACAAAATTTCAGCTCGTTGCTGTTTATATACACTAGTAAATGGAGTTAAAACTAACTACTTAAAACTAAGACAGAGGATGTTAAGGTGTTGTGTGTGGTCTGTTCTGTTATATGGGTGTGAGACATGGACATTACAAGTAAATACAATGAACCGGTTAGAGGCATTTGAAATGTGGCTTCACCCAAGAATGTTCAGGATCCCATGGACAGACAGAGTGACGAACATAGAAGTCCTGAATCTTGCAGAAGTAAATAGAGAGCTGCTGACATTGATCAAAGTCCGCACGATTTCATATCTGGGTCACGTTCTACGAGGAGAGAAATATCGCCTGCTGCATCTGATTTTGAAGGGAAAAATAGAGGGCCGCAGGGGGGCAGGGAGAAGGCAGATCTCTTGGCTGCGCAATGTGAGGGAATGGACGGGAATCGGAACTGTGGAGGGGCTATTCCGGACAGCGCAGGATCGCCAACGTCGCGTCGGGGGGACCTGACAGGGCACTTTAAGAAGAAGTAGTAAATGGAGCAGAATATGGTAATTAACGAAAATTGAAGTGACTTTATACATTTTTAACAAATAATTATTTGGGTTGGTCCAGAAATATTGGAAAGTGTTTCTTGGAACTCGTTATGAAATTTTATGACAATGATTACATACTAAATGATATTATGTAAATCAAAAATCAGTTATTTGAGGTAGGACGAAATAAAGTGTTTCTAAGATAAACATATTCTTACAAACTGTTTGTAAGTGCCGAGAAACTACGAGTGACCCAAAGAGCCATGGAAAGAGCCATGTTAGGAATAAGCCTAAGGGACAGAGTCAGAAACGATACGGTGAGAGAAAAAACAAAGGTCACTGACATCATCCACCGGGTGGCGACTCAAACTAAAATGGCAATGGGCAGGTCACGTAGCCAGAAGCTCAGATGAAAAGTGGACAAGAAGACTGCTGACTTGGAGACCGTGGACGGCAAAGAGAAGTGCAGGGCGACCGCAACCACGGTGGAAGGATGATCAGAACAGACATGTCGGAATAACCTGGATGCAGTCTGTACAGGACAGAGTGACATGAAAGCGAATGGAAGAGGCCTTTGTCCAGGAGTGGACGGGAATAGGCTGAGGAAGAAGAATACTGTAATTTAATTGTCCAGTTTCGTCATATAATTCTTAAAATTAATTCATGATAATATTTTTTTTTTATAAAATATCAAAAGCACGCTAGACGCTCATAAATTAACAGAAAAAATCGCAATAAAATTAAAGTACTCGCTGCATACAAAAACACACAATAGTATACTTAGGAAAACTTTAACATATGTAATAGTTATATGTATCATACAAAATAAAAACATGTTTTTATATTATAATATTATATACATTAACATATATTGGTGAATTGTATGTATGAGGTATGCATGCGAAATGATCTGATGATGAATGTTAATAAGTCCAAGGTAGTGATTTTTGAAAAAGAAGAAATCATGACAGTCTGCAACTGGTGAAAATTTGGAGCAAGTAGTTGAGTTCGTGTATTTAGGTAGTATGTTTACAAAATATGGGCGAGTATTTGCGGTCGCCCTGCACTTCTCTTTGCCGTACACGGTCTCCAAGTCAACAGTCTTCTTGTCCACTTTTCGTCTGAGCTTCTGGCTACGTGACCTGCCCATTGCCATTTTACAGTCGCCACCCGGTGGATGACGTCAATGACCTTTGTTTTTTCTCTCACCGTATTGTTTCTGACTCTGTCTCTTAGGCTTATTCCTAACATGGCTCTTTGGGTCACTCGTAGTTTCTGGGCACTTTACTTGGACAATGTAACAATTTCAAGACCATAAGTACCAACTGGCAGAACGCAGGCTTCATAGACTTTTCGTTTCAGGTTGATAGATATTTTCCGGTTTTTATGGATGTAACCCATGTTTCCGATTGCTGTCCAGCTTAGTCCATTAGGATTTATGTGCAAATATTAATTATCCTTGTTACTAAACATGTTCTTTTTTTGTAAAAGCCCTTGTGGCGTTTATGTCAAAAATAAATAAATTAATAATTAATCTAAATAAATTAGTAGTTAAGTGTAAACTCATCTATTGGTCTCCAGTTTGCCCAAGAGGAATGCGGTGGGATAAAGCCTTGCTTTCTGCCTACGCCTTCGAGGAGACGGCGTGATGTTTAGTTTTGATAGTTGGGCTAAATTTTAATATTATACGGGGCAAAAACATTTAGAAACCTCTACTCTATAAGGTTATTGTCCATGGATAAACGTTACATGGTAAATATTCAAAATAAATGAGCGATTATATGTATATACAATTTAGAATTTACATAGTTTTTTTCCATCCATATAAAAACGTTTTAGAACTATTATAAACAATTTGACAAAAAAAAGTACCTGTGCAAATAGAGATCCATTTTTAAATGTTCACAAGAAGACAAGAACATGTCTCCCGAACGCTTCTAGAATAACAATTGCTTTAAGATGGAAATAATTTATGTTTTCTGTCATTTTTTTGCACAAAAAGGCGAGACACAAACCGCTTCACACGCGAGTCGGAATAATGAAAAAAGATTCGCCATAGAAGAAGCGTTTCCATAAATAGGAAATAGAAAATGTACGTTTGTTTAAGTGGCACACGAAATAATGGAAAATTTGGGTATTCAACGCGAAACTAGGTCGTAAATAAATTGTTTTAAATAGGAATACCATATCCCGAGCGGCCATTTTGCTCAAGATGGACATAACCGTTCAATATGCACAGCATAATATAAACTAAATTCGGTCATAAATATGAAAATAATACGCCATCTGTTGACCGATTGAAAAATTATTGCTACTGTCAAATTTGTATATACTTGAGTTCACAAATAAGTAATTTTGAAGGTTCCTCGTTTATAGCAATTTGAATTAAGTGTAAATAAAGATTTGTTTTATGATTTAGGCACATGAAACGGATAATTCAAATTTAATTGTTAATAGAACTTTTAAATTGCGATTTAAATATGAAATAGGCCAAAAAATATGCCTAAATTACACGAATACGTAATGTGTTACAAATCTAAATAATGGACGTACATGGCATATGATATGATGAATTAGCTCAAAGTATTAATGAATAATTTTACCAAATATAAATATTGTGACGAAGTTAACCCTGTCTGCCTATTTTTGCTGTGAAACTGTACAATGTTTATGAATAAAATGACAATTATACGACTAGTGACACCTATTGACGATTTATTAAAACAGATACTTAATGACATTTAAAATGGTTCAAATCTTTGGTACGAATCACGAAGCATGGCGCGAGTATTGTGTTCGCTGGAATATTCTCAAAATAGAAATTTTGTTTCAAAGTTTAAAATTAAACTCGGTGTGGCATCCTCACATGTTTAACCGGACAATCTGATCGTATTTCAACAAGTATAACGCTCTAAACTGATCTTAATATCGTAATTATATCGTCACATCTAACTACTCAGGTAGGTAATCCAAAATAATTCGTTATTGTTTATTATTTGACATATTTTGAAGTTTTTGATATCAGTGAAAACACTTTCTCAACAACCACTCCGCTAGAAAGATGAAATATCACGACTCCTAACTATTTTAGAATACTTATTTAAAATGTTAAATACTTACAATTATATTGTTTTGTGATCTTATTCGAATCTAAATAGATTTTTAAATGTAAGTGTAAAAATGGTTACACCTATTTTTTAAAGCAAATGTTGATATCTACGAATTTTATTTTTGTTTTATTCATATCGTTTCAATTATATGCTATCATTTATGCATGATAATATAACATTTTTTAAAGAAATAGATTAGATAATGTTATTTTTGTTTTGCGTTTGTATTTTAATAACATTATTACAAATATTTAACATTTATGCAGTCCATGTCAACTGCAAACTTTTAGATTAAATTTTGATATTGTTTTATCGTTTGTGTATGGTTCTAATAATTATTTAATTGCAACTTCAATCAAGTCCAATAATTATATTTATATCAACGAAATAATACACTATCTTCTTTCCGTGAAGTCTTCTCTGAAAGTTAGAATGGAATGAATTTGAAATTTTGAACTATAAACAAATTTTTGTAAAGTATTTTTTTTTATTAACCCGTTGACGTTAAAAGCTAAAATTTCTCATAAGTAGCATTCATTTTAAATATCAATTTAAAAATAAAATACAAGATGGATGAATGCATATTGGTATAAATAATTAATTGATCATTGGATGGGTTTGACATATGAAATGATTGGTTAAAAAAAAGTAAGCTGATGATGTGAATGTTTCATGAAATTAAGGAAGACGTTGGCATGTATGGTACAACTAGACGTCTTTCATATCAGTGAAAATACCATTGGCCCCAAACAGTGTCAAATGCCGTTCTCTGGACCATGGCAGGCGAAAAGCCTATTAGAGAACAAGTCGCTAGACGCAAATGGCAGTGGATCGGTTACACTCTGAAAAGGAACCCAGCCTGCATCGCTCAGGGCGCACTAGACTGGTCCCCTATGGGGGGAAAGAGAAAGCGAGGCAGACCTAGAGCCACCTGGAGAAGAACCCTGCGGGACGAGGTTAAGGCGGCAGGCCTCACTTGGGATGATGTTAGGCATCAGGCATGCGATAGAGTCAGGTGGAGAAGGTTCCTTGAGGCCCTATGCACCACGGAGGTGTGACAGGACAAAAAGAAGAAGAAGAAGATTATTGTTATTTTTTTGAAAAAACTCCTTACATCATTACAGCGCGAGCCAAATCGATGTAAGGGTGAAAAAAAGAATATCAAAGGAAATATACATAGAACCTTATGAATAGGAATATGCCAGTTATTTCCTTGCTGCCTTTATCGTAATTGCATCCAAAGAGGTCTATCTCTTTTGCAACCTCATTTAAAAGATGAATCGCTTTCAATACAGGAGGACTTGGAAGGGCCTCTGTGCGGCAATTTGGGGCATAAAATAATATATGCCCCTTGCTCTGCTATAACTATGGGGAACGTATAGATTTAGTTCTCTCAGTATTCCTCTGGACTGTAAATACCTCCGAATAATATTTTTTTTAAATGCTTGCCTAGAAAGATCATTGGACGAGTTTCAAGAGTGTTGAAATCCAACATTCCTGAGAGAAATAGTGAGGGGTACACTAAAGGATAATAGTTATACTCCCTGAGGTATAAAAATCTTAAAAATCGTTTCTAGATCCTTTCTAGTTCTAATGTGACTGTTCTTTCTCTGGGAATAATTTAAATATTTTTTTTTGTTATTTTAGGATGCTGCTTGAAAACAAAACTGTCGCCGAAGGCTTCTTTCAAAAGCACCACAAATTTGTACGAACATCAGTCGACGATGTAACCCTTAAAAACTTCACAAATCTGGAGGGAGACGAACTGCGGGTGGCGTTCATCTCAAACATCCCGCAAGTGCGGGAGTTTAACCAAGGCTTAAAGATGCTGGAGGAAGACGAGAGACCAGCAACCGTGTGCGGGAAGAAAGACGCCCGGAGAGCTAAGAACCTGAAAGATGATGGAAATACCGCAGTCCAGAAGGGAGACTGGTTTAAAGCGTTGACCCTATATTCGAAAAGCTTAATATTTATGCCTGTTGACAATCGTAAGTTTGTTTTAATTATAATATATAAAATGAATTTTGCTATCTGAAATTTCATGGTAGTAGTTCATTGTAGTTCATGTAAATAATGAAAAAAAAGAAATTGTTTCTCAAACAATGATGTAAAACTCCATATTAAATAATTAATACGTCAGTTTTCTAGAAGTTTTATTATATTTACTGCGGACGCCACGTAGACACTGATGTCAAACACAGGACAAACACCGCCTGGCTCAAGTGGAGGTCTCTGAACAAATTCCAATCAGGGCCAAGGGCAGAGTCTACAAGACTGCAGTGAGACCCGCCATGCTGTATGGAGCAGAGTGCCGGACCAACAAAAAAGTCCACGAACGTCGAGTCCACGCTGCCGAGATGAAAATGCTGAGGTGGGCCGGAGGCATCACAAGGGTGGACCTCGTAAGGAACGAATACGTGAGGGGTAGCTTTAAGGTTGCCCAGATAAAAACGCAAAAATTAAGAGAATCTCGACTCCGGTGGTACGGTCATGTGATGCGAATCAAATCAAATCAGTTTATTTCATCAACAGACATTACAAAATTTATTTTTAAGGCATCTATTGAGAACAGGTAAAATAATATATTATACTCGTATATAGTATACTACCAGAAACGCATAAGAAATGGTTCAACATTAGGAAGACAGGATACTCTCCAGAATTAAGAGTATTTGCCTTCTGAACGTACTTTCACTAACATGAAAGACGTCGATCTCCGAGGAGACCGCGTTCAGCAGACTAATTGCTCTTCCCACCGGTGTCACCAGAGGCAGATTGGTTCTGGCAGCCGGTAGGTAAAACAATCTGTGCTGTCGCTGTCGGAGATATCTATCGGGGACAAAAAGCCGAACACCCTCCAGTACGGCCGAGTTCTCGAAGTATCCCCTAATTAATCTAAAGAAATGGGTAATTAGATGTCCATCTCTTCAAGCTGTAGAGAATTTGTTCGAAGAGACAGTGAACACATTGTCCAAAAAGCGCAAAATGGCAACATGGTGCGTCAACATGGAAAAGGAGCTCCAACGCGAGAACCTGAGGGTGGAGATGAGTCAAAATAGAAAAGTTTGGCGTTTTCGTACGAGGAGGGCCGACCCCAGATGATGGGAAATGGCAAAGGGAAAGAAAGAAGAATGACATGTTTCGCCTTTCTAAGGCATTATCAAATGCTTTTGATAATGCTTTGGAAGGGCGAAACATGTCATTTCCATAAAATATAATAAAACTTCTAGAAAACCGACATTTTCATTCGTTTTAATTTAATAAAAAAATGGTAAAAATCTTTTTAAACATTAAATTTATTTAATTATTTATAATATTTGGTTATTCCGAAACATGTTTGATATTTGATTTAAATTTTTTTTTTAATAAATGTTAGTGCTGTATACAAAGTATATAAAATGAGAAACATTAAACATTTACAAAACAAAGTAATGGCGAACATACAAGAAATAACATTTTAGTTTACAAAATTCTATAGATATTCTTCTTCTTCCTAGACATCTCTCCATTGCTGGGTGTAGGTTTCTTCAAACATTCTCGTTTTTTTCATTAGCCCATCTTTTTTAGGGTCAACTGATGCTATTTTTTCCCTCCCATAATCTCCACATCAAGATTCTGGGTATCCATATCTCTGTTCTCTGTCTGGCGTTTGCCAACATGGTCCATCACATCGACAAGCTTTATCCGGCATCTGATTTCGAAATTGTGTATTTTGTATAGACTTCTTCTTCTTCTCCGGCGCTACAACCCTTGGTGAGTCTTGGCCTCCTCCAAGAAACGTCTCCATCCCGTCCTATCTTTGGCCGCCATCTCCCAGTCTTGCTGCTCCAGGACCCGACAATCTGCCACGGCACCATCCAGCCATCGCAGTCTCGGTCTACCGATGCTTCTTCGCCCTGCTGAATTGTCATACAACACTCTATTGGGGGGCTCCAGATCTCCCATGCGGTGCAAGTGCCCTAGCCAGCGCAGTCTGTTAATCTTTGTAAACTTGACCACGCTGACGTCCTGGTATAGATCGTAAAGCTCTGTGTTGTATTTCCTTCTCCACGTCTGACCATCCTTAATGGGTCCGAAGATTCTGCGGAGGATCTTCCTTTCGAAGCAGTTTATTTTGTTTTCATCCTGTTTAGTGAGCGTCCAAGTGTCCGAGCCATATGTTAGGACTGGTCTAATCAGCGTTTTATATATTGTGGTCTTTGTCTTTCTAGACAGTAGGCGTGACTTTAGGTGCTTATTGCGGCCAAAGTAGCATCTGTTTGCTGCGAATAGCCTTTTTCCAATCATTTATTTTGTTTAGACTTATATAAAATAATTAATTTCTTTTACTGTGTTATTTCCAGTGTCTGATATAGCCATCATCGTGGCGAACCGTTCAGCTGCACTCTATCATCTTACCAAGTATGAGGATGCTCTTCAGGACATTTCTCTGTCTTTGAAGTACAACTACCCCAGGGAGCTTCGCTTCAAAGTGCTGGACCGGAAGGCGAGATGTTTCTTGGCTCTGAAATGGAACAATGAGGCCATCACTGCTTTCAAGTAAGGGGTTGCACAAAAAAATAATAAATTCTGAAATATATACATTATTCATCTCTTTACATCATGACAGCATGAGTCAAATCGATGTAAAGGGTATTATAGCTATCATAGTGATTCTCGTGACATGTGATAGGTAGCTAATCTATCGCCATTTTATTGTCGCGTGAATTCTACACCAGACCAAAGACAGTGTGCCAATCACACTGCCCTCGCCGAGAATTGAACCCAGAACCTTCAAGGTGGCAGTCAATGCACTTACCACTCGGCCACCAAGGTCATCATTGAATAATTAATACGAAAGAAAATGTTTGTTTTATAGAGTTTTATTATATTTTACGAGAATGACATGTTTTGCCTTGTTAAGGTCAATGTCCAAAAACTAAGTACAGTAGAACGTTGTTTATCTGGATTAATTGTGACCAGAGATGTTCAGGATACCAATTTTCTGGATAATAATGATAGTGTACACATGTTATCTCTAATAAATAATGACAGGTTGAAACTCAAACACAGCGGGAGACTGACTGTCCGTAGGATGCGGGGGAGAACGAGAGGAGGAGGGGGGAGAAGGATAATGCAACTCACACCCAATGTTGTGTAGATGTGGTGGGGTAAGCTTAGTCACCCGTAGGTCACGGTACAGAACGCTTCATGATCTCGGCTTGTCCGGATAATTGACGTTCCGGTTAACTAACGTCCGGATAAACGACATTCTACTGTATCATCCAAAATTATCTGAAAACTTTGCTCCTAAACATAGTAAATGTTCTTGAAAACATATGTTTTCATTGGTGTTCTTGTGCCGACCCTTATGTATGGAAGTGAAGCATGGAACTGGCAAAAGAAGGATGAAAGTAGAATAAATGCAGTAGAAATGAGATCTCTAAGACGAATGTGTGTCAAATCTGTATATGATAGAGTGACAAATGCAAGTATAAGAAGTGAATGTGGTGCGAATGAAAGTGTTATGAACAAAATAAGGAAAGGGTCATTAAGATGGTTTGGACACATGGAAAGAATGAGTGAAGACAGAATGGTAAAGAAGGTATATGTAAACGGCGTGAACGGAGCTAGAAATAGAGGAAGGCTGAGGAAAACGTGGCACGATCAAATCAAATATTGAATGTCGGTCACGTGAGGAGTCGGAGAAATCGACGTGCGTGCATGACAAGATGTATGAATGTAGAGGAAGCGAGAGAAGTATGTCAGGACAGAACAGTGTGGCGTTCCATTCTTTCTGCCTACCCCTCCGGGGAGACGGCGTGATGGTTAGTTAGTTAGTAGTTATATTACAGTGGAACCTGGATAATTGGCATTCCAAGGCACCAGGCTTACAATGGTCAATTAACCAGGTTTTCTAATTATCCAGTTTTTCATGTATCCAGGTCCAGATTGTGCTTTGGTTTTTTAACCAGATTTTGTAACCACATAAACAGAAAAGCAATTAAAACAATTCATCGCTTCGCTTTGCTAAGGCATTATCAAATGTATCAGACATTAGATAATGCCGAAACACGTCATTCCCATAAAATATAATAAAACTTTTAGAAAATGGGGGTTTTCATTCAGGATGCATTCAACTATCTTTCATTAGTTCTATCCAGTATTCTACCGTGCATATCATAAAATATTAATTTTCAGGGAAACCGTTTCGGCTCTAGACGAAGCAAAAATACCGAAAGAGAAGAAACATAAAATGCAGACAGACGCCCAGCTGATGATAGAAATTTTAAACAAGAGCATTCAAATGCTGAATCCGAAGAATAAGCAGCTCAACCAGGCTGCACACAAGTCGGCAGCCTCGCCCAGGAAGGTTCCGGAGCTCCCTCAAGTGAGCGGGAAGAACAACAAGATCTACGAGGCGGCATCCGAGGCCCTCACCGTGGAGTCTACCGAGTCCGAAGGAAGGTTTGCCCAGGCCACTAGAGACGTTTCCGTGGGTGAAATAATGGTCACGGAAAAGGCGCACTGCAGTGTGCTCCTGGCCGAGTATTCGCAAACGCACTGTTACGAATGTTTTAAAAGGTAAATTAAAAAAATTGACAGTATGACAGCGTGGCAGTCTAACAGTGTGACAGTCTTAGAGAATGTCTGACAGTGTGATTGTCTGAGATAGTGACAGTCTGACAATGTGATTGTCTGAGATAGTGACAGTCTGACTGTCTGAGAGTGTGATAGTCTGACAGAATGACAGTCTGACTATCTGAGAGTGTGATAGTCTACAGAGTGACAGTCTGATAAAGTGATTGTCTAACTGCGTGACAGTCTGACAGCGTGAGAGTCTGAGAGTCAGTGTCAGTGAATTAATTTGATGATACCGTAAAAAAGGGAAACATGCCATTCACATAAATTATAATAAAACTTCTAGAAAACAGACGTTTTAATTCGTTTTTTTTATTATTGACGTTTTAATTTATTATCATATATACAGGATGCGGCAGCATAACTTCCTTTTTTTAAATGTGCTCCATTCAGTCAGTTGATGTCGTAGTGGAGCGCTAGTGGTCTCGTTCGAGAGGCGAAACTACAAAGTTTTGTCCAGATACGGGATTTCAAAAAATCCCATAGAAAAAAATCACAAGGGGACAAATCGGAAGAGCGGGCCGGCCCCTCTAAATCGCCCCTAATTGAGATGAGGCGCTCTGGGAAGTGTTCCCTCAAAACAGGGATCCCGTGACAGAAATCCCCGGTTTATGTGAACCGTCCAGGGACCCTAAAAGAATTGAAGACCAACATCCAGGAAGAAATTGCCAAGATAACACCTGATATGCTGGCAAGAGTCGTGACAAATGCCAGAAATGGGTTTACTGGGCGACGTCACCTACCAGATTTGATCTTTAAAAACTACGCAAAACAAAACTTTAGGTATGTGCCTACATTATAAAAAACAAATAAAAAATTTCAGGTTAAAACAATGAGTTTTATTAAGTTTTGAAAAAAGGAAGTTATGCTGCCGCACACCAAGTAAATATTAGTTTAAAAGTATATTTATAGAAGAAATCGGGCGATTTATTTTATCTCGTCTTATTTGCAGATGCCTTGTGCCGCTACCATGCCCCACCTGCTCCAACGTTATATTCTGCAGCGAATCCTGCAAAAATAAAGCTCTCAACTCGCATCACGTGTACGAGTGTCCAATTTTACGCATCATTTGGGAGTCCGGGTGCTCCATCACTTGCCACATGGCCCTCAGGATTATCACGCAGCGACCCCTGTCATACTTCAAAGATCTGAGACCGAAACTAAACGAGGAAATAAAGGGAAAATATATTTTCAACGACTATCGCTGCGTTTATAATTTAGTACGGCACGAAAACCAAAGATCGAAAGCGGATTTCTTTCAAAGAACACATATGGCCGTGTTTTTGATGGAGTTGCTAAAAAAAACTACATATTTTTTAAACGGCAACACAGAATGTGCCGCTAATGGCAACGGAACGTCTAATTCAAATACTTCGGACGTGGAAGCGTATATCGGTGGATTGATCTCTAGAAATTTACAAATTCTGCAGTTTAACGCTCACGAAATATTTGAATTGAAATGCGACTTGCCGAACGAGAGCGAACAGGTGTTCAGAAAGGATTTAGGAAAGACGGTCTTCCTTGGAGGCGGTCTCTATCCAACGTTAGCTCTGTTCAATCATTCGTGTGAACCGGGAGTTGTAAGGTAATATATTTTTTCAACATAACTAACTAACTAACTAACCATCACGCCGTCTCCCCTCGAAGGGGTAGGCAGAAAGAATGGACTGCCACACTTTTCTTTCCTGACATATTTCTCTCGCTTCCTCAACATTCATACATTGTGTCATGCACGCGCGTCGATTTCTCCGACTCCTCACATGGCCGACATTCAATATTTTATTTATTTGATCGTGCCACGTTTTTCTCGGTCTTCCTCTATTTCTGGTTCCATTTACATCATTAACATATAATTTTTTTTACCATTCTTTCTTCATTCATTCTTTCCATATGTCCAAACCATCTTAATGATCCTTTCATTATTTTGTTCATTGTCCCATCATTCGCACCGCATTCACTTCTTATATTTTCATTCGATCATACACAGAGTATCCACACATTCGTCTAAGAGATCTCATTTCTACTGCATTTATTCTACTTTCATCCATATTTTGCCAGTTCCATGCTTCGCTTCCATACATAAGGGTCGGTAGAAGAACACCATTGTGCACTGCCATTCTAGCTTTTTTTGGATAGGTTTTTATTTGCGATGACAACTTTAAGTGCACCATTAACTTTGTTGCCTGCCCCGACCCTTCTTTCAATATCCCTCTCCACTCGCCCATCTCTTGTAAACATACTACCTAAATACACGAACTCAACTACTTGCTCCAAATTTTCACCATTCACGCTAATGTTGCAGACTGTCATGGTTTCTTCCTTTTCAAAAATCATTACCTTAAACAATCATAACGTTATGTTAAATAACCTGTTGTACGAGACATACCTATAATAGAACTAAGTGTACTGAGGCTCTCACGACCGGATAGATTTTATTTTCGACATGTTGGCTACACTTCCGTGTAGCCTGACCCTTCCCCTCCGCAACAAGACCAGTTCGAGGTCAGTACGTTGAGAAGTGTCGATGCGACAACGCGTTTCGTGAAAAATGTCAATCCAATCTCCCGCCAAGTGCGAAATACGCGGCGCCGGGCAAGAGTTTTTGAGACGGTGCAAACTCCATGGAGATGAATTTCTCCGTTCCCTGAAGCTGCACATGGGTGGAAAAAGGTTATCAACCGACGAGGAGGTAAAGGAGGAGGTGGAGAAGTGGACGAAGGGGTTGGCGGGAAACTACTTCGAGGAAGGCATCAAAAAGTTGATACCTCGCTTCACCACCTGCATTGAGAGAAATGGCGACTGTGTCGAAAAATAGCTTACATATGTACTACGGTAACCACGTAATTTTTTTGTTTAAATTAAAAAATTTGTAACCTACAAAAATTCAGTACACTTACTTTCCGGAGATGCCTCGAATACAAAAAATTATAATCATGAGCGTTAGGATGTATGAATGTAGAGGAAGCTAGAGAGGTATGTCAGGACCAGTGGCGGTACTCCCATAGAAGCCCAGATTGCGTATAAAATTTTGAATCAAACCCCCCAAATCTAAGTAATCATAACCAACTAACTTACCATCACGCCGTCTCGCCGAAGGGATAGGCAGAAAGAATGGACTGGCACACTTTTTTTTCCTGACATATTTCTCTCGCTTCCTCAACATTTATACATCGTGTCGATTTCTCTGACTCCTCGCATGGCCGACATCCAATATTTGATTTATTTGATATGCCCCCGCATAAACCAACAACCCACCAAATCACCTTCCAACAATGTTCCCATCAGATGTATGCCACAAGTAGCCACAGATAGCCAGTAGATAGCCACAAAAGCTGAACCTCTGTAAGCCAGAAAAGATTTCGATTCAAACGCAAGTTCTTACGCATTTCTTACGCAAGCCGGACTTCTGGGTTTCAAAGGGAGTATCGCCTCTGGTCAGGACAGAGCAGTATGGCGGTCCATCCTCTCTGTCTACCCCTCCGGAGAAACGGCGTGATGTATTCGTATTAGCTAATTTGCAATCCGACACTGAAATTATCCACATTTTATGAATATAATTTTCCAGGTATTTCCAGGGCACTTCGGTGATAGTCCAAGCCATCAAGAACATAAAGCAGGGACAGCAAATATCGGAAAACTACGGACCGCTGTTCACGAGGAAGAGTTTGGAGGAACGGCGGGAAGAATTGCGGGAGCAGTACTGGTTCGATTGCCACTGCATTGCCTGCGAACAGAAGTGGCCCAAGTTCCAAGACATGGACGAGGGAATAATGAGATTTAAGTACGCTTTTTTTATAGATATACTTTCTTTATCTTTATTTCTTCAAGCTGAACCCATTATCTTTTAAAATAATAATAATAATACAGTATTCTCTCTTTAAAACGATATACAAGGAACCGGGCATTGTCCATTGTCACCTTTATAGAGAGAGATCCTTATATAGAAAGACAACAATCTTCTCTATATAAATAAAAGTCAAAGTGTGTTATTGTGTGTCCCATTTATTCTGTAAATACGTAACAGAACGGGTTTAAACTCTCACTGTTTATTAATTGTACTCAGGCAGTTTTTCTGGTAATACTTTTGTTACGAATCGAGCTCTAATTAACTTTAAAAGATGTTAAATTAATTGATATTTTCGTAGGACAGGCGAATATAAATCTTATATTTGTTTTACGATCAAAGTGTGCGCGGGAGATGCCTATTAGTGGCGATGAGGTTCGCAACCCATCACACCGCGTCTCCCGCAGGGCAAAAAGAGAAGAATGGAGTGCCGCATCGGTTAAAGTGTGACAGTCCATTCTTTCTGCCTACCCTTTCGGAAAGACTTCTTCTCCTTATAGACCTTTGGTCTGTTCCTGAAATCAGGCTGGCCTCTCTTGGGAGGTTGGCTCCCAACTATCTCTCCATCTCTTCGGCAGTCTTCCGAGGGGACGGTAGCCTGCAGGAATGTGTGGGATTCTGGTGGGATCCATCCTCTGCACGTGCGCATTCCAGTATCTTGTGCGTTGTCTGCCCCATCTTACGACATCCTCCACCTGGCAGATCTCGCGGATAGCCGTGTTCCTCACCCTATCTTGAATAGTTCTTCCTGTTATCATCCTCAGCGTCCTCATCTCTGCCACCCGGACTTTAGCCTTCGTTCTTGTGGTATCCGCTCTGGTCTCAATGGTATGTGTCAGTATAGGCCTTACGCAGATTTAGTTAGTTAGTTAATATTTAATAAATAAACTGTACTTATTATTATTTTGTTGAAAAACTCTTTACATCATCACAGCACGAGCCAAATTGAGCTAACTTGCTCCAATTTCTTACCTTTAGCACTTATGTCACATTTATACATTCTTCCTTTTCAAATAGCATCACTTTAGACTTGGACACATTCATTACAAGGTCACTCTTATTGCAAGCTTCATGCATGTTTGATACTGAGACTAATTTATTTGGAAAATAATGATTGCATGTTAAATAGATTCATTCTATAAAATAATAACTTTAGGTGTGATGCGGGCAACGATTGCTTCAACATTATCCCTGTACCGATCAACTGCGAAGAGTTCCTCGTGCGATGTGGCCTTTGTCAGCAGTTCACCAACATTCTCAAGGGACTCAAGTCCGTACAGGTTAGTAATGTTTATATTATCGTTAATAATGTTTATATGGGCTCAAAGATCAAAAAGAAGAATCACAATAGGCAACAAAACATACTTCTCTCTACTACTGGTGCTCAAATCAAGAAACGTACACAGGAAAAGCCAAATCACCCTGTATAAGGCAATCATCCGAACAGTGGCGATCTATCAAATCAGTTTATAAACTCAAAAGACATTACAAACAGCAAAATGTTTAAGGCATCTATTGAGTACAGGTAAAATATTATAAAAATACAACATAATACCAGGAACGCATTAGAGATGGTTAGGTTAGGTTAGGTTTGTAAGATACTTTACTTTCTAAAGTCAAGAGTATTTTTCCCCTGAACGTATCTTCACTAATATGAAAGACGTCGATCTCCGAGGAGACCGCGTTCAGCAGACTAATTGCTCTTCCCACCGGTGTCACCAGAGGCAGATTGGTTCTGGTGGCCGGTAGGTAAAACAATCTGTGCTGTCGGAGATATCTATCCGATATATATGTATCTATATTACAAACTTATTACTAGATAACGCCTGTAGAAAACTCTCCAATTTTTATTAAAGTACTTGTATAAAATCAGAAAAATAAATAAAATAAAATATTTATATTTAAATTTTTATTATAATAAAAGCATTAAAATTACATATATGGTACAAAATAATAAGTATTATATTTACATTTTAAGCTCGTAAAAAAATGATTTATTTTAAATCTAAAGTTTCAATGGATTGACTATTGATTTTAACCGCCCTAAGAATATGAATGTATGTCATACGCAAGCTTTAACTGCACCATTCTGCACTATCCCGTATCACGTACGCGCTTGAGAAAAAATAATGTACAAACCGTTAGGGACACGCCCATGTGCCAACAACACTTGAGTACAAATCTTCACAAGTATGATAGTTTTACAAGGGCAGGGGGAAGTGTGCGGTCAAGTCAATTTTATCCGCCCTACCTTTGGGTTATTTGCCGAGAAACGTGCCAAAAAACAAGCAGGTTTTTTATTAATGAAATTTAATTACATACTAATTTTATTTTTTTAAATTACGAAACGTCAAAGGCCGCACACTTGGCCTGCCCCTTGTAAAACTATCATATTTAAGAAGACTTGTGCTCAAGTTTTGATGGCACACGCGCGTATCCCTAAAACTTTGTACATTTTAGGTACATTGCTTTTTCTCAAGCCCGTACGTGATATCGTAGAATGGTTCAGTCAAAGTGAACGTATCACGTACGTTCAAATACGTAGGGTGGTTAAGACAAATTGGCCCTCAGATACAATGTAAACAGAGCTCATAATCGTGGTCGATATATAATAAAAATGTAAATGTTAGCCATGTCGACGAGTCGTGAGTCTTTATGGCTCTACTGTATATGACTCATTTTGGCCAAAAAAAAATCACTTAAGACTTCATGGCCCTACTGTAAAAAAAAGTTTTTGGAGTTAAGACAAATTGGCTCTCAGGTACAATTTTAACAGAACTCATAATCGAGGTGGAGATTCAATCAAAATTTAAATATTGGCCATGTCGACGAATCGTGAATCTTTATGGCTTATCTTGGCCAAAAAAATCACTTAAAATTTTATGGCCCTATTGAAAACCAATGTTTTTAGAGTTAAGACAAATTGGCTCTCAGAACATTGTAAACAGAGCCCGAAATCGAGGTCAGATAGAGGAGATACAATAAAAAATGTAATAATGACCATATGAGGAATCGTTAAGTCTTTATGGCTCTTCTGTATATGACTCATTTAATGCCCCACTGTTTAATAATGTTTTTGGAGTTAAGACAAATTGGCCCTCAAATACAATGTAAACAGAGCTCATAATGGTGAGGTGAAAATACAATCAAAATTTAAATGATGGCCATGTCGACGAGTCGTGAATCTTTATGGCCCATTTTGGCCCAAAAAAAATCACTTAAGACTTTATGGCTCTACTGTATAATAATATTTTTGGAGTTAAGACAAATTGGCTCTCAGATACAATGTAAACAGAGTTCTTAATCGAAGTGAAGGCACAATCAAAATTTAAATAATGGTCATGTGAAGAGTCGGTAAGTCCACATGAGTGCATAACATCTATAATGAGAATTGAGGAGGGTAGAAAGTACTTCGAGATAGAAAAGTGTCAGTTTTTGGTCTATGACTACCCCTTCAAAGGAAATGCCATGATGCTTAATGATTGGAAACCTGTTTATAAGCCATTGCAAAAAGTTTTGTATGTCATCTCAATAGAAGTACACCCCGTAGACGGTTGTGTTGCAGAAGATGCTGTCGCTGTAGAAAGTGTGCGTCATGAAGTTGTCACATTCAGAGTCCCAGAGACAGCGGACTGCACTCTTGATTCCTGCCCCTCTCATCTCCCCCAAGAACACTTGGACTATCACCTTATATCTGAAAAACACAAAGTCATACTAACCAATAATGTATTGTTTCTTGAACAATGGTGAATTTCCATATTAAATCTAAAAAAAAACTAAATAACCATCACGCCGTCTTCCCAAAGGGGTAGGCAGAAAGAATGGACTGCCACACTTTTCTTTCTTGACATATTTCTCTCGCTTCCTCAACATTCATACACCGTGTCATGCACGCGCGTTGATTTCTCTGACTCCTCACATTTATTTGATCGTGCCACGTTTTCCTCGGTCTTCCTCTATTTCTGGTTCCATTTACATCGTTAACATAATTTTTTTACCATTCTTTCCATGTGTCCAAACCATCTTAACGATCTTTTCATTATTTTGTTCATAACACCATAATTCGCACCGCATTCACTTCTTATATTTTCATTTGACACTCTATCATACACAGAATATCCACAAATTCGTCTAAGAGATCTCATTTCTACTGCATTTATTCTACTTTCATCCTTCTTTCGCCAGTTTCATGCTTCGCTTCCATACACAAGGGTCGGTAGAACACCATATTAAATCTATCTATATATAAAACAAAGTAATGTTAGTTACACCATTTATAACTCAAGAACGGCTGGACCGATTTTGATGATCATTGACTTGTTGGATTTGTCTCCGTTCCAAATAGCAGAATAACTATTAAAACATCGAAAAAAATCGACCCAAGTGCATCCCATCCAGCAAATATAATAGTTTAAAAGAAAGTAGTGCAAAAATGCTACGGGAATCATTACGATTCACTTCAATAAAGCAAATCCCTTGCTGCCATGTGAATTACATTCATATTGATGTAATTCAAAGCACACCGCCAATAATAACCATAGAGATTGCTAGCAATCAACACACTAACTCAAACATAGTGCATTTATGACTAAGAAAGCTATTGAATACTAGAAAACAAGTCTGTACTAACTACAACTAGTGCGTTCTTGATAAGTAAAACTGCACTCCAAGTCTTAGAATGCGTTAATGAAAACTGAAAAACCGAGAAAATGAAGAAATCATGAAATGTCACCTTTAGAAAGTTGTAGATCTCGTTTTCCTGATACCAGATAATGTAACAACTCAATTTTATCTAAAACGATAGTTGATGCATTTATCGTAAGCGCGGCAGAATAGCAGGAAAGACTCTTCGAATCAATTCAAATCAGTCTATTAACTCAAAAGACATTACAAACAGGAAAATGTTTAAGATTAGAGATGGTTCGACATTGGGAAGACAAGATACTTTCTAAAGTCAAGAGTATTTGTCCCCTGAATGTACCTTCATTAATATAAAAGACGTCGATCTCCGAGGAGACCGGGTTCAACAGACTAATTGCTCTTCCCACCGGTGTCACCAGAGGCAGATTGGTTCTGGTGGCCGGTTTGTAAAACAATCTGTGCTGTCGCTGTCGGAGAAATCTATCAGGGACAAAAAGACCAACACCCTCTAGCACAGCCGAGTTCTCGAAATATCCCCTGATTAATTTAAAGAAATGGGTAATGAGATGCCCATCTCTTCGAAGCTGTAAATAATTGGTTCCGAGCATTCCTAAAAGAAATGCCGTGGGATAGAGCCACGGATAACTACCATACTCCCTCATGTAGAGATATCTCAGAAATTTTTTATAGAGATAGGGTGAAGAACACGGCTATCCGTGAAATCTGCAAGGTGGAAGATAACGTAAGATGGGGCAGACATCGCAGAAGATACCGGAATGCGCACGTGCAGAGGATGGATCCCTCCAGAATCCCACACGTTGTAGCGCTATCAGATTCCTGTTGGCTGCGGTCCAGCCAGAAGACCGCCAAAGAGATGGAGGGATAGCAAGGAGTCGAATTCCCAATAGAGGCCAGCCTGACTACCGGAAGAGACCAAAGGTATAAAAAGAGAAGAAGTGTACTAACCTCTGCATCTCCAAACCGTTGACCCTCTCGCGGACCGTGTTGGAGATTGTCCGCACCCACTTCTCCGCCTGCGACCCGGAGTATGTGCGCCCCGTTAGGTTCTCCCGCATCGTCTGGTCTATGATCTCCTTCACCTTCGCGCCGTGAAATCTGCACACGTATACATTACGATAGTTTAATCTTATTCCTTAATAAAATTGATATAGCAGGAGAGGATCTGAACTTGAAAATCAACATTAACCTTTCCCTTACGGTGCTAAAATAAAAACGTGCGTTCCGGTGTAGAGTAGTCAGTACGCGTTAAAAAATTAGCGATTTTAAATCGGAAAAATAGGAACATTCATAGCTAATCCCCTTATATAATTATAATTTAAGTCAAAAATTATAATAATTGAGATTTAATTACTAAAAACATTAAAAAACCATCTGGCAACGCTCACGGAACGGGCATAGACCCGCTCTGGTTGCAAGCCCGAAAGCGACTGCCGCCACTGCCGGCGCGGCGGGACGGCAAGAGCGAGAACATTGAGCTAGAACATATGCAAGAGTGAGATGCGAATATAGTGTGGCGCACTCAAAGCGCTGTTTATACGCGTCTTTGTTTTCGATTTTCTCAAAATACCTCCGATGTACCCGATAAATTCTGATTATTATTAATATTATTTTTTAAATCAATGCGTAAATATATTATGGAGGAATACCTAAAATCTTAACCTTGTATTTATTATATTTATAGAGATATTGATGGTTTTTAGAAGCAACGTGTAGAAGATACCCATCATAGGGAAAGGAGGGTTAAGAAGACCAAATGGATGACATTTGGGCGACTTAAGTATTCTTCTTCCACTCTGCAACTGAATGGTGCGAATGTTGAAATGGTCGATCAATCGAAACGCCTTGGCAACATTATCACTAAAGCTCTTGACCCGGACATTGAAATAAAATGCAGAATTGAAGTTGCACGAACTGCATTTAATAAAATGAGAACATTCTTTTGCAACGATAATCTTAACTTGAAACATCGACAAAGAATGATTAAATGTTATAAATGGTCTGTTCTACTATATGGCTGCGAAACCTGGAAACCTGGACTCTGAAAGTGAATGTAATAAACCGGTTGGAAGCGTTCCGAGATGTGGATATACCGCAGAATGCTTCGTATACCGTGGACTAATAGGGTCAGTAATGCAGACGTACTGCAGAGAGCCAGAGTCAATAGAGAGCTGTTGTCGAGTGTGAAAATTAGAAAGGTCTCATATTTGGGTCATGTGTTAAGGGGAGAAAAATTCCACCTCCTTCAACTGATATTAATGGGTAAAGTAGAGGGACGTCGGGGAGTTGGTAGAAGGCAGCTGTCCTGGCTGCGGAACATCAAAGAGTGGACAGGAATAACAAGAGTTCAGAACCTGTTCCAAGTGGCACAGGATAGAGATGCCTTTGCTGTAGTGATCGCCAATGTTGGGGGGACCTGACACGGCACCGAAAGAAGAAGATACAACGACCTTCGTGGCCGAGTGCTAAATCCTACGACTGCCACATTGAAGGTCCCGGGTTTGATTCCCGGTGATGCCAGTGTGTTTGTCACACTGTATTTGGTCTGGTGTAGAATTCATGTGACAATAAAATGGCGACAAATAAGCTACCTATCACATGTCACGAGAATCAATATTTATTTATTTATTTATATATAATAACGACTCGACAACAGCTCTCTATTGGCTCTGGGTCTCTGTAGTGCGTCCGCATTACTGACCCTATCGGTCCACGGTATACGGAGAATTCTGCGGTATATCCACATCTCGAACACTTCCAACCGGTTCATTGCATTCACTTTCAGAGTCCAGGTTTCACAGCCATAGGTAGAACAGACCATATATAACATTTAATCATCGTATATACATATTTAAAATAAAGTAACAAATATATTACACACATAAAATAACAAAATAATTAATATATTGGTTACCTATCGGGTAAGTCGGGTCTCACTTCATATTTGGGAGGAGCTAAAATATCAGTCTCGTCTTCTTTTTCTAAAATAAAAATAAAATATTTAAATATTACAAATTGTCCAATCATCACTGAATCATTGTGGATGATTCAGTGCAATAGCGTCTTGCAGAGAATTGGCTTGAGTGAAGGCGATACTCGGAACCATAAGAAGTACAGTCTGAGATTGAGAAGAGCCGACCCCAAATCAAATCAAATCAGTTTATTAACTCAAAAGACATTACAAACAACAAAATGTTAAAGGCATCTATTGAGTACAGGTAAAATATTATAAAAATACAACATAATACCAGGAACGCATTTGAGATGGTTCGACATTAGGAAGACAAGATACTTTCTAAAGTCAAGAGTATTTGTCTCTTCTAATATGAATGACGTCGATCTCCGAGGAGACCGCGTTCAGCAGACTAATTGCTCTTCCCACCGGTGTCACCAGAGGCAGATTGGTTCTGGTGGCCAGTAGGTACAACAATCTGTGCTGTGCTGTCGGAGAAATCTATCGGGGACAAAAAGACCAACACCCTCTAGCACGGCCGAGTTCTCGAAACATCCCCTGATTAATTTAAAGAAATGGGTAATGAGATGCCCATCTCTTCGAAGCTGTAAAGAATTGGTTCCGAGCATTCCTAAAAGAAATGACGTGTGATAGAGCCACGGATAACTACCATACTCCTTAATGTAGAGATACCTCAGAAATTTTTTCTGAACCCTCTTCAGCATAACGGAATATCTCGCCTCGTGAGGACTCCATATCACAGAATCACTTTCGAGTCTGCTCCGAACCAATGCGTTGTATAGGACTCTGATTTAACCCTTTCCTTACGGTGTTAAAATAAAAACGCGCGTTCCTGTGTTGGGTAGTCAGTACCCAATCAAAAATTAGCGATTTTAAATCGGAAAAATAAGAATATTCATAGCTAATCCCCTTAATTAATTATAATTAAAGTAAAAAATTATAATAATTGAGATTTATTTGCTAAAAACATCTGGCAACGCTCACGGAATGGACATAAGTCCACTCTGGTTGCAAGCCCGAGAGCTACTGCCGGGCAGTGAGAACATTGAGCTCCTCGCGCTTCCACAGTGAAGTATGCAAGAGTGAGATGCGAATATAGTGTCGCGCACTTAGCGCTAAGAATTTTGTTTCCGATGTTCACAAAATACTACGATGTACCCGATAAATTCTGATTATTATTAATATTACTTTTTTAATCAATGCGTAAATATATTACGGAGGAATACTTAAAATCTTAACCTTGTATTTATTATATTTATAGAGATATTGGTGGTTATTAGGAGCAACGTGTAGAAGATACCCATCACAGGGAAGGGAGGGTTAATATCATTCGCATCTATGTGTGATAAATATAACTGTATTTGTTCACCAGTTTTACTATTATATATGAGTAATTAAAAAAATGTTTTTTTTTTTTTAAATAACTAAATAACCATCACGCCATCTCGCCCGAGGCGTTGACAAAATAATGGACCACCAAACTATTCATTCCTGACATACAGGGTGCGGCAGCATAACTTCCTTTTTTAAAATGCGCGCCATTCAGTCGGTTGATGTCGTACCGGAGCGCTACTGGTCCCGTTCGAGAGACGGAACTATAAAGTTTGGTCTTGACACTGTTTAATCGGCATCATGCGTTGTAACAGTGAAGAGCGTGAGTTTGCCGTCGAGGCCTACTTTTCGAACGGATTTTCAAGGGTGCGGCAACATAACTTCCTTTTTTCAAAACTTAATAAAATCCATGTATGATAGAGTGTCAAATAAAAATATAAGAAGTGAATGCGGTGCGAATGATGGTGTTATGAACAAAAAGGATCATTAAGATGGTTTGGACATATGGAAAGAATTAATGAAGAAAGAATGGTAAAAAAAGTATATGTTAACGATGTAAATGGAACCAGAAATAGAGGAAGACCGAGGAAAACGTGGCACGATCAAATAAATCAAATATTGAATGTCGGCCATGCGTGCATGACACGATGTATGAATGTTGAGGAAGCGAGAGAAATATGTCAGGAAAGAAAAATGTGGCAGTCCAGTCTGTCTGCCTACCCCTTCGGAGAGACGGCGTGATGGTTAGTTAGTTAGTTAATAAAACCCATTGTATGAATCGGAATTTTTTTTATTTAAAACCAAACAACCTACCCACTTCTTTTTCTTCCTCACTGTGCTGTGAATCCTCATCGTCGTCTTCCATTTTTGAATATAGCTACTTTAACAGCCTGTAAAAAAAAAAGACAGTTGTCAGTAGCTGATGTTTTATTTAACAGCTGCAAATATAAACAGTTCCTTTGCTAAATCAATAGCTTTGGTGTAATAAATCACTCCAAAATCTTTTCAAAACATAAAATATATCCTTGGTATTTATAAATAACTCCAGGTGTTTATAAATAGGTGCCTTCGCGCAATATTCAAGATCTATTGGCCCCAAACAGCGTCAAATGCCGTTCTCTGGACTACGGCAGGTGAAAAGCCAATTAGAGAACAAGTCGCTATGGGGGGAATGAGGAAGCGAGGCAGACCTATAGCCACCTGGAGAAGAGCCCTGCTGGACGAGGTTAAAGCAGCAGGCCTCACTTGTGATGATGTTATGCATCAGGCATGCGATAGAGTCGGGTGGAGAAGGTTCCTTGAGGCCCTATGCACCACGGAGGTGTGACAATCACAACACCATCACCGGGAATCGAACCCGGGATATTCTGTGTGGCAGGCGTATCTTTTGCCACTTTGCTACGAAGGTCATAATTTCTACTGCATTTATAATATTTGTAAAATTTAAATGTGATCTTTTCAGGACACGGTGCAGGCTCAAAAGATAGGCAAGAATCTGATGAAGAAAGGGGAATATGGGAAAGCCCTCGTGAAGTTCATCGAGGAGCTGAAGTTGTACGACGAGACGCTGGCCCCGCCCTTCAAGGACTACCACCTCTGCCAGCAGGACATCCGTCGGTGTCTCCTCACCTTCGGGAACCTCAGCGTGGAGTGATGAGCCGATAGTCACAAATAATAGAACGAGATCAGTGGCGGTACTACCATAGAAGCCCAGAAGCCCCACTTGTGTAAGAAATTTTGAATCAAAACCCTCGAATCTAAGAAATTGTCAAATCAAATCAGTTTATTTACTCAAAATACATTACAAACAGCATAAATGTTTAAGGCATCTATTGAGTACAGGTAAAATATTATACACATACAACATAATACCAGGAACGCATTAGAGATGGTTCGACATTAGGAAGACAAGATACTTTCCAAAGTCAAGAGTATTTGTCCCCTGAACGTACTTTCATTAACATGAAAAACGTCGATCTCCGAGAAGACCGCGTTCAGCAGACTAATTGCTCTTCCCACTGGCGTCACCAGAGGCAGATTGGTTCTGGCGGCCGGTAGGTAAAACAATCTGTGCTGTCGCTGTCGGAGATATCTATCGGGGACAAAAAGACCAACATCCTCCAGTACGGCCATCCAATTGTGCCCCTTATAAACCAACAACCCACCAAATCACCTTCCTACAATGTTCCCATCAGACGTAAGAGGAATAGCCACAAGAGCTGAACCTCTGTAAGCCAGATTCAAGCCAGTAAGTAAGTTTGATTCAAAATTTCTTAAGTAAGCCGGGCTTGTGGGCTTCAATGGGAGTACCGCCACTGAGTGAGACCATGCTTAATGCGGGTACATTCTAGTAAGTTCCGACTCTAAATGAAAGAGCGTCAAACAAAGTCTTAAACTCTCCGTGCTTACACCGCCCCAACTGTGGGACCATTGAATAAATGATAGCATTTGGCCCCGTGCTTGGGGCTTATTTATAATTTCTCCGATATTCCAAGATTATACCAAAAGTTCAAAACCACAATTTCAGCCAAGAAAATCATGGCATTCGTGTTTTGGGACTGTTCAGGCATATTTTAATTGAATATATGCCTCAAGGGGAGACCATCAATCCTGAAGATACTGTGAGACCCTAAAAAAATTGCGGAGGGCGATTCAGAACAAGATGAGAGGCATGCTGACAAAGGGAGTCTGCCTGCTGCACGACAATGCCAGAAGGAACTGCTCTCCTCGTTTAAATGGGATGTCCTGAACCATCCCGCGCATTCCTCTGACCTAGCACCTAGGTGATGAATTTCTCCGCTCCCTGAAGCTGCACATGGGTGGAAAAAGGTTTTCAACAGACGAGGATGTGAAGTGGACGAATTGGCAGGAAACTACTTCGAGGAAGGCATCAAAAAGTTGATACTCCGCTTCACCACCTGCATTGAGAGGAATGGCGACTATGTCGAAAAATAGCTTACATATGGACTACGCTAATGTGCAAAGGCAAATAGCCGCAAGTTAAAAATAGTAGTTTTGAGATAAACGGGTTTATAGTCTTATTTTGTTTTTTGCTATATTTTATCATTTAAAATAAGTTTTCTTATGCAAACTAAGTTTTAAAAGAAAGAATACAGTTCTTAGAAATGATTAAGACGTGTTTTTGCCATAAAAGTATAGTAAGCTTCATATTATTAAAGAAAATGTGTTTTGCCGCCACATATTAGCTAGACCGTCGCACAAATAATTTGGTAATGGGCCGCAATTCAAGTTGCTGTCATTTGCCAGGATACATATTGTGTCACGGCAAAAGGCCGCAATTTTGGCTGTGCCGTGGTAAAAAGCAGCAACTTAAAATGATGCTTTTTGCCAAAACATGTATCAAATTAATACAATTTTGCGGCTATTGTGATAGTGAATATCTCAGTAAAGGAAAGAGATAGAGAAAAATCTGTGATTGTATATGATAGAGGCCAGTTATAAGAATGCTTTGAGCCATGTTACGCCAAACAGACGCAACTTAAGTTACGGCTTGTTGCCTTTACACATTAGTACCGTAAGCACGTTATTTTTCGTTTGAATAAAATAAATTGTTAAAAAAAGAGCGAAACAAATCCATGTAAATGATACAGTATCATAATGATTATTTCGTGACATGTGATAGGTAGCTAATCTATTGCCATTTTATTGGCACGTGAATTCTTTACCAGATCAAAGACGAACCAAAGATATGTAATGAATGGAAAGTTGAAATATATCTTTTTAACCATTCTTCTCTCATCCATTCGTTCCATATGTCTAAACCATCTTAGTTACGCTTTCTTAATTTTATGTCTGTCGGAATTTACTTCTCACATAAGGCGCTTAATACTACTGCGCAATTCTGAAACAGCATTAAGCGAGGTCTTACTGTATAAAACTGTTAAATCTAGTGTTTTAAGATATTGTGAACATTTTATTTATTAATCTAATACATTAAAATAATATTATTTTTACCCTAATTTTTGTTCTATTTCTCACACCTCAAATAATTCCATTATCTGAAATGTCTAGAAAGAATATAGTATAGGGTCTGTTGAACGGTTTTCAAAGGAGATAATGTAATGGCAAGGATGACCTGAACAGACATGAATAACCTGGATGCAGTCTGCACAAGACAGACTGACGTGGAAGCAAATGGAAAAGGCATTTGTCCAGGAGTCGATGGGAATAGGCTGAAGAAGACATGTAATGGTTCCGGCTTATATCACTAAAATCCTCAATACAAAGAAATCTAATCAAATCAAATCAGTTTATTAACTCAAAAGACATTACAAACAGGAAAATGTTTAAGGCATCTATTGAGTACAGGTAAAATATTATAAAAATACAACATAGCACCAGGAACGCATTAGAAATGGTTTGACATTAGGAAGACAAGATACTTTCTAAAGTCAAGGGGTAGCCTGGCTCTTGGGAATTCAGTCACTAACGGATAGTGGTATCGAAAGAAGGGTTGGTGCGGGTAACAAAGTGAATGGAGCTTTAAAAATAGTTATTGGAAGAAGAATTTATCAATAAAAGCGAAAATGTCCGTTCACAATGGACTTCTGGTCCCAACCCTAATGTATGAAAGCGAAGGATGAGAGCAGAATGAATGCTGTAGAAGATGAGGTCTCTAAGACGTATGTGTGGTAGAACAATATACGACTGAATCTCGAATGCTGATATAAGAAAGGAATATAGAGCAGAAAAAGGTATTATGAAAGGATCGCTGCGTTGGTTCGGACATATGGAGCGCATGGATGGAGAAAGAATGGTTAAGAAAGTATACGTTAACGATGTAAATGGAGTACGGAGTCGAGGCAGACTGAGAAAAATATGGCATGAATCAAATTTTAAGGTTGGTCATGTTAGAAGTCTGAAGAATCGACGTGCGTGTATGACTCGCTGTATGAATGTGGAGGAAGCTAGAGAGGTGTGCCAGGATAGAGTAGTGTGGCGGTCCATTGCCTACCCCTGCGGAGAAACGGCGTGATGGTTTGTTATTGTTGTTGTTAAACAAAAATACGATCTTTGAAATAATGGATGTTTTCAATTAATAAATAATATTAGATAATCCTGCAAAAAAATACGGGAGACGACGAGCTCATTTCTTGGTATATTGCGTTTTCAGACATTCATTAACCTCTGATTCGCTTAGTAATTAGTGACTGTTATGTGTTACACAAAATCTAAGTTAAACTGCTAAATCACCATGATGAAATTAAATAAAATTTCCGATACTGCAAGTCGCTGATAAGATTTATCGATTTAAATAATGCATTAGTAATACCGGTTTTAAAATCAACACCGTATAATGAAATGTAAACATAAGTTTCTGAACAATAACTTCAGCGTAGCCCCAAGAAAAATTAAACTATTTTAATAATAATAATAAAAGGCACGCTTTCATAATACATACAGGCAGATGTTTTATTTATATACACTATTTTAACTGAATCTGGATCAACACAAATGCAAACTACCCGAAAAATACAAAATAAAATGACATCACATATCGCGCCATTCCGTTTCTAGTTGCTATGGTTATAAATGTTGCAATAACAAAAAAAAAATATGTAGTATTGTTAGGAGAAGGTTGCTGTCACGGGGTGAAAAAGATTAATTTAATCGTATTTCATTCCCGATCTCTAAACAACTCCTCCCAACGCCCATGTGCTCGCCAATGTAACATTATGTTAATTGAGATATGCTCCGGGATGTATAGTGATATGAGATTGAAACCAATATTTACTATCTAAAATCACCTTTAATTAAACCGACACACAATACAAGAAAGAATAATCAAGATTACTTATGAACTAAAGAAGACTTACATGCTATCCGTTGGCCAACGACTTAAAACTAATGAGTCACTGAATCAGCACTAACGACGAGGACCGACGATCTGCGAAGTCAGCGTGACGGCGAGCTGGCACGTGGCGTCCGCACCACGAAGGACGTTCGAGGCGGACGATGGGGAAGAGCGTGGAAGCGAAAGGCGGTTTGGTATCAGCAGTGGCCAGCATCAGGCCCCAATGATGATAAGCTGACGCAGCCGGCACCATGCGGCGCGTATATTACGAACTTTTCCTTCAGATTATCACCCCGGCGTTCGGCCGGGGAGAAATATCGCCCCACCGGAGTCCGGTATGTAACTGTCCCGTCGCTACACGCAGCCCTCTAGTTGCAAATCAGCAGGGTGGGGGGGTTGAGATCACGCCCCCCAAAGTGTTGCCAATCACAAAATTGACATTTTTGAAATTGTCACTGCGCTATTATTTTTTTTTGAAACACTACAATTGTTTTTCATAGTTTTATTACTAATTAAAATTAAACTTAACTAAGATTAAACAAGCCTCCAGAGGGAAAACGTATTTTCTGCCATGTAAAAATTGTTTAGTGCAATCTCACCGAGTATGCCATGAAATATGGCTATATCAGATGGACCAACGGCATTGGGACCAACAACATGATTGCAAAATATTTTGCTCCAACTTCACATCTGTATTTGTTATTCGTCGTGTTTCGCTTTCACTTTTAGCTGTCAAAGTCGGGAATGCCGCCGGGATCCGGAGTTTATTTGAGCATATTCTAATATCTACACAACAGCCGTCATGGCTATTTACGATAACAAACACTGGCTGCTGTCGCACATACGAAATTCGTTCATGTTTACCGACGACACGGGTATGTGCGAGACTGTCATGATGGGGGAAGATTTCCCCAAATTGCTCCATGCCAAGAGTAAAGCCGAGAGAGAAAAAAATGAACTTTCCACGCCTTCTAAGACGACGGATGATAGTATTGACGAACCTTTTAAGCGAGAAAGGGTAATGGAATATGATTGTTACCCCGAAATGAATCAAAGCGACGAAGACGACATGTTAGATCCACAGGCGGAGAGCTATGATTTTCAACACGATATGGATTTCGGTATTCACAGGTATAATGATATCAATAAATCACGTTAATTATTTACATTTAAAGCCTTTTTAGTATGTGGAAATTATTGTCAAATAACATTGTATTATTTTAGATTTTTTCGCACAATATTTCACACCATCCATGCGGTATCCTTATTTGTTTATGTAATAATTTATCTACCACTGTGTTGTTTTACTGGGATCCTACCTAGAAATATAATAGTTTTTTTCATTTTATCAAAAAAGTAGTTCAAAGAAGAAAAAAAAAATTTTCCACTGTAATATTTATCTCTATATTTTGCACAAATTAGGAAGGGGCTGAACGCCCCTTAGGGGTAGAAAAACGTCCTTATTTGGATCATTTTTCATACCAAAGTGAATTTTATGTTTTAAGCAGAGTTTTTGGGGTAGAAATTTGTCTTCATTTGGATAATTTTTTACACTCAAGTTAATTTTGTTTTTATTTATTTTAATATGAAAATTTTATGTCTCAAACTGCAGATGTCTACATTTATATGTTTTACGTCCCAGTTCATCATAATATTACAAACAATTTAGTAGTTAGGAACTAAGGTAAAAAGGTTTACATGATACATTCAAAATGAGCTGCAGTTGCAAATTTAATGTTTTGGACTGCAAATGTAGTCAGTTGCACTATAGGGGTTAAGCTTTAAAAAAAAGTTTGTTAAACAAATCACTATGGAATATAAGTAATTTAAAATTCTTCTTCTTCACTTTTGGTAGACTCGGGAGTCTGTTATTTCAGGCGGGTCCTCTTGAGTCGCTGAACTCCAGCTTTCTCTCCACCGTTTCGGGGGTCTTCCTGGTCGGCGTTGTCCGTTTGGCGTTCCATGGAGAGCTATGTGTGGTATCCTATTTGAGCTCATCCTTTCTACGTGTTGATGCCAGTATCGCCGTCTTTGACGTCCCCATCTGACCACATCTTCGACCTCGCAGATTTCTCGGATTGCTGTATTCCTAACTCAATCACGTAGGGTCTTGCCAGCTATAGCGCGGAGTGTTTTCATCTCGGTTGTCCTGAGCATGCTCTTTGTCTTGACAGTGTCTGCCTTCGATTCAATGCCATATGTGAGGATTGGTCGCACACAGGTCTTATAGATGCGTACCTTGCTGTCAGTCTTCATGTCCTTGTTTCTCCATATGACATCATTCAGGCAGCCTGCAACCGCTGCAGCCCTATCCACTTGTGACCTTGCTTCTCTGGGGAGGTCATTAGAGATGGTTAATTTAAAATAATATTATTAAAGGAACATAAACATGAAATAACAAACCCTTATTAAACTATTTATGTTTATACATTTAAATGTCCTAATTGCAGACAACGAGCATGAACTACAAGTCCTGGTGAATAGTATGTATGAGGTATGCATGCAAAATTATCTAATGATGAATGTTAATAAGTCCAAGGTAATGATTTTTGAAAAAGAAGAAATCATGACAGTCTGCAACATTAGCGTGAACGGTGAAAATTTGGAGCAAGTAGATGAGTTTGTGTATTTAAGTAGTATGTTTACAAGAGATGGGCGAGTGGAGAGGGATATTGAAAGAAGGGTTGGGGCAGGCAACAAAGTGAATGGTGCACTTAAAGTTATCATCGCAAACAAAAACCTATTCAAGAAATCTAGAATGGCAGTGCACAATGGTGTTCTTCTACCGACCCTTATGTATGGAAGCGAAGCATGGAACTGGCAAAAGAAGGATGAAAGTAGAATAAATGCAGTAGAAATGAGATCTCTTAGACAAATGTGTTGATACTCTGTGTATGGAGTGTCGAATGAAAATATAAGAAGTGAATGCGGTGCGAATGATGGTGTTATGAACAAAATAATGAAAGATTCATTAAAATGGTTTGGAAAGAATGAATGAAGAAAGAATGTTAAAAAAATTATATGTCAATGATGTAAATGGAACCAGAAATAGAGGAAGACCGAGGAAAACGTGGCACGATCAAATAAATCAAATATTGAATGTCGGCCATGTGAGGTGTCAGAGAAATCGACGCGCGTGCATGACACGATGTATGAATGTTGAGGAAGCGAGAGAAATATGTCAGGAAAGAAAAGTGTGGCAGTCCATTCTTTCTGCCTACCCCTTCGGGGAGACGGCGTGATGGTTAGTTAGTTAGTTATTCTTATTGATCTCATTTCTACGGCGTTTATCCTGCTTTTGCCAGCTCCAAGCTTCACTTCCATACATGCTAAAATACTGAGTGCAGTTATATTTATTCAAATACGTATCTGTTGTTTTTACCAATTCGAATGGAGCCCACTCTTTTTTTGTTGAATAATCATCCTATCAATTTATACAGATCTTTTTGCAGCTCCTTCAACAGGCAGCGCTCCAACACGGCTCAGAAGCTGGAGAAGATGGAACAGGCGCAGCGGCGGGCGGCCAAGATCCGCATGGTGAAGTGGGAGGTCCCCGCCGGCCCTCTGACCGACTGCGAGCGGGCCCAACTCTTCACCCGCAAGGTGCTCCACAAAGAGCCCCCTATGAAATCCCTTCTGTCCGAGCAGCTGGGGAAAAGTCAGTTTTTACCACAGACAAAGTAAGGATTAACCCTCATATAATTTTAACATCAATACAGTATAAATGTATTACGTGTCACAATTAACTATTATAAAGTCCGGCAACGATCAAATTGACCAAAATAATTCACTTATATTCAATTCAATTCATTCAAAAAATTATAAACATTACAGGATAACAAATCCAAATCGTTTATAATCACAAGATACAAAAATAAAATTAACAATTTTTAAAAAAATAATTATAATTAATATAATAAGAAAACAAGTGAGAGCAAGTAAGAAAAAAAGAAAAACAAAAGACAATTAAAAAAAAACATATCTGAGAACAGTTTGGTAAAGATAAACATTTTTGAACAATAAGAAGAGAAGCAAATAGCAATTTAATACATAAGAGATAGATGCTTTCTGAGGGTAGCCTCACTATCGTGGAAGATGTCCACATCCGAAGAGATGCGGTTTAGAAGGATTATTGCCCTGCCCACGGGCATTACCTTAGGTAGATTGGTTTAACACAGTGGCAGGTGAAATAATCTATGTTGCCTTTATCGCAGATAATTGTCGGGGACAAACAAAGTCAAGTCATTCAAAATATCAGAGTTATGTATTCGACCACGAATCAGTTGAAAAAAGTGAACACCCAGGTGGATAGTTCGTCTAATTTCCAATGATTGGTAGTCCAGCATACCCAGCAAGAAATCAGTTGGGTACAGCCAGGGGTAGTCACCGTTTTCTTTAAGGTACAGAAATTGTAAGAATTTTTTCTGTACCTTCTCGATTAACAGACAATATTTTGTTTCATGCGGTGCCCACACCAGTGTACTAAATTCCAACCGACTTCTTACCAAGGAATTAAGGTAAGGTAATTTGGCAGTATATGTTTTAATATGACTCGCACATCAATGTTTTGTACCAGCGGAGGCGCGTGTGATAACTGTGTTTTGAAGTTTATTCGTCTAATTCTAGATATTTTGTCATCTATTGGTGAGTTTCCGAAGCTTACATAGCTTATTCAGTACGATTGTGTTTCAGAAAGTACTGCCAAATTACCTATACTGCCAAAATACCTTATCTTACCCTACACAAATTATCTCAAATTTATGAGAGCACCACATGAACCAAACCAAATTTTCAAAATCATTATTAAATTATCTTCATAATAAGTTTTGTTTTTAAATATAAGAATATGATATCTTTTTTTAATTTTAGATAAACTTAAGGCGTTAACACTGTGGAATTCCATAATGATGAATTTTTATTATGAATTAAAACACTGTTTTTTCCACTTTTGAGTTTATTTTGCTCGACATGTTTCGAAGGCTTACACCTTCATCATCGGGAGAACAATATAAACTAATCTGATAAATTTTGAATTTATTAAAATGTTAGCCAATTTTCAATGTATTTTTTATACAAAAAATGAAGAGAGAAATGAGATCACTAAGAAGAATGTGCGGGAAAACGTAGTATGATAGTAGAGGGCGGATTGCGTGGAACAAGATTGGGAGAAAATGGAAGGAGCTGGAGAATGGAGAGAGATGGCCAGAGACAGAAGTCAGTGGAGGACCGTTGTGGAGGAGGCCAAGTCCCACACCGGGATGTAGCGCCGAGAAATGAATGAATGGTTACTTTAATTCAAATCGGTTTATTGCAGGTTTCTGGAATACGAGAAGTTTGATGGCACGGCCCAGTTCGGTCTACCGACCAAAACATACAAGATATTTATGACGATGGCCCCCGAAGCGCAGAGAAACTATCCCTTGTACGTGAGTGTGATCGCCAAAGCCAAGATCGTGGACCTCATTGGATTCATCTGCCACAAATACAGGCGAGAATAACTCTTTGATTGATTATTTAATGTTTCTTGACGTTTCTTTAATGGTCTAACTCCATATTAAATCATTTAAACTAATGAAAACCATATGTTTTCTAGAAATTTTGTTAGTTTATGGTAATGATATGTTTCACTTTTATGATGCATTATCAAATGTAGCAAAAATCAAGCACGTTGTTATTTATATACACTGCTACTGCTTTAACCTCGTCCTGCAGGGTTCTAGTGCGCCCTGAGCGATGCAGGCTGGGTTCCGTCTCAAGATGTGACCGATCCACAGCTATTTGCATCTAGCGACTTGTTTTCTGATTGGCTTTTCGCTTGCCATTCCCTAGAGAACAGCATTTGACACTGTTTGGGGTCAAAAGCTCTTGAATAATGAGCGAAGGCACCTATTTATAAACACTTGGAGTTACTAAACCATTAACGTCCACGGTAGTCCAAGTTTCACATCCGTTTTTAACCCTACTGTTAAATATTTGGAGCTTGAGCTTTCTCAAAATGATACTAGAATGCAATACAGGGTGAAGCATTGTAAAAGCTCCCCTTGTCTCTAGACTCATCATCATCAGCCGTCTGTCATCCACTGCTGAATGTAGGCCTCTCCCAAAGCACGACACCGCCCCCTATCCATTGCCGCTCCCATCCATCCATGTCCAGCAATTCTCTTCAGATCGTCGATCCAGCGGGCAGGGGGATGTCCAACTCTGCGGAATCCTGTATGCGGTCTCCACTCCAGAATAGTCTCCCCCATCGGCCGTCGGTTCTCTGACAGATATGGCCAGCCCATCGATACTTCAGACCGCCCATCCTCAGAGCCACCTCAGTCACCTTGGTTTGTTGTCGAATAAATTCGTTTCTAAATCTGTCCCTCAAGATTATTCCAAGCATAGCTCTTTCCATTGCGCATTGGGCGACCTTGAATCTGTAGACTAGTTCTTTTGTTAGTGTCCACGTCTCGGCTCTGTATGTCATGACTGGTAAAACGCACTGGTTGAAGACTTTAGTTTTGAGGCATTGTGGTATTTTAGAAGTGAGAACATGACGTAATTTTCCAAAGGCCGCCCAACCCCACTGAATTCTTCGGTCGGCTTCTTTTGTCGAAATTGTTTCTACCTAATTGTATGATTTGGCCAAGATATGTGTATTCTTGTACCTCTTCGAGTGCCCACCCATTGACGGTTTCTGATTTAGGGATAATATGTTCATTATACGTGACTTTCGTCTTGTCCTAATTCATCCCGAGACCCATTTGTCTGGATGCAGTGTTCAGTTCATTAAGCATGCCTTCGAGTTCCACCACGGATTCCGCTAGAATGACTATTTCATCTCCAAAGCGAAGGTGGGAAATGCACTCTTCATTTATGTTGACGCCACATTCAAACCAGTCCAGAGTTTTAAATAAATCTTCCAAAGCACAGGTGAACAAGCTTCGGAGATATCACATCCCCTTGTCTCAACATATCTAGACTATATTGTCGGTATTCTGCGAAAAAGCACTAAGTCAAAATTAATACTTCTGAGATAGTTGAAGTTCAAAGTTTGTACAATTTTTTTTTATACTAAACATTACTAAGCCAATTTGAAAAATTGGTATATAGATCTATTAACTACATTTTATTTAATGGTTTAATAAACAATAACTGAACTATCAGTACATTTTTTTCAAAATAATAGTGGATTGAAATGACTTAGTGCATTTTCGCTGATACATAATACCACAGTTTGAAGTCACATTGTACCTACTATAGTCACTTTGTGAGATTGCAATAATTTTATCTTATGTACAGTACCTATTAAATTAGGTAAAATAATAATTAATTAGTCAAAAGAGATAATAATTGCCACGTTTGCCCCTGAGTGAAGCATGTAGACATCACTTACTAGACATCTCCAGGATATCATGTCGCCGACCAACAATCTCACCTTATTTCAAGTCAGTACTGCTCCATAAGCTCCGCTGAATACATCCCAAATATTGTTATTGATAATTTATCATCAAAAATGTATCCAGGGAATTAGCATTGAGTCCCTTGGTGCTTTTTCCCTGAACGGATTTATGTTATATTGACTTATTACAGAAAATATCTCGACTTGTAGTGTAGATAGGACTTAGCGGGTTTTTGTAGATTGTAGAGTATTTTTATATGGAAGCGAAGCATGGAACTGGCAAAAGAAGGATGAAAGTAGAATAAATGCAGTAGAAATGAGATCTCTTAGACGAATGTGTGGATACTCTGTGTATGATAGAGTGTCGAATGAAAATATAAGAAGTGAATGCGGTGCGAATGATGGTGTCATGAACAAAATAATGAAAGGATCATTAAGATGGTTTGGACATATGGAAAGAATGAATGAAGAAAGAATGGTAAAAAAATTATATGTTAATGATGCAAATGGAACCAGAAATAGAGGAAGACCGAGGAAAACGTGGCACGATCAAATAAATCAAATATTGAATGTCGGCCATGTGAGGAGTCAGAGAAATCGACGCGCGTGCATGACACGATGTATGAATGTTGAGGAAGCGAGAGAAATATGTCAGGAAAGAAAAGTGTTGCAGTCCATTCTTTCTGCCTACCCCTTCGGGGAGACGGCGTGATGGTTAGTTAGTTAGTTAGTTAGAGTATTTTTTCAACAGTATAACCTCATCATTAAGTCAAAACAGCAAAATTTCAACTTAGTGCTTTTTCGCAGAATACCCACGATATGTATATGAATGATTGATTGATGATTTTGAAGTATTCTTGCAGCATGGCGCATCCAGAAATCACACTCGGATCTGTATCAAGCTACGGGCTATACATCTGCGAGGAAGACGGAGAAGTGGACTGGGACTTTCCGTGTCTGGACCGGAGAGAGTCCTGCTCCAAGTTCAGCCTCAATTGCCTCGGGCTCGTGGACCTCAAGTCTGTCGCGGCCATGAAGAACGCCGAGGTGCACACCTCCTCCATCCCCGAGAAGGGGGGCTTCAACGCCTACAACTTGCTGGAAGAAAAGACCAACGATCAGAGCATGCGCAGTCGTTCGGCGACCTTCGACTTGAGAGAAAAGATAAATACGGAGCTGCCGCAGTTCACGAGGTTTCCCAGCGCCAGGAGTGGGAGAGAACGCCCCAATACTTCTATTGTTCGATTCGGGTTCAAAAGTACAAAGACAACGGGTGTTTTAGTCAATAATTTGCCAGGGAATGCGGAGAAATCGGGAGAAACTGATGGTAAATACTTATTTATACCCATTTTAATATATTGATGGTTTTGTAAAACGTTATTATACACATGATTTTTGTTATAATATTAAAGTAATATTAAAAGTTATAATATAATATTAAAAGCGTCAACATCTTATCGATCATTCCTCAATTTCAACAGCTGACAATGATATCGTTCCCAAAAACTCCACAAAGCTTCTTGGTGTTTATCTGGACGCAAATCTGTCCCTAAAATCCCAAATTAATAACACGGTCAGCGCTAGTTTCTTCCACCTAAGACAATTAAAATCCGTCAAAAGGAGTATTCCCCATGACACTTTGAAAACTCTTGTAAATTCCTTTGTTGTGTGACAACTTGATTATTGTAATGGAATTTATGCAAACATTCCAAAACAACAAATAAACAAACTTCAATCTGCATTCAATGCAGCAGCAAGACTCATTAAAGGCATTCCAAAAAAGTCCCATATAACACAACATCTCAAAGAACTTCACTGGCTTTAAAGTCCAGAAAGAATCTAGTATAAACTCTGCTGGACAGTCTTCAAAGCGTTACATGGAATGGCACCAAGTTATATATCTGAACTGTGTATAACGGACAGCCTAAATACAAGGAAATCCACACTTCACTCGGCGAACTCCTCAGCAATAGGAAGATTAGTTGAGCCGAAGCGTTGCCCCAGTACAAATTTCTGGGATCGAGCGTTCGCGGTAGCCGGTCCATCAGCTTGGAACAATCTCCCTTCACACCTTAGATGCATAAATGATTTATACTTTGTTCTACTATACCTTTTAACCGATCGCGAAAATTTAGATATTTAGAATTAAAACACGTCTTAATGCGCCCTTGAGGTGATTACATCACAAGAACGGCGCTTTGAAAGTTACCATATTATTATTATTATTATTATTTGTTAAACAAGGCATTAACCCTCCCTTCCCTATGATGGGTATCTTCTACACGTTGCTTCTAATAACCATCAATATCTCTATAAATATAATTAATACAAGGTTAAGATTTTAGGTATTCCTACATAATATATTTACGCATTGATTTTAAAAATAATATTAATAATAATCAGAATTTATCGGGTACATCAGAGGTATTTTGTGAAAATTGGAAACAAATTTGCGTATAAATTGTGTGCGCGGGTTCGCGACATCCGCCTTACATTCCTTTCTTATATCATCGAAATTGTAATTTTTCCGCGCATTTTAGGCAGCAAGTCCCAGACATCGTCTCCGCAAGAGACAGAGGCCCTGAATCGGATGCTGTCCCATGAGAAGGTGATGGCGGCGCCGCTGTACCAGTCCTACAACGTGGACGTGATCAACTGGATGCGCTCAAATACCCGCGTGTTGCTCGGTATCTCTGGAGAGCGCATCGAGATCTTCCCGATGATTTTATCCAAGTTCTGGGTAAGTGGAATTCTTTTTATTTTAAAATAATTCTGAAGTATTGACGTGTGATAACCACCCTACACATATTTGGGACAATCACTTTAAACATATTTGTGACAACCATCATAAATCTGTTCTGTCCTGACATACTTCTCGCGATTCCTATACATTCATACATCTTGTCATGCACGCACGTCGATTTCTCCGACTCCTCTCTCCTCAATATTTGATTGAGTTGATCGTGCCACGTTTTCCTCGTCCTTCCTCTATTTCTAGCTCCATTCACGCCGTTTACATATACCTTCTTTACCATTCTGTCTTCACTCATTCTTTCCATGTGTCCAAACCATCTTAATTTATTTATTTTATTTATTTATTTATACATTTACAAATGAGACATTACAAACGATAAACAATGTAGGCGACTCATTTGGATACAAAACGGTATTATAAAGATAAAAAAACAAAACAACATGAGACCAAAAAAAATCATACATATCAGAAGGAATCCAAATATGTCGACGTCAGTGAGGCAGTACTCTTTCCAGAGTTTGCAATATTTTTTTTATGAATACTGCCTCACTGACACTGAAAATGTCCAAATCCGAGATGATTAGATTCAGCGTCCGAATTGCTCTTCCTACTGGCATCACCAAAGGCAGGTTGGTTCTACGTGACGGAGTAAAGAACAATTGATGTCGGCGCTGTCGCAGGTAGTTATCAGGAACAAAAAGACCTATTTGCTCTAGAACAAAGGGGTTCTCAATAGAGACCCGAATCAGTTTGAAAAAATGTGTTGATAGTAATCCTTCCCTCCTTAGTTCAAGGGAGTTATACCCCAGCATACCCAAGAGAAATGCCGTTGGATAGAGCCAAGGATATACCCCGTACTCCCTCATGTAGAGGGCTCTCAAGAATTTCTTTTGAACCCTCACCAACATGAGAGAATACTGAGCCTCATGAGGACTCCATATCACGGCACCTCCCTCGAGTCTGCTTCTGACTAAGGAGTTATACAGAGTTCTAAGGACCCGGGTATCTCTGGAAACCCTAACAGTTCCAAGAACACTTAATGACCCTTTCCTTATTTTGTTCATAACACCATCATTCGCACCGCATTCAATTCTTCGACACTCTATCATACACTCCATCTCCTGCATTTATTCTACTTTCATCCTTCTTTTGCCAGTTCCATACATAAGGGACGGTACAAGAACACCATTATGCACTGCCATCTTAGCTTGTTATTATTAACCCTTTCATGTCCGCAAATAAATCACGCCACGGTGCTCAGCAGGCCAAAATTTTTTGTCAAAATAAAACTCGTCTTAAAATTTTTTTTGCTGTGTTAGAAAGAAATTATAGTTTACTTACTTAACTAATTCACTGAACGCAGAATACGAAAACAAAGAACTTAACACAAAGCAAACTGTGAAGAGACCGATATCACTAGCAAAACACGGATAAAATAGGTGCTGACATACCGAAAACAAGTAAAAACAAATTCTTTCATAATATTAATTGAAAATTATACGAAAACTACGCAAACGATCAACGATTCTGACAGCGAGGACCTAATATTTTCGATTGTGATAGCCCTGCAATATGACATCCGTATACTGTCAGCTGAAACAGTTTTCGAAATTTACCGATAAATCGGTTAAAAGTATTCAGAAACTTGATAAAATATTCTGGGATAACTAAAACAGATGTCAGTGTGTGTTCTGTTTCTGCCAAATTGTCAATACAAGTCAATACGGCGCAAGAATACGTCACCAAAAGTACTACCGAGATATCTCGTCTCTGGTCACACGGGCACTGCGCCGTTTGCCGTGATATCACGTCTCTGGCAACCATCGAGTTAAATTATTATTGTTTTCAGTCTCGCCGGAGGCCGGTCTCTTACAACATGGACTCTGTGGCCGGGTGCGAGATGACGGACTACCGACCGCACCGAACCACCTTCAGACTCATCATGGTGCAGAATTATAATAACCAGAATCAGGACCCTTCCCCATCAAGCGGTTTGTATTTCAAATCTTTTCATACTTCATAACTGTTACGGACAGGAGTGGATATTTTCCGTAGATCGCGGGTCCCCGTGGGATCGGGAGAAGTGATAGATAGAAATGATCGAATCAAATCAGTTTATTTACTCAAAAGACATTACAAACAGCATAAATGTTTGAGGCATCTATTGAGTACAGGTAAAATATATATATATTTTTTTAACCGCCCTACCTTTGGGTTATTTTCCGAGAAACGCGCAAAAACCAAGCAGGTTTTTTATTAATGAAATTTAGATATATACTAATTTTATTATTTTAAATTACGAAACGTCAAATACTCGGCCGCACACTTGGCCTGCCCCTTGTAAAACTATCATATTTATGAAGACTTGTGCTCAAGTTTTGATGGCACACGCGCATATCCCTAAAACTTTGTACATTTTAGGTACATTACTTTTTCTCAAGCGCGTACGTGATACTGGATAGCGCAGAATGGTACAGTCAAAGTGAACGTATCACGTACGTTCAAATAGGTAGGGTGGTTAATGTTACCAATACTTGTAGAAGAATACTGGATTTTACCCATTGCGGGTTAATTATTTAAGGTTTAATTGTATCTCAATAGAGACGAAGATGCAAATTGTTTTTTGGAAACAGAAGATGGTGGTCGAGGCGTTTACAGGACTTATGACCTGTCGTTGGTTGGGTTAAGCGATCACTTTATGTAATACAACATTTCCTATTCCGCCCTTCTTACGACCACCACGTCTGACAAATTTTTGAAAGATGTATATTAGGGTGTCCCTTATTTTTCAAAGTTTTAATTTTGCAATGCATAGGCTATTGTTTTATTTATTTGGGCCTAAAACATCCGAAACCAAATTTTTTCCTTATTCGGAACAGTGTAACCCGTGCCGACTTGCGCCCAAAGATGTCCCATACAAATTGCGTCACAGGAGCGGCGCGTTGTCGTTGTTATTAGCATTTAGTTTCGGCTTATCGGGTAGGAACCATGGATTGTTTTATATTTCGAAGATGTCAGTAGAACTAAGAAGCAATTAAAAAAGTATTTTCTTGGTTCGTGAAGTAAATCATCAAATAACAGGTGCAAACAACTATCTAATCTTCAAGTTCTCGCAGTTCTATTTTTCAAAATACGTGAATTTAATTTGACTGTTAATGAAAGCGCAAATCTTGTCATTCTGGAGTCCAATATATTCTGAAAAAAGGCTAGAATACCTACCAGAGCTGTTCGTAATTATGTTAAGAAGTTAGTGGATCTTTATCAGGTCTGACGAGAACTGCAAAAAATAGCAAGAAGATTCAGGGCTTACATAGGCGCCGCGAAAAGAACTTTCAACTTGAATTAGATAATTTATTCGATGCTGCACACGCCGATGCTCTTGAATGTGCTGTAATACGACAGCATCATATACAGGATACTTGAACGGAGCTTGTGTGCAAAAACTAGAAGGAGGTTTGTTATTCTTTGCTGGCCGCCATAATATATAAGAACTGATGCTCAAAAGTGCGTTTGAATCGCAAAATCGATTGTACGAGATGATTAAAGGGAACTCATATTGAGCATGCTATTGTTTTTCTGGGTGGAAGCAATGAAAATAAAATAAACAGACCTGCTGGCCCAATGCATCAAGCACGATGGATGGCAAGAGATATTTACTCCTTAAAAATACGTTTGCTGGAGTCCCAGTTTAAAATGTGCGCTAAGGACAAACAAGCTTTACCAGATGTTTGTTTATTTATTGTGTCAGTTTATGTAAAACCCTGGCTTGAATGTATTTTGGCGATAAAAGCTCCAAATGAAGATTTTTGTTTTTTAAAGACCTTAAAAGATTACGAAGAAGTTGACGATTTCCAAAGCGGCTTTAAACAAGTTCAGTCAACATTTGTGGTACTAGTCAGAGGAAATAGCCGTCCTTTTAATTTTTGATGACAACGTTGATGAGCAGACCAAAGGAAATATTGTAGATAACTTACAAAAATAAAGTTTTGGTGAATCGGGAAAGAGATATGTTCCATCGAAGGAACAGATGTCTGGCTCTCTTTATGGTACGTAAGTAGTGTTTAATCTGGTATTTAATTTAGAACTAATTTGTTTTATTTATAGGTACAACAAGTCTTTGTTATCTTGTTTTATAGGAATCTTTGAGTGATTTTGTTTCTGTAAAGAGAAAAGATTTATTTTCACAACTAAAACATGATAATAATTTCCTTAAAGAAATTGTATCTTCATAGAAAGACAGCGCGGCGTTTGTGGAAGTTAAAAAGAAGGTTACTAGCTTAAAAGCAGTAAATGACACAGCTGAAAGAGCTGTTAATCTTATGACAGACTTTCATGGTTTGACTACCGCAGATGAAGAACATAAGCAGTTCATATTATGTTGTGTGCAAGAACATAGAAAAATTTACCCAGACTGTAAAAAAAGAGATTTTGAATAGGAAATATCCAAGTAAATAAATATAGATTTGGATCTTTTTTGATGATTACAAGAAGAACATTATATAAATATGTGTTTTCATCAATATTTATCTAACATAGTGGTTTTATGTGATTATCTACAACTACATTTAAGAGACATTCAAATCACCTATTTTCTAAAACTTTGAGGGCAAGTCGGCACGGGTTAGAATTAACGTAGGAAGTTGAAATTCTGTATTTGGGTAACTAGTAGACTATTCAACATAATTAGGGGGTATGCGTTTCAATAATCCAAAAAAAAATTTTTTTGCTCATATAAGGGACACCCTAATGTATATATGCTACTATGTTGAGAAACACTTCACATATTTTAGTTCAATCTACACTAGCGCCAATTAAACAATGTTTTTTGCGCGTTTGAGCCGTCTACGAATAAAATAATATTCGGAATTTTCGCGCGAGTTAAAGAGATTTAATCCATTGCGTTGCAAAATACTCTGCTGACATGCGCAGAATTGATCTAAGTTTTGTTCCGCTCATACGTGCCGTATTTTATTCACTCATATGTTTTGTTTTTGTTACGTCCACATGTTTTGTTTCATGTTTTAGATGGGTTTCATATTGGGCTTGCAAAATGTAAAGGGGAATGAAAAGTGTGGCAGTCCATCCTCTCTGCCTACCCCTCCGGTGAAACGACGTGATGGTTAGTTAGTTTAAATTTTATTTAAGTGTTGATAATTTTCATATTTTTTTTTTTAGGTTCGACGCATCCCAGCTTCCCGGAGGTTCCCCAATTCAAGCATATCGATTTCGAGTGCAACATAGTCACGGCTAAGGAAATAGTAGAAAAAATTAACAGAATACTCGATCTGCAACCCAGTATATGCAGGAAAGAATACAAAATCTCGATGGGAGAGAAAAAAAAAAAGTATATTGGAATGGCATTATCATTTTTATAGCTTGGGGTACGTAGTACTGTTCCTGTACAAGCTGTTGTCAAATGAAATTTTGTATTGCGTTGTTAAAACCACTTTTGTTCTGATTTTAAAATGATTCAAACTGAATGCAGTCTTGAATGTACAGGGTGCGCCATATTTTATATTGGTATATGAATATTAACTGTCGCGTTGCCATGTGGTCAATTGAGTTTCCACTGCCAATTTAAAGTTGATTTTCTTAAAACCTATGGACCCTAATATTATAAAAAAAATTGTAATCCTCCATTGAAGTGTTCTCAATATTTCGTAATAAAAAAAGCAAAAAATTACTTCCTTCATCCCAAAAAAAAATATTTTTTAAGACTGCCCTCACCTTCATTCGTGTTAAGGTAGAATTTGTTTTGCTAATATTTACAACTTTATCAAAAGTGACAAATACTTACTCGCTGTTTTGAACGTATTATAAATTATATGTTTGGCCTTTTCTCATACGTAATAATACCGATTGTGGACGGAAACGCAGCACGCAACTTAATAATATCAGAACTGTGAAAATATTAACACTTTACCAAAAGGGACAAATATTAATACGCACTCGTTGTCTTGAACGTAATATACATTTTGCCTAGGTGCTTTTATCATACGTAAAATTATATAAAAGGCGGGGCGAGACAAGTTCATACTTGCTGTCAGTTGTTCATATGCTGTCTCGTCATTCTATATCAGAAATCGCATGGTTCCAGAAAAAAATTAATAATGATATGTTTTTCAAATAATCCATGTATGTTATAGATATCGATCTATTCCTAATGAAATTCCCTTCAAGATGACATAAATTAAATTTTGATTCATCGAGTCATATGCTTGATATTTATAGATAAAGTTAGCGGTAAACTGGATTGACCACATGGGAGCGAGCGTTTTGTTTTGAACACGGTACGTTAAGGGTTAAATAACTTTAAAATAAAACAACCGATTTCTATATATGAGGTATTGTTATTTAATAAGGCCCTTTATAATATATTTACACTAGTTTTTGAATACAACATCAATCAAGTGGCCGCCATTATTGGCCAAAGCAAAAAGGGCACATTTCAAAGGCGTCAGTGGAACCACTTTGTGGCGCATTTTGAAGGATGATTTGCATTTGTTTTCGTATAAAGTGCAATTGACTCAAAGAATATTGCCGACAGATCGTCCACGCCGCTTGGAATACGGCCAAACAGTCGCTCGAATGGCTAACACTGAACCTGATTTTTGGAAGTAAATTTTGATTTGACCCCTCCGGACTTCTTTTTGTGGGGTTATTTGAAAAACAAAGTATACGCTAGCAATTGACCAGCTCAAGGCAAACATTCGCGCCGAAATCATCGCTATACCACCCGAGATGCTTGAAAAAGTGATGGAAAACGAAGCAAAAAGGGCACATTTTGCTTTGGTCAATAATGGCGGCCATTTGTTTGATGTTGTATTAAAAAACTAGTGTTAATAAATTATAAAGGACCAAATTAAATAACAATACCTCATATATAGAAATCGGTTGTTTTATTTTAAAGTTATTTCATGATGAAGATGATGATTTATATAGCGCCATTTTTGTGAAAGATTCACTTCAAGGGCACTCAACGTCCAGAAAGCTTCTCTTAAAAAGAAAAGTTTTAAGAGAGCTTCTGAACACTCCTTCGTCGTCTTGATTGCGGATATTGTAGGGCAGCCTGTTCCACGCCGTCGGTCCCGCGATGCTAAAAGCGCGATCTGCGAAGTTTGAAGCTCCTTGGCGCCGCGGGACGAGAAGTTTGTGTGTTGCTTCTTCCTTCGAGGATCGTAGAGTTGACTGCCGAGGGTTCAAATTTGTCAGCTGGCAAAGTTCTGTGAGGTAGTTTAATATTCGCATACCAATATAAAATATGGCGCACCCTGTATTTACCCAATGCCGTCTTGAAAGTACTTACCAGGCCGTAATCACATAGATAATATTTGCAACATGGAGCTATTGGAGGCCGTTAGTATGTGTCTCAATTTTATTTCAATTATAAAAGTGAAATAAATGTAAAATACGACTATGATCGTATTATTATTCCTTATATACGTGTTACAAACATTTTAATATACTACATTTGTGTTTCTGCATTGCCGGTATGTCAATTTTACTTTCTCCTCGTGCCGGGCCATTTGTAAAGTATTCATATGCATTTCCTTCAGTGTGTTTACTTTATAAAAGTACTAGTAATATATTGAACACACATTGAATTGTATAATATAGTTTGTGTACAACTTTGGTATGTTAAATGTTCAAAATAACCAATCCGATATAACCTATAATTCATAATATCGCACCGTGAGTGTAAAACCGAAACAAGTGCAAATATACAGTTTGGAGATATGGGAGTTTAAAGATTTCATATTGCTTGGAAAAACTGTTTTTTTTTTTAAATAAACCAATGATTTTCGGTTTATAGGTATATTACTATAAACCGAAAATCATTGGTTTATTAAAAAAAAAACAATTTTTCCAAGCAATATGAAGTCTTTAAACTCCCATATCTCCAAAATGTATATTTGCACTTATCTCGGTTTTACACTCACGGTGCGATATATAAGGAGTAATAATACAATAGTACTCGTATTTCACATTTATAATCAAAATGAAATTGAGATCACGGCACAAGACACATAGTAACTCCATGGTTTTCAATACTGATATGGCAGTACACGCGGCCCCATATATATCCATGTTGCAATTATTGTCTATGGTGCTTACTCTCAAGACAGCATTGGATTTATTTCGTTGAATCTTCTTCTTCTTCCCTTTTTGTAGACTCAGGAGTCTGTTATTTCAGGCGGGTCCTCTTGAGATGTTGAACTCCAGCTTTCTCTCCACCGTTTCGGGGGTCTTCCTGGTCGGCGTTGTCCGTTTGGCGTTCCATGGAGAGCTATGTGTGGTATTCTATTTGAGCTCATTCTTTCTACATGTTGATGCCAGTATCGCCGTCTTTGACGTCCCCATCTGACCACATCTTCGACCTCGCAGACTTCTCTGATTGCTGTATTCCTAACTCGATCATGTAGGATTTTGCCAGCTATAGCGCGGAGTGTTTTCATCTTGGTTGTCCTGAGCATGCTCTTTGTCTTGACAGTGTCTGCCCTGCTCTTTGTCTTGACAGTGTCTGCCCTCGATTCAATGCCATATGTGAGGATTGGTCGCACACAGGACAACCGAGATGAAAACACTCCGCGCTATAGCTGGCAAAACCCTACGTGATCATGTTAGGAATACAGCAATCCGAGAAATCTGCGAGGCCGAAGATGTGGTCAGATGGGGACGTCAAAGACGGCGATACTGGCATCAACATGTAGAAAGAATGAGCTCAAATAGAATACCACACATAGCTCTCCATGGAACGCCAAACGGACAACGCCGACCAGGAAGACCCCCGAAATGGTGGAGAGAAAGCTGGAGTTCAGCATCTCAAGAGGACCCGCCTAAAATAACAGACTCCTGAGTCTACCAAAAGTGAAGAAGAAGAAGAAATTTAATTTCCGAAAAGATATTACTAACAAAATTAAAGTAATACCAGGAACACATGAGAGATGGTTCGATTTTAGGAAGACAAGAGATACTTTCTAAAGTCTTATCTTCTAAGAGTATTTATCTTCTGAACATACTTTCACTGATATGGAAGACGTTGATCTCAGAGGCGATTATGTTCAGCAGACTAATTGCTCTTCCCACTGCCGTCACCAGTTGCAGGTTAGTTCTAGCGGCTGGTAGGTAAAACTGTCGCAGTCAGAGATATCTATCAGGAACTAAAAACCATATGTAATATATAATGACATTTGCGAATGACAAGTTGAAATATTATATGAATTAATGTAAATAAATAAAAAGTTTTTAATATGACTTATTTCCAATGAATAGTTTGTTTTTATTATTAATATGTATGTACGCTGGATTGCCAAATAATCAATTAAGCAGAATACAAAGCGTATTCAATGCTGCTGCCCGATTGATTATGGGGCAACACTGTCATATCACGCCGCTCCTGAAGGACCTTCACTGGCTTAAAATCCGAGAGCGAGTAAAATATAAATTGTGTTTGACAGTGTTTAAGGCTCGACACCAGAGAGCGCCAGCGTATATATCGGACCTCTGCGTGACACCCATGCCAACGGAAAGGCAGCGTTCACTCCGATCAGTAGAAACAAGTGCAAACAACATAATAATTCCAGTCAGAGCCAATAAAGCAAGTTTCTATGATCGTGCTTTCAACTTTGCCGGTCCGTTGGCGTGGAATAGCCTCCATCTTAGTATTAAGTATGAGGATAGTGACGTTAAATTTAAGAAACTTCTAAAGACTGCACTGTTGGGTCAGTCATTTCCTAGTGCGCCCTTGGTATAATTGATTTTACAAAACGGCGCACTTAAAATACAAGTCATCAGAATAATAATAATAATTATGTGGAATTGATGGGAGACGGTAGAAGGTAAGGGAGGTGGTATATTTTACCCCAACTTTTAGGTGCAAATTGATCAATTCTTGTCGTTTCAATGGCAAGCTTATTTTATAGGAATGGTTCTGAAAAGAACCATCTCTCTTCTTATCTCGCCATTGTGTTGGGAGGGTTTGTCGGTCTTAGTATTAACACCGTACAGCACCTTTCTTGCCTCCAATTGATAATTATTTGTCCATCATGCCATTACTCCTGGAGGATGGACTGCCGCACTGTTCTATTTTGACATCTTTCCTTTTTTATCAATCAATCAAATCAAATCAGTTTATTAACTCAAAAGACATTACAAACAAGAAAATGTTTAAGGCATCTATTAAGTACAGGTAAAATATTATAAAAATACAACTTAGTACCAGGAATGCATTAGAGATGGTTCGACATTAGGAAGACAAGATACTTTCTAAAGTCAAGAGTATTTGTCCCCTGAACGTACCTTCGCTAATATGAAAGACGTCGATCTCCGAGGAGACCGCGTTCAGCAGACTAGTTGCTCTTCCCACCGATGTCATCAGAGGCAGATTGGTAAAACAATCTGTGCTGTCGCTGTCGGAGAAATCTATCAGGGACAAAAAGACCAACACCCTCTAGCACGGCCGAGTTCTCGAAATATCCCCTGATTAATTTAAAGAAATGGGTAATGAGATGCCCATATCTTCGAAGCTGTAAAGAATTGGCTCCGAGCATTCCTTAAAGAAATGCCGTGAAATTTATAAACTTAAGGCGTGAGCATTATGAAATTCAATTATAATATTTCTTTATTAATTAGAACACTCCATTTTCTCGACATGTTTTGAGGGTTTTATCTTTTTCCCGATAACGAAGGTCTAAAACCTTCGAAACATGTTGAGAAAAATAAACGTAAAAGTAAAAAAAGGCAGTTTTTTTAATTCATAAAAAAATTACATAACTTTCTTCTTCTTTAACAGCCGTTGTCGTCTACTGCTGGACATAGGCCTCCCCCATACTTCTCCATGTATGATATGTCATGCAAGGGGTGGTTGGTATTACAACGCCACGCTTGCCAGACGGGTTGGCGAGGTGTCCTTCCACGTTAGCCTATGCATCAATATTATCCACCGAGGTTATTCACGCATTTCATCTCTAACATTTCGCATAGTTTCCAGGGGAGACCAAAGTCGAGGAGGTGTGGATAGGTACTTGGGATCAGATCAATCCTCCAGCGTAGCATGGCCATCACCACGGTGATGGCCATGGAGTGCTCGAAGAGTCAATAGGATCCCCCTTACTCCCCCTCATACATAACTTTTCACATGAGAAACAAAGAAACTACAGTCTTGATCTGAACAAAAAGAAATTAAGGACCCATAAAATTCACACGGTCGAGACAAAGGTGGAAATAATTAGGGTCGAAGCACCAGTATTTGACCGCCCCCCAGTAAATGACCGTTAGTTAATAAAACAAAATATAATAAGAATTGCTTTATGTGTCCAGTCAAAAAAATTTAATCCCAAGAAACTACGACAAAAGAGGTAGGCAGAGACAACTGTTGGTAAGAAACAAAACTATCAGTTTTGAACTGTGCCTTATCAAACGGTAAAAGTGCGTCTTCCTGTTGTTGTTCTGAGATTGTTAGTAGTTTTTTTATAAGGAAAAGTGTGGTAAGTGTTTTTTTAATGTTATTTCTTATGCAATTCTTTGAATATTTACATAGTTTTATATGTTAGGGTGTTTCATAATGTGACAATGTAACAAAATCTTTGTATTGTATCATATAACCTGAAGTGGTCAATTACTGGAGATTGTGCTATTTTTTTTAGAGAAATATTAATTTTAATAGTAATACTCGTATTTCAATAAAAAAGTTAGAGAATTTAGAGAAGTCAATGTGTTTTTTTATTGTTTTCTTTTATTTTGTACACTAAAATAGTGAAATTAATGCCTTTAATGTGGATTTCAGTACAAGCTGAACCTTAAACGGTCATTCATTGGTGCTTTGACCCTAGTCATTATGAAAGCGATTAATCTTTTGCTTCAATTGCCTTTTTGTATGACATTAATTAAACTCTAAAGATTCTTCATAAATGATCACAAATTGTGGTATTCAACTGTCTCTTGACAATTTCATAAAGAAAATATCTAAACCCTAATACACTTTGTTCTTTCATGATATTCACCGATAAATAAATGCCTGAAAATATACTTTTTATTGTTTTTATTCACATTGTTCTACTTACGTAGGTAGTATGTTCACAAAAGGTGGGCGAGTGGAGAGGGATATTGAAAGAAGGGTTGGGGCAGGCAACAAAGTGAATGGTGCACTTAAAGTTGTCGTCGCAAACAAAAACCTATCCAAAAAAGGTACAATGGCAGTGCACAATGAGTTCTTCTACCAACCCTTATGTATCGAAGCAAAGCACGGAACTGGCAAAAGAAGGATGAAAGTAGAATAAATGCAGTAGAAATGAGATCTCTTAGATGAATGTGTGATACTCCGTGTATGATAGAGTGTCAAATGAAAATATAAGAAGTGAATTAGCCATTTATATGCTCGATCTAATGGAGCAAAATAAGGTAAATATCATGACTTAAATTATTATAAACAATATTTAAGGCCTAGTGCCTGAAATATGGCACTCCCATAAAATTAAAAAATATGTATTATGGGGAATATCCTCCTCTGGTTTCAATCCTGGGATTGGTTTGCAGCAATTTCCTCTATTCTTCTCTTCCATTCTTCCCTGTCTTGTGCGGCTCTTTTGAAATCTGCATATGATGAGCAGCGCACGTCCATCAACAGGTCCTCCAGGTACTCTCGGCGTGGGCGTCCCCTAGAGTTTGTCGCCTCGGTCATACACTCCATTATGGCATGCAAGAGACCTTCTTGATGTATTACATGGCCGATCCATCTTGCACGCCTTTCGGACAAGGTCCTGAGCAGGTGCCTTCCTCCTTTGATTCTTTGAAGAACCTCCTCATTCATGATGTGGTCTCTCCAGGAAATTCCTAGTAATCTTTTATAGGACCACATCTCAAAAGCCTCTAGTCTCCGTTTTTATCTTTCGGATAGGCACCATGTCTCGCAGCCGTACATCAAGATTCTCCATACATAGGTCTTGATGAGGAGTATTCTCAGTTTTAGGTATATATTATTTGATTTTATTATTTTCGACCTTTTATTAAATGCGAGCCTAGCCTGATGTATACGGCTGTCGACCTCGCTCTCAGACCGAATATATGTTAACTTGGATGGGGACTTTGCCTTGGGTGGGGACCGATATGGCAATGGGGTTGAGATACAGGATGGTGGAAGGGAAAGGTTTAGGGGAATATATGTTTTCGTTAAAATCAAATATTTATCAAAATGCTTCCAAGTAAAATATTGTTAAAAAAAATGTGTGAATATTAGCTCTTTTCATCAATCAAATCCTTATTATGCACTTAATATCAAATTAAATTAGAAGTGAACGATTTATATTTTCCGTTATTCTTTATTTCGTTATACAATAGCGCCACGGCAGTCTGTAGTACTACTATTTATCTCCGATACAAATCCAATCTTTATTTAAATCTATGGAATTTGGATTCTATGGAGTGTCGGTGGACCTCTTCTGTCATTTTTAATAATTATCAAGTATTTTCATAATATTAAAAAATGGGAAATGACACTTCACATTTGAGTGGTTTGGAAGTAAACGAGAAGGCAATTGAAATCACAGATTTTTGGGCACATTATCACGCAACCGTTAACGATTCCGGCTATTTCTTTAATCTGAAAGGTTATGGATCCATATCTGTTTTCAAGAGCGAAGTTGTTGTCTTGGGTTCCCTCTGGTCGAGTCACACTCCTTTAGAAAAATGTGCAATTGTAAGTATTACTTACCTATTTAACTTGTTTATTTATCTCCTTGATGTGTAATTCATCATACGTGTTTATTGACACGATTTTAAAACTAATCTCAGATTACTGCGATATGGAGTGTGGTAAGATTTACGAAACCATAAACTACTTATTTTGAAACTTTTGTTTCCATTCTATATTTAAATATTTGCTACTAAAACAATATTCTGAAGCATTGTACTTAACATAATGTATACATTCACACTATTTGTCATGAGATTTCGATATTAACATTTTATATTTTAACACAAATGAATTTCTTGTATTATATCACTCATATGTAAAAACAAAATTGAAATTATGTATTATATATTTAATTCTTGTTCTTGTTCTTCGTGTCTTCATTGTTGGACAACATTATGACTATTTTTTCTTTTGATCTTCTTGGATCTTGGATATTGTCTTTTCAGGGGTACCAGCCCGAAGGCTATTGCTCCCCCACATGTTGGAAATTTCTTTCTTGGAGATGAAGTTGAATATTGTTGGATGGTGAGGGGAGGGTTACTTGGAGGATGTAGTGGGTTGTGTCCGACATTTGGACCTGACTACCCGGGTAGGGAGGAGTGTGGAGGGGTTGGGGATGACCTTGGAAAGGGGCCGAGGTCTTGGGTGGAGACCGAGGGACGGTGACAGGGAGTGGCCATGGGTGGGGGCTGGTTGGTCCTGGATATGGAACCAAGTGGAACCAAGAGTGGCCTTGGGCGTGGGACGGTGGCCTTGAGTAGGGTCCGATATGGCAATGGGGTTGAGATACAGGATGGGAAAGGGACGGTGGAAGGGAAAGGTTTAGGCATGAAGCGTTGGAGTAAACAGCGGGTCGGCAGCGATGAACGAATTTTATCTCAATAGAGACGAAGATGTAAATTGTTTTTTGGAAACAGAATATGGTGGTCGAGGCGTTTACAGGACTTATGACCTGTCATTGGTTGGGTTAAGCCAGGCATGGGCAACTTTTCCTAGGTCTGGGGCCAAATTATCATTCTGTCCCCCTGTCAAGGGCCGGACCAAATTATTAATTATAATAAGGTAATATTAAATTAAATAAAACACGTTGCTACTTCTTATATATTGTTTTATTTATATAATGAACGACATAATATTATGTACTGATTACAAAATTTAGTGTGAAGATTGGCCTTGTACTTGAATTAGGAGACTATCAATATTGGCGTTGGTATTGCGTTCCCGTTCCATCGGGTGTATTGCGATATGTAGCGTGAAGGGGGTGGGCCCCGCTCGTAATCCTTCGGTGCGTATACGAGTTTCGCCGAATCACTGCAAGCGCCCGTGTCATCTGCATTATTTAAACTATAATTTTATTTCTCTATTACTTCGCCGAGATGAATCAGGGCTGGACAAAATAGCTCCGCGGGCTGGCGGTTACCCATCTTTGGGTTAAGCGATCACTTTATGTAATACAACATTCCCCATTCTGTCCTTCTTACTTATTTGTGTTCAATCTACACTAGCGCCATCTATTCAATTTATTATTATGTTTGTAATTTTGACAGAGCCTAATGAAGTATCGCCACCCCGCGATATTGCGCTACGTGTGGCACTGGCAACAGCGGGGAGTGCAGTACCTGGCCACTGAGCCCGTCCAGCCACTCTCGCAAGTGCTGCCATTGCAGGACCCGCTGCAGGTGTGCATCGGCCTTAACCAGATTGCACAAGCACTTCAATTTCTCCATACTAATGTGAGTCAGAATAATCGACGTGCGTGCATGAACGATATATGAATGTAGAGGAAGCCCGAGAGGTATGCCAGGACAGAGCATTGTGGCGATCTATCCTCTCTGCCTACCCCTCCGGGAAATGTTGTGAAATGTCCACTATTTTCTGCGATGATAATATTAACCCCTTAGTGCATGATTTTTTTTTAAATTTCTAAAAAAAATATATGATGTGTAAATGATGAAAAAAAGACAGGTATTTTTTTATTTTTCAAATAAATTAGTTTTTCCTATATAAAATACAAAAAATATTTCTAGGTCTTCCCCTTTTGATCCCTAGATTTTACACAATATTATCCGTAATTTTATATAAAAGTGATCATTTTATTACTTACCTAATGGAAATAATAGTAAACCAGTGTAATATAATTATTTATAGCGTTTTACAAACAAAAAAAAGAACACTTTTGAATATCACGTTTGTACAGAAAATCATAAACCGACAGTTGGAAATAGTCGGTCGCACATCTAGTACAACCAGAGACATCTAGCAAGAAGTTTGACAACTAGTAACGCGGATCATAGATAAAACTTTAGTATTATTGCTAGAAGCAAGACATATTTTATTATTTTGTTGTTTTTTATGGCCAAAGATTATTTTGGGTCATATATGAGCCAGTATGTGGTAAGGGGTTAATTTAAAATTATGACAAAGAATGGTCAGATGCTATGTTTGGTCAGGGCTGTTATACGGGGTGGAGTCATGGACCCTTAAAGTCAATATTATGAATGATGAACTGCTTCGATGCGATTGTTTATTTGGTTTTACAGAGATTTTTATGTACATAACAAGATTAAAATTAGTTATAAATTTATTTCCCCCTGTGAAATGATTAATGAACTAATTTTGTGTAATGTGAGTCATCAAGAGACGGTGCACGAATCGGATCCGGGACCTACGGTGTGGCAGTCAAAACTGTTGCCACTCTGCCAAGAAGTTCGTTGTATACAGAATACAGATATTACATTGTCTTAAATCGGCCATATTGTTAATGTATTTTTTTTTATCATCTAGGCATCATTATCCCACAATAATGTTTGCATCGGCTCCATCTATGTCCTGTCTGATGGGTGCTGGAAACTAGGCGGACTGGAGTTTGTGAAACCACTCTCCGAAATGTCAACCGCCTTCCTAAAGCAGTCCAAGAAATTAAGGTACTTTGAACAAGGAATTAACCTCTTAATGTGTATGTAATACGAGGTAAGGCAATTAAATTCTGAGAATTTGTAAATAAAACACAGGCAAATTAAGTTAGCAACCAAAGTTTTTAAACGGCCTTCACAGTACTCTCTTCCTAACTCAAAACAACGTTTCTCCCATGTTTGGAAGCAGCCTTGATGGTCCTCTAAAGTTAGGCCTTTCAAGACGACGGTCGCAGCCTCCTGGACGGCCTCCACACTACCAATATGGGTTCCTTTGTAGTGACTCCTCATTTTAGGGAACAAGAAGAAGTCACAGGGGGCCAAGTAGGGTGGATGCGGTAACGTTGGGATACTTTTTTTCGCCAAATATTCCCTCAAAATCAAGGAGGAAAGAGCCGGCGCGTTATCATGGTGCAAGAGCCAGCCGTTCAGGTCGTTTACGGAAAACACGCTGTCGCATCCGCTCCAAGACTTCAACATAGAACTTTCCAGTCACTGTCTGGCCCTCAGAAACGTATTCATGGTGAATAATGCCATGAATATCGAAGAAAATGATCAGCATGCCTTCAGCCGTGATTTTGACATCCTTACTTTCGTTAGGCACTCCCCACCCTCTTCCACCCACTGTAGGCTTTGTCTACGGGTCTACAGACACTCATCTCCATGCACCTGCCGTAATTTTCGTAGGATTTCTGCAGGTTTTACACCAGTTATAACCAAAAATCTGATCACAGCACGTTGCTTAAAAACTGAGTCAGTCATTTCTGCGACCGAGTTAAAAATCTTGTATCCGAAAAACACCCGTAAAAAACGAACCAGAAGCCCAATTACCATGAAATCTCCACTGCGACTGAGTGGAAGGTCCTATCTAACCAGGCGCATGTGCGCCAGTCATACAGTATTGCCGGTTCGCACGCCGCAACTAAATTCTCGGAATTGAATGGCCACACACAAATCAATCTTAGAAGCCAGTTATATTTAACTCTGATCAGGATTGAGGACATACAAGCCAGGACAAAGGTCTCCGATGTCATCAAGTTGGCCGCAAACCTTATGTGGCGATAGGTGGAACAAGTCGCTTGTGACCTAGTGATGTCCGACACTCCTGTACTGGCTTCAATGTGATGTTTCTCACCCTCTCCGCTTTGCTTATCACAACATTTGGAATATTTCCGTAGGTACGAGAAGGCAGTGGATCCCAACGAAGAGTCCTCAGACGACCTGACGACAGTTGATCAGTTTGCTTTTGGGACTCTTGTGGATGAAGTCTTCAATGGGAGGAACAAGGGTAAGTGACACAACTAACTAACTAACCATCACGCTGATGGAATGTCTTCTACTCTCGCCTCCTTAACCCTTTATAGGACAATCTTTTTTTTTATTAATTCAATTCAATTTATTCAAAAAATTATAAACATTACAGAATAATAACAAATCCAAATCTTTTATAATCTTAACATACAAAATAATTAAACAATTTTTAAAAAAAGAATTACCAATAATAAAATAAGAAAACAAATGAGAGTAAGTAAGAAAAAAACAGAAGACAATTAAAAAATATATTCGAGAACAGCTTGGTAAAGATAAACATTTTTGTACTATAAGAAGAGAAGCAAATAGTTTTTGATGACTGAATTTTAATCCAGTGAAGTTCCTTCAGGAGCGGCGTGATATGACAGTAAAGACAATATAAAAAATATAAATATTTGTTTTTTTCAGATGACATACCACACTGGGAAGATTTCAGCGAGTTTTGCACTCAGAACCTTCAAAATCCCACTGCCAGTCATAGGCCGAGCTTCGCCACACTTCTCAAGCACGATTTCTTCAACCACAACTTCATATCGGTGCACAAGTTTCTCGCCGCACTTCCGGTGAAGACGGAGGCGGAGAAGGCCGAGTTCTTTGGCTGCTTGCTGGACAAGCTTAGGACCTTCAAGGAGGAGGTGGTCGCCAAGCAGCTCAGCGGGCCTCTGCTGTCTCGGCTGGTACTGTTGGATTCCACAGCAAGAGAGAAGTTATTGCCGCATCTGCTAGTGCCAAAATCAGGTATGGTTCATTTCAATTTTACAAAATCGGGTATGGTTCATTTCAATTTAACAAAATCAGGTATGGTTCATTTTAATTTAACAAAATCAAGTATGGTTCATTTCAATTTAACAAAATCATATATGGCTCATTTCAATTTAACAAAATCAAGTATGGTTCATTTCAATTAAACAAAATCATGTATGGTTCATTTCAATTTAACAAAATCATGTATGGTTCATTTCAATTTAACAAAATCAAGTATGGTTAATTTTAATTTAACAAAATCAAGTATGGTTCATTTCAATTTAAGAAAATCCGGTATGATTCATTTCAATTTAACAAAATCAGGTATTTTTCATTTTAACTTAATACGATCATTTATGGTTCATTTTAATTTAACAAAATCAAGGATGGTTCATTTCAATTTAACAAAATCAAGTATGGTTCATTTGAATTTAACAAAATCCGGTATGGTTAATTTTAATTTAACAAAATCAGGTATGGTTCATTTCAATGTAAGCAAATCACATATGGTTCATTTAAATTTTTTTTTATAGTAATCGCGTAATTCAAATTTTTTTGGTCCCTTGAATTTCGAATTATCAGACTTTTACTGTATTTGAAAGTAGTGCATTGTTTGTTGTTATAGAAGAGAGTTCCCCGTCTGACCTGGGGCTATTTCCGTTGGATACATTCAAGGAGCACATCACACCGCAACTGCTCAAGATGTTCCGGATAAGGGACGCTCCAGTAAGTATAGTCTATTCAGTCCAGGGAGATAATTTGCAATAGTGTTAGTAACAAACACCTCCTTAATTGTTTATACAACGCTATCTGATTAGCTTCTAAAATACTCGGTGCTTAGAAAATTACTACTATCTCGAAATTAGAAAAATATATTAATATTAACGGAAGAACACGTTTGCGTTTGTGATTTTGTTTTTGAATTTCCAATAACGACACAAATTTGCCAGAAGAATAGAAATTTCAAGACACCATTTGCCGGGACACCAAACATTTGAAATAATTTAATAAAAAGACTTTAAATTTTAAAATCGAATAGTAACATACTTCAGGGTGATAAAGCCCGGCTTCAAATCCATACAAAAAAATGTAGATATCTTCTGGTATACCAGGGGTGTTAGTTGAAGTTTGCCGGTTTTTTCAATAAAGAAAACGCTTAATTCTCAAGGAAATCTCAAAATATTTTTTATTCAAAGTATTGACCATCGGATTCCATACATTTTGCCCATCTTTGAGGCAAATCAAGGATACCATTCCAAAAAAAAATTTCCTCTTTCGAGGCAAACCATTCGACGAGCCATTTTTCGACTTTTTCAAAATTGGCGAAGCACTGCTCTGCGAGTGAAGTCGGGTGATAGTCGGACGGGGCAAGGTCTGGAGAGTACGGCGGGTGCGATAATATCGATGCAGAAAAGATTTCCTTTCGAACCTTTGAAGCAGCATTTCACAAATGGTTTTTTGATTTTCGATTTGTCTCTCGTTCATTTGGTGTGGTACCCATTTTCCATACTTTTGGATCTTTGCCATGGCTTTTAAACGTTGGCAAATTACTCCTCGGGTCACATTAAGTGTTTGGGCCAATTGTTGTTGCGATTGGGTTGGGTCTTCATCCAATAACGCTTGCAATTCCTCGTCTTCGAACTTTTTCATTGCACCAGGATGTTCATTGTCTGTTAAATCGAAATCTCCACTTTTAAATAGACGAAACCATGTCTCACATGTTCTAATCACTGGAGCATGTTCACCATAAGTTTCTACCAGCAACCGATGAGCTTCAACTGCTTTTTTCTTTTGATGAAATAAGAAAAGCAACGAATGCCGCAAATGCGATTTACTTGGAACGAAACTCGACATATTCACTGAGGTAAACAACTATGACACTATTATTTTGGCAGAATGTAACTTGTGTATTTTTGAAGGTTAATGTCCATAGAAAAATATGACATACATGCCAAATCATAGAAATGTATACATATCTCTAGCGACATCTATTAGTAAAACCGGCAAACTTCAACTAACACCCCTGGTATATGACCCTAGCTATATGATAACAAGCCAAAAATACATAAGTGCCATAAAGACCCTTTTACATTTTGCAACCCCAATATGAAGCCCATCGAAAACATGTGAACTTAGGCGATTTCGCGGGCGTCTCACCTACAGTATGTATGAGTGAAATAAAATAAGGCGCTTATGATTGAAAGAAAACATACACGTAGGTCATATCTGCGCATGTCGGCAGAGTCATTTTCAATTCAACAAATTAAATCGCTTTAATGCCCTCGTGCTGTAACAACTGGAGGGGAATCACTATCCTTTCCGTGGTGACAAAGATCCTTGCGAGAATTATATTGAGGAGAATGACTAGTGCACTCGAAGAAGGTATGCGAGAGGAACAGGCTGGCTTCCGAAGTGGCCGGTCTTGCGTTGAGCACATAAATACACTCCGCATCATAATTGAAGAGGCCTCTGAATGGCAGTACAGCATGTACCTAACGTTCGTCGACTTTGAAAAGGCCTTCGATACAATATCGTGGACTTCAATCTGGTCAACTCTCATTCGCAAAGGAGTCCCACGGAAGATTGTGAATGTCATCAGGGCAATGTATGACGGTTATTCTTGTCGTGTAGTGCACCAGGTCAAACTCCGAGGCCATCAAACTGAGTGCAGGAGTGCGACAGGGATGTCTACTATCGCCCCTGCTCTTCATAGTGGTTCTGGAGGATGTGTTGCGCCGTTCTTTCGACAGTCCTCGTGGCATTCCATGGATACGTGATACCCAGTTGGAGGATCTGGATTATGCTGATGACCTCTGTTTGCTTTCGGTAAACCGGGTGGATGCGGAGCGGAAACTTTGTAGACTTCAGGAGGAAGCGGCAAAAGTGGGTTTCAAGATTAACATGTCCAAGACAGTAGACCTACGAGTGTCCACAAATGACTCCACCCCAATCTTGCTCCACGGTGTCCCTCTTGTGACCACGACCAGCTTCTGCTACCTCGGTAGTATGATAGCAGGCTCAGGAGGTACGGAGGAGGATGTAGCCAGCAGACTTGACAAGGCAAGGGGAGCTTTCGCTATGCTACGCCCTGTATGGCGCTCCGGTATCATTTCGAGAAAGCTCAAGCTCCAAATATTCAGCAGTAGCGTTAAAAGCGTGCTGCTGTACGGATGTGAGACTTGGAAATCTACCGCAGACGTTATTGGTAAACTCCAGGTGTTTATAAATAGGTGCCTTCGCTCAATATTCAAAATCTATTGGCCCCAAACAGTGTCAAATGCCGTTCTCTGGACCATGGCAGGTGAAAAGCCAATTAGAGAACAAGTCGCTAGGCGCAAATGGCAGTGGATCGGTCACACTCTGAGACGGAACCCAGCCTGCATCGCTCAGGGCGCACTAGACTGGTCCCCTATGGGGGGAAAGAGAAAGCGAGGCAGACCTAGAGCCACCTGGAGAAGAACCCTGCAGGACGAGGTTAAGGCAGCAGGTCTCACTTGGGACGATGTTAAGCATCAGGCATGCGATAGAGTCGGGTGGAGAAGATTCCTTGAGGCCCTATGCACCACGGAGGTGTGACAGGACAAAAAAAAAAAAAAATGCCCTCGTGCGAAATTCAAAATATTATTTTATTTTATTTCAAAAAGTTTTAATATAGATTTGTTAAGGCAAGCCCGGCTTCTCGGCTTGTATGGATGTACCGCCACTGGTGGTGCATAGGGCCTCAAGGAACCTTCTCCATCCGATTATCGCATGCCTGATGCCTAACATCATCCCAAGTGAGGCCTGCTGCTTCAACCTCGTCCTGCAGGGCTCTTCAGGTGGCTCTAGGTCTGCCTTGCTAGGTGCGCCCTGAGCGATGCAGGCTGGGTTCCGTCTCAGGGTGTGACCGATGCACTGCCATTTGCGTCTAGCGACTTGTTCTCTAATTAGCGCAATTGTGTTATATTATCCCATATTAGTGTAAGTATTTGTACAGCTGTGCGTACTAACGGACTATGTTTTCAGGTGCGGATGGTGCTTTTAAGATATTTTTCCGGATTTTCATCTGCATTTACTAAGGAGGATCTGCTGTCACATGTATTACCCGAGGTTAGTTCCTTTCTCGTTTTTTGGTAGCTATCCGTGGCTTTATCCCACTGCATTCCTCTTGGGCATGCTGGGGACCAATAGTTTGCAGATAAGAAGGGATGGGTGCACACTTACCCATTTCTTCAGACTTATCAGGGGATTCTTTGAGAACTCCCTTATCTTGGAGGCTATCCATCTTTATGTTTCAGATGGTTATCTTCGACAGGGTCAGCACAGACTGTTTTATCTCCCAGCATGCAGAACCAACCTGCCTCTGGTGATGACGGTGTGATGACGGATCTGTAAATTAATATCCCCTGATTAATTTAAAGAAATGGTTAATGAGATGCCCATCTCTTGGAAGCTGTAAAGAATTGGTTCTGAGCATTCCCAAAAGAAATGCCATGGGATAGAGCCATTAAGACCATTTAATTCAAACTTATCAATGAAAGTGAAAATGGCCGTTCACAATGGAGTTCTGGTTCCAAACCTTATATATGGAAACAAAGCATGGAACAGCCAGAAGAAAGATGAAAGCAGAAAAATTGCCGTGCTTGCATGATTAGCTGTATGAATGTGATAGAGGCTAGAGCGGTGTGACAGGATATAGTAGTGTGATGGTACATTTTCTCAGTATACCCTTGTAGGGAAAAGGCGTGATGGTTTTGTTGTTATTATATAACTAAAATAATATGACATATAATATGAAAATAATAGGACTTATGACAATGACAGGTCATAAGTCCTGTAAACACCTCGATCACCATGTTCTGTTTCCAATTTGCATCTTCTCTCTATTGAGATACAATTAATCCTTGAAATGATAATCCGCAATGGATAAAATCCAGTATTTGTATACATTCAAAATGTTGTCTTCATAGATGGTGTTAGTGTGTAGATTGAAATATAACATGTGAAGTGTGGTGTTACATATTACCATATATACAACTTTCAAAACTTTGTCAGACATGGTGGTCGTAAGAAGGGTGGAATGAGGTTGTATTACATAAAGCGTGCGCTTAACCCAACCATGACAGGTCATAAGTCCTGTAAACACCTCGATCACCATGTTCTGTTTCCAATTTGGATCTTCGTCTCTATTGAGATTCAATTAATCACTAAAATAATATTTTGTTTTTTAGTTGCTACTCGGCATAAAAGACACCAGCGACTCTCTGGTCTCCATGACGCTGTACTGCCTTGCGGATCTGGTTCCCATTCTGGGTGCCGCGGCTGTGATAGGAGGAAAGAGATCAAAACTCTTCGCCGACGGCCGGCCACTCTCGCACCCCAGAGGGAATTCCAACGCTCTTCACAAAATCAGACAAAAACATCCCATGAAACTACCCCCGAAACTTGCCGATAACACAAATGAATCGTTATTAACCGCCTCAAAAGACAAAGAGACCAGGATACAAAAGATCGTAGGTAATTTACAAGACGAGCATTTGTTTGGGAGTGGCGACTCTTTGGAAATGGAAAACGTCTTGTTTTTACACGAGCGTCCGTCTCCGGACGGCGGCGAAGATCTGGACAGCGAAGTTATACAGAATAAAGTCAATACAGACGCGAGCGATGAGCACTGGAGCGATTGGGAAACGGAAGAAAACATCGCGCCCGTAAACGACGATGATACATCATACGAAGATGTTAATAAAATTAATTTAACGAACGTTAAAACAAATGAAGATTCATCTGTCTTAAATGAAACGATTACAAATGGTATCCAAGTTAGCAGTCGAACGGATTCTTTCTATTTACAAAAGGCCGCTTTGGAAGCAAAGACGAAAAAACTAGCCGATATTTCAGAATTAGACATTAAATTCCAGTCAAAGAGTTCCGGGTCTTCGAAGAAAGACGAGTACGACTTCTTCCTGGACATGGAGCCGGTGATCGAGAAACAAAACGTGTTTGAAATTGCGCAACCGCTCGATATTCAAAAATCTATTTCGGAAGTGACGAAATCGGGTAACGATGAATTGGATTTAGATAAAGGTATTAGTCAAAAATTTACGTTTGCCCCTGCGGATGACGAAGGAAAGACAGATACGGAAGCTTGGGGTGACGGCGATTGGGAAGTTTGATACTCGGACAATTTCAACAATAACATATTCCACGTTTACCACAGCGAGGACATCATCAATCCGGAGCTCTACGACCAGTTTGAGGGGACGGACTTTGAACTGGACGACCTCAGCGCCGACATGAACCAGCAGATTGTTTTCGGATACAATTTGAACCTGGAGTCCATCTTGTGGTTCGTGATAACATTCGTCGGATTAATCTGGTTTTTCGACATCATGTGGAATGCTACGGATAAGCTGTGACATTCCATGCGTACGTTAAATTTATACTATAAAACCAATCCAATTATTTAATAATTACTTACAGTCAAACTTCGTGGCAGAGAGGCAGGATCCATGACTGCGATGGCAGTGTGATTGTCACACTGTCTTTGGTCTGGTGTAGGCTTTAAGTGACAGAAAAATGGCGATAGATCAACACTACCTATCACATGTCATGAGAATCAATGGCTATTTAATTTAATTTAATTTATTTATTTAAACATTTCAAAAGCGTCACAGAACTACATTCCAATACTCCAATGATACATAATATTATCAATAAAAAGTTTGAGGCACACAATAGTATATAATACGTAATGAAATAATATGATGGACTCACAATTATGTAACAAAGACAGAGACATAAAACAATATGTGGCCCCTTTGTCGACGATAATTATCAGGGACGAACAGACCTACATCACTCAGGATTCTCGAACAGACCTGCATCAGCTATACAGTCTCTTCGTCTTCTTGTCCTGTCACACCTCCATGGTGCATAGGGCCTCAAGGAACCTTCTCCACCTGATTATCGCATGCCTGATGCCTAACATCATCCCAAGTGAGGCCTGCTGCTTTGACCTCGTCCTGTAGGCCTCTTCTCCAGGTGGCTCTAGATCTGCTGCCTCGCTACCTCTTTCCCCCTATAGGGGACCAGTCTAGCGCGCCCTGAGCGATGCAGGCTGGGTTCCGTCTCTGTGTGTCCGATCCACATCAATTTGCATCTTGCGACTTGTTCTCTGATTGGTTTTTCGCCTGCCATGGTCCAGAGAACGGCTTTTGACGCTGTTTGGGGCCAATAGATATTGAATATTGAGCGAAGGCACCTATTTATGAACACCTGGAGTTATCCAATAACGTTCCCGGTAGACTTCCAAGTCTCACATCCACAGGTATTCAGTAATTGGCAACGGGAAACAACCACATTAAAAGGCCCAACTGACATCCCAAGAACCAACAAAAAAGTTATAATATACTGCAAACCAATCCCTTGGATTGAAACTAGTGACCGAAGCTGTATTGCACATCTTGTTTCTTATAGGTTTCCTCAGGACTTTAGTTTTTGAGTCGAGAAATTTTTATATCATCTGCCCACTAACCCATTGCAACACAAAGCCGGTGAATCGCCGGCCAAGGTCAATTTGTCACTGACTCACAAAGCCGGCGATTCGCCGGTTTGTCTTTAAAGTGATTTTTTTTACATTAAAACTGAATGACAATAACATTATTCATAAAAATGACATAAATAAGTATATTTCGGTTACTGATTTCATAATAAAATGTAATAATCACAATTTATTTCACATTATTTATTACAAAATATTACGATGTTTTAACATCTGTCAATACGTCCAAAATGGCCGAACGCACTCGTAAACAAACTCGTCGCACTTGTAACATTTCATCAAATGAGAATGAAATACAGTGAATCTTTTTGGAAAGTGGCAGTGAGAATGAAGTTGATGGATATTCTAGTGATTCTAGGGAATCTCGATGAGAATGTGAGAAATGTTTGGTGGCTTTCCACATGCCAGAATGCTTTAAAGCTTATCACACTCTTCCAAAGCTACCTGGGGATGAGTCATAAAGATCTAGCTTACGAACAAAAAAAATATTATGCTTTTATGTTTTGCCATTTTTATTTTGTGTGTAATTTTGTCTTAATGTTATTGTAATAAAAAAATAGTCAAAATTAATTAAATAGTTTGTTGTATGAACAAATTATGTCATCTTTATTAGTGGTGCAATGGGTTAAAGGGCTGCTAGGCACTAAAATTTCCATTGCTTCATCTGTATATTGATTTTTTAGAAAAAGATAATCAGAGTTGTTTCCCGTTGCCTTCTCTATTCTAATGTGTAAAGGCAACAAGCCGTAACTTAAGTTGCGTCTGTTTGGCGTAACACGGCTCAAAGCATTCTTATAACTGGCCTCTATCATATACAATCCCAGATTTTTCTCTATCTCTTTCCTTTACTGAGATATTCACTATCCCAATAGCTGCAAAATTGTATTAATTTGATACATGTTTTGGCAAAAAGCATCATTTTAAGTTGCTGCTTTTTACCACGGCACAGCCAAAACTTGCGGCTTTTTGCTGCGACACAATATGTATCCTGGCAAATGACAGCAACTTGAATTGCAGCCCATTACCAAATTATTTGTGCGACGGTCTAGCTAATATGTGGCGGCAAAGCACATTTTCTTTAATAATATGAAGCTTACTATATACTTTTATGGCAAAAACACGTCTTAATCATTTCTAAGAACTGTATTATTTCTTTTAAAACTTAGTTTGCATAAGAAAACTTATTTTAAATGATAAAATATAGCAAAAAACAAAATAAAACTATAAACCCGTTTATCTCAAAACTACTACTTTTAACTTGCGGCTATTTGCCTTTGCACATTAGTATTGTGTTTTTTTTTGTAGGGGTTGCCTTACTTTAGCTAAGTGAGTTCGCCATTCCCTCTCTCACTATCTGCTTCTTCTTCTATTTGGCTCTACGTTCTGGGGTAGACCTGACCGCTTCCAAAAAGTTCCTCCAGCCAAACAAATCCTGAACCCTAGACTTACAATCCTCTGATTTGCCTCCAACAATTCCAGGTCCTTCAGAATACGATGTCATGTAAACGTAATAATACGTAATATCCGGTTAACGGATTCGATTGTAAAACACTTATTTTGACTTCTGCAAATTTGACTGTCATCATTTTTATAAACTCTTTAATTTATATTTTAATTGTAAGAAATGTTGAGAGTACGAGTGAGAATTATCATTAAATAGATATTTTTTATAATATTAAGGTATTAAAATAACTAACCACTACGCCGTTTCTCCGGAGGGGTAGACAGAGAGGATGGATCCCCACATTGTTCTATCCTGACAACTCTCGCGTCTCTTCTATATTCACACACCGTGACATGCACGCTCGTCAATTGTTCCTACTTCCAACATGGCCGTCTTTCACTAATTGATTAATTTGGTCATGCCATATCTTCCTTGGCCTTCCTCGACTTCTTTTTCCATTCACACTACTTGTATATATCTTTTTAACCATTCTTCCCTCATCCATTCGTTCCATATGTCTTCTTCTTCTCTGGTTTCAATCCTGGGGTTGGTTTGCAGTAATTTCCTCTATTTTTCTCTTCCATTCTTCCGTCTTGTGCGGCTCTTTTGAAATGTGCATATGATGAGCAGCGCACGTCCACCAACAGGTCCTCCAGGTTCTCGGCGTGGGCGTCCCCTAGAGTTTGTCCCCTCGGTCATACCCTCCATTATGGCATGCAAGAGGCCTTCTTGTCGTATTACATGGCCCATCCATCTTGCACGCATCGGATAAGGTCTAAATCATCTTAATTTTATTTATCACGCATTTATCCGCCTTACATTCCTTTCTTACTTCATCATTAGATATTCTATCATACATTGTTTTTCTGCACATTCTTCTTAGTGACCTCATTTCTATGGGATTTATCCTACTTTCATGCTTCTTCTGCCAACTTCAAGCTTCACTCTCAAGCGCGTACGTGATACGGGATAGCGCAGAATGATATAGTCAATATGAACGTATCACGTACGTTCATATGCTTAGAGCGGTTAACGCGGAAAAAATGTATATTTGTTTTGCGTTACAATTTACATTGTTCAATTGCAAATTGTCTAACATTACGAACTGTTAAGTTTTTATATTGAAAATACTCTACCATGTTATTATTTGATAATAATGTTATGTTCCCTACATGGTAAGAAAAAAAATATGTAGTGAATATCAGTGAAAATTTTAGGATTCAGATAAAAAATTCACGCTAATGTTGCAAACTGTTATGATTTCTTCTTTTTCAAAAATCATTACCTTGGACTTATTAACATTCATCATCAGATCATTTCGCATGCATACCTCACACAAACTATTCACCAGGACTTGTAGTTCATGCTCGTTGTCTGCAAGTAGGACAGCGTCATATTTTATATACGTATTATAATCTCCGGTACCGTAAATAAATTAATAAAAAAATATCATGTAGTTATGCCCTAGCCGATGAAATGGTTCTCTCACATTAAGTACAATAAAAACTGATGTTTTCACCAATATTTAATATGTTATATGGAGTTTTACATCATTGTTGAAGAAACAATAAATAAGCAATATATAATTTTATGTAAAATTAAAAAAATAATGATTTATGTTTAGTGTGACTGAGATTAGATATTTTTTCTGTTTAAATTTAAGCTTGTGATCTCATATTTGACTAATGAAATATGAAATATATCATTTAAACTTTAACCAAAATTTCAGAAAAATATTATTTATGATAATTTATACATCACTATCCTCATATTTAATACTAATATGGAGGCTATTCTATGCCAACGGACCCGCAACGCTGAAAGCACAATCGTAGAAATTTGCTTTATTGGCTCTGACTGGAATTGTAATGTTGTTCGCATTTGTTTCTGCTGATCGGAGTGAACGCTGCCTTTCTGTTGGCATGGGTGTCACGCAGATGTCCGAAATATACGCTGGCGCTCTCTGGTGTCGAGCCTTAAACACTGTCAAAACACAATGTTTTTTTCTCGCTCCCGGATTTTGAGCCAGTGATGTTCCTTCGGGAGCGGTTTGATATGACAGTGTTGCCCCATAATCAATCGGGCAGCAGCACTGCATACGCTTTGTATTCTGCTTAATTGATTATTTGGCAATCCAGCGTACATTCTGTTACAATAATCTAAACATGACACTACAAATGGGTCCTAGCTTCGTCTCTCTTTAATATTTGAGCTGTCTCAGTTGGCAGAATCCAGAGTTAACAAGCCTCGATGTGTATGTTTGTAATAAAAAATATATCTCCATGCTATTGTGGGACAGTGAAGATTAATCCCTTCCCCACTACCTAACCTATGGTGCTAGTATGCTGGCAGCAGCAGAGACAAGGACCCCGTCTTTGTTCCGGGCTTACTACCGCGTCCTTCGGTCGAGCAACACGTGTCGGCTCGTACGCTCTCGCCCTATCTATTGTTATACACTTGTCTATACCGAAATAAATAACTGTGTGACCAACCTGCAACTTTTCACATGCACACCGAACCACCTCACAACTACACTAGAGTATGATAAATCCACGCAATATTTTTAAATGCATTTCTTTTTCTGTTGCAATAAAAATATGGCGTTTTAAATATATGATATTATGTCCATTGATGCTCTTTCTGAAGGAAAAACTACTAGTTCAAGATTTATACTTATTCTTCTTCAAGTGCCCTGTCGGGTCCCCCCAACGTTGGCGATCACCTCGGCCAACCTGTCCTTGTCCTGCGCCGTTCGGAACAGCTCCTCCACACTTCGGATGCCGGTCCACTCCCTCACGTTTCGCAGCCAGGACATTTGTCTCCTTCCGGGGCCTCGGCGTCCCTCAATTTTCCCCATCAATATCAGTTGGAGAAGGTGGTACTTTTCCCCACGCAGTATATGACCCAGATGTGCGATCTTTGGAACCTTGATAGTTGATAACAGTTCCCTGTCAACTCTAGCTCGCCTCAGGACTTCGGTATTGGTAACCATGTCTGTCCAGGGAACTCTGAGCATTCGGCGATGGAGCCACATTTCAAATGCTTCCAGTCTGTTCATTGAATTAACTTTCAAGGTCCAAGTTTCACACCCGTACAATAAAACAGACCACCCGTACAATAGCTTTATACAATGTTACTAAAACTACACAGAATGTGATGTAGTTTATCCATAAAAACATTTGTTTGACAATTAAGTCTTTAATACTAATGAAAACATCTGTTTTCTAGAAGTTTTATATTATTTTATGGGAGCCTACCTTACTTTGCTAAGGCATTACTAAATCTTTCATGTTACTTCTTATAATTTTTATTTATATTAAATTTAATTTAGAGGTTTACATTATTGTTATAAATAAAGTGTTGTATGTAAAACAACAGATGTCACTGTCTGATTTTTAAGACAATGACATCTGTTGATAACACTGAAAACCTAATCTGTCAAATGCTATTTTTTAACATTGATTTGTATTATATTTTTAAACTGGAAGATTATCAATTGCTTGGTGAATACTGGAGTGAGTTATTTTTAAAGATTCTCCATAGATTTAAGATGTCAATATAGGATTGCAACCGGTTTAGAAATGGATTCAAATAAACCATATTTTGTAAATTTGTACTTTTGAACATGTCTAGTCTTATCGTAATATATATTTGTTATTTAAACATATGTTAATTATTTTGGAATTTTATCTTCAAAATGACACTTATTAAATAATATGTAAATAAATAAATTATATTATTACAGTATCAGATTTATTTTTTTACCATTGACATATATATATAATGACATATGGAATAGAAACGAGAGCTGACACCAGAACAAAAAATCTCCTAAGAACCACAGAAATGAGACTCTCCGATCCGTTGCGGGAACGACACTCCGAGACAGAATAAGAAATTCTGAAATAAGAAAGATCTGCAATGTGGAAGATGTCGTGCGATGGGGAAGACTGAGAAGACGCTACTGGAGAGAGCATGTTGTGAAAGAGTGATAAATATAGCCGCAAATAAAGTACCAACAGGAAATCGACCTGCAGGAAGACCACCTAAAAGACGGCGAGACGGTTGGACATCTGCATCCCAGGAACAGGCTCCGAGAAATAACAGGACACAGTCCTAAATAAAGCAGAAGAAGAAGACCATTATACAGCCAATCCCAGGCTTTACTTCCATATTGTGCACTGCCATATTAGTTTTAGTTTTTTCTGTACTTTAGTTTGCAATGACAACATTAAGTGCACCATTACCTGCCTTGACCCATTTTTCAATATTCCTCTCCACTCTTTCATCCTTTGAAAGCTTCTTTTTCTTCTACCTTGCTGTAGACCTATGTGGTCTGTTCTATAGAGTGTTGCTCCTCCTGTGAGGTAGATTCCCAGCTGTCCTTCCATCTTTTAAAGGAGGTCTTCAACGTGGAAGAGTTCCATGAGGCTGATCATGTAGTACAATATAGGGGAGTCTGGTGGTGTCCATTCTTTGGACATGACCGTACCAGTCCCTTTTTCGCTGTCTGCTCCATTTTGACATCAAATCATTTAAGTGGCGAAAACCTCGAATATTGCAGAATCTCCTATGCGCTACAGTCGCCGAATCACCGTCTTTGTGAAACTCTTGCACCCACAGCGCGTGTTTTCTCCAGAGAAACGCTCCATAGCGACTGAACTCCCAAGAGCCGGGCTACCGATTGACATACCTCCCTCAAGTTAAACAAACATCAATTTTGTTTTGAGATAAATAAATAAACAGTTTATGATAAAAATTTATTTATTAGGTGATGTACAATTGATTATACAAATAAAACACATTTTATCTACATAAATTCATAAATAATTTTAAATTTTACAATTTTTTTTTATTATTTGAAAAATAATACTTTAAATATCACATCAAAACATAATTTTTATAACAACCCAATTTTTTATTTTTTTTTAATTATACATAATTAACCATCCTTTGAAACTAATATAATTAAAAATTACACAAGTAATGAGGAAACAAAGGAAGCAGAAGATGAGCGAAAATAAAAATTATTTTCATTAGTACAATATACAGTACACTCCCGATTTTTCGGGGTCGGGTTAACCGGGAAGCGGATTATCCGGGACACTTGAGTCATCGAAAATATTTTATTAAAACAAAAATATTTCACAATAATACTTATTATATAATGCAAACAAAAAGTAAAATTTGTCACAATGACATTGGGTGTTTAGTTCACATTTGCGCCACCGCCAACATACATCTGTGGCTCTATAGTCGTGTCATAAAGTTTCAAGTTTGGAATAAACACCCGCAGCATAGTTCATACTCATAAAACATGACCGTTAATTTTATTTTACTATGAAAAAGTTGCCTACTGTAGACCGAACGCAACATCAGATGAGAGTAGTGATGTCAGGAGTTCCACTTAAGAACACCAAGGGGTTTGTCTACCTCGGGAGCAAAATAACATGGGACGGTCGGTCTAAGAGCGAGGTCGACAGCCGTATACATCAGGCTAGGCTTGCATTTAATAAAAGGTCGAAAATAATAGAATCAAATAATATAGACCTAATACTGAGAATACTCCTCATCAAGACCTATGAATGGAGTATCTTGATGTACGGCTGCGAGACATGGTGCTTATCCGAAAGAGATAAACGGAGACTTGAGGCTTTCGAGATGTGGTCCTATAGAAGACTATTAGGAATTTCCTGGAAAGACCACATCACAAATGAGGAGGTTCTCCAAAGAATCGAAGGAGGAAGGCACCTGCTCAGGACCTTGTCCGAAAGGCGTGCAAGATGGATCGGCCATGTAATACAACAAGAAGGCCTCTTGCATGCCATAATGGAGGGTATGACCGAGGGCACAAACTCTAGGGGACACCCACGCCGAGAGAACCTGGGGGACCTGTTGGTGGACGTGCGCTGCTCATCATATGCAGATTTCAAAAGAACGCCAAACGAACAACGCCGACCAGGAAGACCACCGAAACGGTGGAGAGAAAGCTGGAGTTCAACGTCTCGTCCCGCCTGAAATAACAGACTCCTGAGTCTATCAAAAGTGAAGAAGAAGAGAAGGATTAACCGGGAAATCGATTATACGGGATTTTTTTTCACAATCCATTCCGGAAAATCGAGAGTGTACTGTACAAGCTTGTAATATGAAAAGGGATAATTTAAAATTGTTTATATATATTCTTATTTATATAAAATTGTACAAATATACAAATATGTATAAATATTTCTATAAAATAGGCCTAATATTAACAAATATGTATAAATATTTCTATAAAATAGGCCTAATATTAACAAATGTGTATAAATATTTCTATAAAATAAGCCTAATATTAAACTCGACATGTATTGCTCGAGTTCCTTGGAGTCTGGTCCTCTGTTGGAGACATGGAGACGGTGTTCATAAATTATATGAATCTGGGTATAAGTTAGATTATAAATAAGCAGTGGTCCATTGTTTGAATCATATTATCGAGTTTATTGCTAAAATGTCGTTCAAAAGCATACATTTCCATCCACACATACTACATACAATTAGGACGAAACAATTTCAATAAAAAAGCTGACCGAAGAATTCAATTGGGTTGGGCGGCCTTTGGGAAATTACATCATGTTCTCACTTCCAAAATACCACAATGCCTCAAGACTAAAGTCTTCAACCAGTGCGTCTTGCCAGTCATGACGTACGGACCCGAGACGTGAACACTGACAAAAGGTCTAGTCTACAGATTCAAGTTCGCCCAGCGCGCCATGGAAAGAGCCATGCTTGGAATAACCTTGAGGGACAGATTTAGAAATGAATTTATTCGACAACAAACCAAGGTGACTGAGGTGGCTCTACGGATAGGCGGGCTGAAGTGGCGGTGGGCTGGTCATATTTGTCGGAGAACCGACAGCCGATGGGGAAGACGGGTTCTGGAGTGGAGACCACGTACAGGATTCCGTAGAGTTGGACGGGAGCGGCAATGCATAGAGGGCGGTGGTGTGCTTTGGGAGAGGCCTACATTCAGCAGTGGATGACAGACGGCTGATGATGATGATTGTTTAATTCATATTATCGACTTTATTGCTAAAATGTCATTCAAAAGTATACATTTCCATCGACACATACTACATACGAGGTTTGTTCAAAAAGTATCCGACCATAATTTTATTGGCAAAACAAATAACGCTTTTAGGGCGAAGCGTATACCTAGTGCGATGCTTAATTTTTTTCACGACCACAGCGCCACTCAGTCGCTGCCACGCCGTTGAAAAGTGAGCACGTGTACGCTATTGTCGTCGGATTTTAGTTTTAACAAAAATGAAGTTGAACCATGCACATAGAATTAGCTAGTTATGCCGTGTTTCATCTTTTACAATGTCAATTGTTTTCTACGTTCTTTAGAACCTCCTTTCATGAAACACTGTTTTCAAACGATTTTTTTTAATATGCTCTATCTATCTATGATCTTGTCTTTCGGGAGTATCAGCCCGAAGGCTATTGCTCCCCCACCTGTCGGAAGTGACTTTGTTGGGAATGAGGATATGTTATGTAGGATGGGGTAATGAGGGAAGGATTAGGAGGACATTAAATAGTTATAGTACATTATTTATACATTTTTTTTTTACACGTCTAAGGTGGATCTGGGGGGGTGATGGTTGGGAGGGGTTCTGGTGGGAAAGAGGGAAGTGACTGTGAGGTGTGGCCCGTGGTGTATCTCTGAAGGAGAATGTGTTTTGGGCGCTTGTGGCGGTAGTGAATGTCGGGGGTGTAGTTAGAGGTTTCTTGTATAGAGGGGTTTGGGTGTGTGGCGACCCCCTGAAAGAAACGCTCGGCCAGTGTGTGGATGTATTCGTCTAGAGTGGGGAGACCCGCCTCTAGGTGAAGTTGTGTAATCCTGGTCCAAAAGGGAGCACCCAGCGCAAGCCGGATGACCTTGTTTTGCAGGATTTGAAGTTTACGTGTGTGACTCTGAGCTGCGTGGCCCCAGATGGGGGCTGCATAGGTGATTATGGGTCTAATTATGCTCACACAACTATGCTTCACATAAAACAGCGCTATAAATTCTGAACCATAGATACAATTTTCAGGTTCTAATTTTAAATTTGTACAAAAACACGTTTTGGCGTCTCCCGCGCTCGCTAAGGTAAGACGCTTGGACAGCTGCCGTGAATAATGTGATAACACCTATCATCATTTTGGACAAACCCCGTACGCTGTTGAAATATACGTTTGTCTTAAAGATATTATAAATACAGCATTTGATCTACTCTTCTACAAATATATACAGATCAATTTATGTGTTTTTTAATTCTTTCGCATTCTTCCTTTTAAAAAATATATCACTTGGAACTTATTCATATCAGATTGTTTCGCAATAATATATACATATATCGTTTATATACAAATATTATTGACGTTCATACTCGCAAGTCATAATATTAATTATTTTCAATATATTCTCCATATTAGATGCATTAGCGTATATGAGGGTATTAGTTGCAAACCTGGCAAACTCCCTCATTAGATGTTTTGAGTTAATCGCAAAAAACTGATACGCTAATAAAATGCGCTTTTTTACGATATTTTTTTTTTTCATCTCAACCAGTTAGTATTTTAAAAGTAATCAGCCATGAAATAATCATCATTATGTTGAATGAAAGTAAAATAATGAATTTCATTTTGGAGTGTTGCCAGCTTTGCAACACTCAAGTGGAGGTTGCCATGTTTGCAACAAACCCTATATTTTAATAGCAAAATTCTTCAGAATGAAGCCGAATTTGAAACTGAAAATCAATAAAAATTGTGTGCAAATGTATTATGAATAAGACCCAATACATATCTCACTTTTGATTGTTGGTGGAGTTTGCCGGGTTTGCAAATAACACCCTCATATGTGATTAAACTTTAATATATATATTTTTAATAATAAATAAGAGAAATAAAAGTATTTTTATGAAAAACATCCTTCATTAACCAATAATTGTATTATGAATAACAGACCTTAAATAGAAATTAATTAATAAAGTATTAAATTATTTATGCATGAAATTAGATTACTTTCAACGATTATTATTATTATTTTGTTAATTAAAATTGTTTAACCATTGTTATCAGAATTTTTAAATAAATTAATCATAAATTCAGTTTGAATAGGATAATCTTAAAATCATTATTACTGAAATATCGCTAAAGGGGTTTGAACAAAATTTTGTAGAATCATAGGAAATCTTGTAGAATCATAGGAAATTTGTAGAATCATAGGAAATTTGGTAGAATCATGAGAAAATTTGTAGAATCATAGGAAATTTGTAGAATCATAGTAAATTTGGTAGAATCATAGGATTTTTTGTAGAATCATAGGATTTTTTGTAGAATCATAGGAAATTTAGTAGTCAGTTTTTTTTTTAATTCTAGGAAATTATGTAGAATCATAGGAACTTTGTAGAATCATAGGAAATCTAGTAGAATCATTGAAAATGCAATCCTTTATATTTACTATTGAAAGAATTTTGACCAGGGAGATTATGTTTTTCAAATATACATATATTTTTAATTACTTTATTTTTTTATATTAACACCAAAACAAACATGAGATAAACAACACAGATGGCTTCCAGTAAACTACCATTTTGCAACTGGCTGTCTGGCTTAATATGCAGTAAAAAAATATGTCAAACTGCGTCTTCAAACCCTGAAAGTGTTGAGAGCTAGTAGAGGGGGAATGGGCGGAGTATGCGTGTCACAGGGTATTCTAAGGATAAACGGCCTATAGACTATATGGTTATCAGATTGTTTGATTATTTTTTTATTCAATCACTAAGCATTTAATTCTTGTTCACAGGGCAACATTTGGCATCGACTCGTGAATATCATGTATGTGACTGGTAGATGGCGTTACTAAGCGGGTTAAATAATAATTAATAGTGGATGTGACAGTTGACGGATTAAATAAATAATTAAGTATGTGTATTCTTCTTCTTCTTCTTCTTCCTCAGCCTATTCCCGTCCACCCCTGGACAAAGGCCTCCTCCATTCGCTTTCATGTCACTCTGTCCTGTGCAGACTGCATCCAGGTTATTCCGACGTGTCTGTTCAGATCATCCTTCCACCGTAGTTGCGGTCGCCCTGCACTTCTCTTCGCCGTCCACGGTCTCCAAGTCAGCAGTCTTCTTGTCCACTTTTCATCTGAGCTTCTGGCTACGTGACCTGCCCATTGCCATTTTAGAGTCGCCACTCGGTGGATGATGTCAGTGACCGTTGTTTTTTCTCTCACCGTATCGTTTCTGACTCTGTCTCTTAGGCTTATTCCTAACATGGCTCTTTCGGTCACTCGTAGTTTCTCGGCACTTTGTTTGGACAATGTAACCGTTTCAAGACCATAAGTACCAACTGGCAGGACGCAGGCTTCATAGACTTTTCGTTTCAGGTTGATTTACCTAACTCATGTTTCCGAAAGCCGCCCAGCTTAGTCCAATTCTTCTTTTTAGCTCTGCGGTTTGGTTATCTCGGCCCAATGGTGTATTCTATTACAATAAAACTGGCGCTAATAGCTTAAACCTAAATAAATTGCTTTAACTTACATATAACCAAATGGTGTTATTAATTAGATGAGCCAGAACAGCAGGACCGAGATTCGTCTCTTGTGGCGTTGCCGTTGTTGAGATTCACCGTGTCCGTGTTGGTCAGCGCTTTGTGCTCTCGTTCTGCCATCTTTTCTAATGCCATCCACCTAGAAAAGATTCATTTGTATTTTTAAATCACAATGGCACAATATACACATATCGTGGGTATTCTGCGAAAAAACACCGAGTCAAAATTTTGCTGTTTTGACTTAATGATGAGGTTTTGAATTTTACAAATGGAAGATTAAGAAATGTGTTGTGATGCACAGTTAAAGGAGAAATTCAATCAGGTTGGTTTGGAAGAGTTTTACGAAACATATTTGGACAAGCCGAAATAGCCTGCATTTTACAAACGTGCTCTATCGATGATTTCGCTATTTGGAAACACTTACACATGTAAACAGCTTTTTAGTCAAATGAAGCATATTAAATCTCAAATCAAATCAGATCAAATCAGTTTATTAACTCAAAAGACATTACAAACAGCAAAATGTTTAAGGCATCTATTGAGTCTTCTTCTTCTTCTTTTTGTCCTGTCACACCTCCGTGGTGCATAGGGTCTCAAGGAACCTTCTCCACCCGACTCTATCGAATGCCTGATGCCTAACATCATCCCAAGTGAGGCCTGCTGTTTTAACCTCGTCCTGCAGGGCTCTTTTCCAGGTGGCTCTAGGTCTGCCTCGCTTTCTCTTTCCCCCCATAGGGGACCAGTCTAGTGCACCCTGAGCGATGCAGGCTGGGTTCCGTCTCAGAGTGTGACCGATCCACAGCCATTTGCGTCTAGCGACTTGTTTTCTAATTGGCTTTTCGCCTGCCATGGTCCAGAGAACAGCATTTGACACTGTTTGGGGCCAATAGATTTTGAATATTGAGCGAAGGCACCTATTCATAAACACCTGGAGTTTACCAATAACGTCCGGGGTAGACTTCCAAGTCTCACATCCGTACAGCAGTACACTTTTAACGCCACTGCTGAATATTTGGAGCTTGAGCTTTCTCGAAATGATACCGGAGCGCCATACAGGGCGAAGCATAGCGAAAGCTCCCCTTGCCTTGTTAAGTCTGCTGGCTATATTTCCTCCATACCTCCCGAGCCTGCTATCATACTACCGAGGTAGCAGAAGCTGGTCGTGGTCACAAGGGGGTCACTGTGGAGTACGATTGGGGTGGAGTAATTTGTGGACACTCGTAGGTCTACTGTCTTGGACATGTTAATCTTGAGACCTACTTTTGCCGCTTCCTCGTGAAGTCTACAAAGCTTCTGCTCTGCATCCACCCGGTTTATCGAAAGCAAACAGAGGTCATCAGCATAATCCAGATTCTCCAACTGGGTATCACGTATCCATGGAATGCCACGAGGACTGTCGAAAGAACGGCGCAGCACATCCTCCAGCACCACTATGAAGAGCAGGGTTGATAGTAGACTTCCCTGTTGCACTCCCGCACTCAGTTTGATGGCCTCGGAGAGTTTGCCCTGGTGCACTACACGACAAGAACAACCGTCATACATTGCCCTGATGACATTCACAATTTTCCGTGGGACTCCTTTGCGAATGAGAGTTGACCAGATTGAAGTTCACAATATTTTACCCCAGAGAGTAGACCATAATGTTACATAATATTATAATTCAATTCAATTTTCAATTCAATTCAATTCAATTCAATTTATTTTTAAATCATAAACATTACAGTATTAAACCAAGGCGCTTATGACTATACAGGTAGGTAAAAAAATAATTATTTTAAACAGTAAATACAATAAAGAAATTTAAAAATAGACAAAAACACAAAAAACACCAGATAATTAAAAAATAAAGACCAAATAAATAATTAGAAACAATAAGAAGAACAACACATTATTTAAGAGATAGATGTTTTCTGAGGGAAGCCTCACTATCGTGAAAGATGTCCACATCCGAAGAGATGCGATTTAGAAGGATTATTGCCCTGCCCACAGGCATAACTTTAGGTAAATTGGTTCTACACAGTGGCAAGTGAAATAATCTATGTTGCCTTTGTCGCAGATAATTGTCAGGGACAAACAAAGTCAAGTCATTCAAAATATCCGAGTTATGTATTCGACCACGAATCAGTTGAAAAAAATTAACACCCAAATGGATAGTTCGTCTAATTTCTAATGATTGGTAGTCCAGCATACCCAGCAAGAAATCAGTTGGGTACAGCCAGGGGTAATAACCGTTATCTTTGAGGTACAAAAACCGTAAGAACTTTTTTTGTACCTTTTCAATCAACAGGCAATATTTATTTTCATGTGGTGCCCACACCAGTGTACCAAATTCCAACCGACTTCTTACCAAAGAGTTATACAATAACTTCAGAACTTTTGAATTGGTAAAATCTTTCCCATTCCTAAGAACAAATCCCAAAATCTTATGAGAGCTATTACTTACTGAAGTAATATGAAGACTGAAAGATAATTTAGGATCGAATGTAACTCCCAAATCTTTCGAAGACATAGTCCTATCCAGTGATATACCATCCATTGTATAGCTGTGATAGATCGTCGTGCGAGCCCTAGTATAGGACATGATGAAACACTTCGATATATTAAAATACAATTTGTTTCTTTTACTCCATTCCAAGACGCTGTGAATGTCTTTTTGGAGTTTAAAACAATCGTCGACAGATTTAATTTCTCGAAATATTTTTTAATCGTCGGCAAACAAGAGGCTATTGGAATATTTGATATTTTTAGTAATATCATTTATAAAAATTGTAAATAACAACGGCCCTAGGATGGAACCCTGAGGAACTCCAGAAGGTGTGGAGAACTGATTGGATTGGAAGAGTCCATAAGCTACAAATTGTTGTCTATTGGAGAGGTAACTATTGAAAAATTGGACTAAGGTATCACTTAGACCAATTTTACGAAGTTTAGTTAAAAGAATTGAATGATCAACTTTGTCAAAAGCTTTTGAGAAATCACTGTATGCACAGTCAACTTGAAAACCTTTATCCAGGGATTTCGAGACGAAATTTGTGAATACCATAAGATTCGTATTGGTAGAACGTGCCGGTCTGAAACCATGTTGCTCATTGACCACGAAGGGTTCAATTTTTGGATTAATAACTGAATGGATCAATGATTCGAATGCCTTAGCAGGGGCTGACAATATTGCAACCGGTCTATAGTTTTCGACACACGATTTAATGCCTTTTTTGAAAACTGGAGAGATTTTTGAAGTTTTCCAGAGTTCGGGAAATACACCATTTTGTAGAGACATATTAAAAATTATCGATAAAGGATTTTTAAGTATATGATTACAACCTTTGAGAATAAATGTGGGAACGTAATCGGGACCCTGAGATGTTGTATTTTTAAGTCTTGAAATTGACTTAAAAACGTCATTTTCATCAATATGATAAATGGAAATATCCTGGGCTCCTTGGTGTGAGATATCACATTCACTGTCAATAAAATTATGCGATGAGGAAACATTATAAACAGAACGAAAATTGTCTATAAATAATATCAAACTGAAGCAAATGCTTTCTTGCAACGATGATTTCCTGGGAAGCTTTACTGGAGTGGTTTCCCGTCGCATTTTCAAGACATATTAATTGGTTTGAATTAATAAAGGAATAAATATGGCCTACCTCTGAACTGCCAGGGTGAAGGCTTGCGTCACGTTGCTGGCCGTCTTGGCCGAGGTTTCTATGAAGGAGGAGATTCTGTGTTGACTGCACCAGTCTGCGAGTTGTTCCGCTGTCACCTCTCGAGGAGATATGTCCGACTAGAAGAATAAAATAAGTCCAAGGTAATGATTTTCACTGTCATTGGTCTGGTGTAGAATTCACGGGGCAATAAAATGGCGATAGATAAGCTACCTACCACATGTCACGAGAATCACTATGATAGCTATCAAATCAAACCGGCCACCAGAACCAATCTGCCTCTGGTGACACCGGTGGGAAGAGCAATTAGTCTGCTGAACGCGGTCTCCTCGGAGATCGACGTCTTTCATGCTAGTGAAAGTACGTTCAGAAGGCAAATACTTTAATTCTGGAGAGTATCCTGTCTTGCTAATGTTAAACCACCTCTCATGCATTTCTGGTAGTATACTATACACAATATATTATTTTGGATGCCTTAAAAATAATTTATGTAATGTCTGTTGATGAAATAAACTGATTTGATTGATTGATTGATTGATAATGTTGTATCTTGAACAAAAAAAAAAAAAACTAACTAACCATCACGCCGTCTCCCCGAAGGGGTAGGCAGAAAGAATGGACTGCCACACCTTTCTTTCCTGACATATTTCACTCGCTTCCTCAACATTCATACATCGTGTCATGCACGCGCGTCGATTTCTCTGACTCCTCACATGGCCGACATTCAATATTTGATTTATTTGATCGTGCCACGTTTTCCTTGGTCTTCCTCTATTTCTGGTACCATTTACATCATAAACATATAATTTTTTTACCATTCTTTCTTTATTCATTCTTTCCATATGTCCAAACCATCTTAATGATCCTTTCATTATTTTGTTCAAGACACCATCATTCGCACCGCATTCACTTCTTATATTTTCATTCGACACTCTATCATACACAGAATATCCACATTCGTCTAAGAGATCTCATTTCTACTGCATTTATTCTACTTTCATCCTTCCTTTGCCAGTTCCATGCTTCGCTTCCATACATAAGGGTCGGTAGAAGAACACCATTGTGCACTGCCATTCTAGCTTTTTGGATAGGTTTTTGTTTGCGATGACAACTTTAAGTGCACCATTCACTTTGTTGCCTGCCCCAACCCTTCTTTCAATATCCCTCTCCACTCTCCCATCTCTTGTAAACTTACTACCTAAATACACAAACTCAACTACTTGCTCAAGTTTTCACCATTCACGCTAATGTTGCAGACTGTCGTGGTTTCGTCCTTTTCAAAAATCATTACCTTGGACTTATTAACATTCATCATCAGATCATTTCGCATGCATACCTCATACATACAATTCACCAGGACTTGTAGTTCATGCTCGTTGTCAGCAAGTAGGACAGCGTCATCCGCATACAAGAGACAGCTTACTGACACTCAGCTCATTTTGGCACCTACATCCAACCCTTTCAGCTCTCTCATACAATTGTCCATATACAGATTAAATAACAATGTTTAAAAAAAGGTAATGTTTAAAAAAAATAAGGTTTCTAAAAAATACAAAATATCTGGCTCAAGGTGACACCAGTTTTAATGTAACTCTGCATTGTTCAAAGAGGTTACTTCAATACAAATATTTCAGGGTCATTTGTTATGTCTATATATAAGAAACAAATATAATTTAAGGCTGGACATTACAAAGGTGCCAAGTATCAAAAAAGTAAAATAAATGTTTTTGATCCCAATTGGTGTTAAACATTAAAAGTGCAGAGTGCCATATTTTTCATTATTTTGAATATGATTTATTAAGCATGTTTACACGATATGGAAAAATGGAGAAAGATATTGAAAGAAGGGTTGGAAGCTGGAAACAAAATAAATTTGATTGCTTTCCCCACCGGCATCATCAGAGGCAAGTCGGTTCTGCATGCTGGGAGATAAAACAGTCTGTGCTGACGCTGTCAAAGATAACCATTCGGAACATAAAGATGGATAGCCTCCAAGGTGACGGAATTCTCAAAGAATCCCCTGATAAGTCTGAAGAAATGGGTAAGTGTGCACCCATCCCTTCTTATCTGTAAGCTATTGGTCCCCAGCATGCCCAAGAGGAATGCAGTGGGATAAAGCCACGGATAGCTACCAAACTCCCTCATGTAGAGATATCTCAGAAATCTTTTCTGAACCCTCTCTAACATGAGCGAGTATCTCGCCTCGTGGGGACTCCATATCACCGAGCCACACTCGAGCCGGCTCCGGACTAATGAGTTATACAAAATTCGCAACACCTAGGGATTCTTGAAAACTCTACCAGTTCGGAGAATAAATCCCAACATTTTCAGTGCAACTCCACACATTCTCCCGATGTGAGCATGGAAATAATGCATGACAAAATAATAAAATGAATATACAATTATAATAAAAATGAATATAGTCCATTGTTTTGGCCGAAACACTATGATACTTCAACATTATTAACGTTAAAATTTAAAAATATCACAATTTCTTTTTATTCACTGAGAGTGTCGCTACAGCTGTTTCGCCAACCGATGGTGGCATCATCAAGTGTTACAATAAACTGACATTGACAGTTTATTGTAACACCTGATGATGCCAACATTGGTTGGCGAAACAGCTGTACCGACACTCTCAGTGAATAAAAAGAAATTGTGATATTATAACAGTGTTTTAAATTTTAACAGTAAAATAAATATACAATTAAAATAATTATAGCACTTCCCTCCAGTGAGCAAAACTATCACAAAATACGTCAAGCTCTGAGCTGGTATTGCTCTACCTACCGGCATAACCATTGGCAGGTTGGTTCTAACCAGTGACGGTACTCCCATAGAAACCCAGAAGCCCGGCTTGCGTAAGAAATTTTGAATCAAAACGTACAGAGGTTCAGCTCTTGTGGCTATTCCTCTTACGTCTGATGGGAATATTGTTGAAAGGTGATTTGGTGGGTTGTTAGTTTATGCGGGGGCATGATTACTTAGATTTGGGGGGTTTTGATTCAAAATTTATTACGCAAGCCGGTTCTAACACATATGACTGTAATGTTTTTTTTTTTTTTTTTTTCTTTGTTTTATGTTTAAAACACTTATCACCTTTGTAATAACCAGCCTGCAATTATTATGTGTGACCTCCAAATTTATGATCTATAAAAAATAATGCAATTGTTCGATTGTTATAATTATTTGAAACAATTGATTTTAGTCAGCGATCTCAAATCTTAACAAACAAATAATTAAACTAACTAACTAACTAACCACTAACTGAGATGAAAACACTCCGCGCTATAGCTGGCAAAACCCTACGTGATCGAGTTAGGAATACAGCAATCTGAGAAATCTGCGAGGTCGAAGATGTGGTCAGATGGGGACGTCAAAGACGGCGATACTGGCATCAACATGTAGAAAGAATGAGCTCAAATAGGATACCATACATAGCTCTCCATGGAACACCAAACGGACAACACCGACCAGGAAGACCCCCGAAACGGTGGAGAGAAAGCTGGAGTTCAGTGTCTCAAGAGGACCCGCCTGAAATAACAGACTCCCAAGTCTACCAAAAGTGACGAAGGTAAAAAAATATTTAAAAATATCAACATGTTACACGGAATACAATATATTTTTAATTTTCTTCCGAGGCCACCGCATAAATCTATAGAAGTATTTTATGAGAACATAAAACCATAAAATTGAAGTCTTTTATACTATAATATGATAATAAAACAAGACTGCATTCTCACGATTGCAAGATAATATCCTAAGAACGAAACAATTATAATCCAGTTGATAAGAAAAGCGAAAAGAAAACCATAGACATTGTAAAGGCGATTTCAAGATGGCAATATTGCAAAAATTATTTCACTTTTCTTCTTCTTCTATTTCTTCTTTGCTAGCCTTCTTCCCTCCACTGCTGGATATAGGCCTCTTCCAATTTCCTCCACTCGTCTCTATCCTGCCCCCTTTGTGTCCAAGATTTTCCAACCCTTTTGGCAATATCATCGGTCCATCTCATCGGTGGCCTTCCAACATTTCACCTATTTGCCCATGGTCTCCAACTGAGTATCCTGGGTGCCCATCTGTTGCCACCCTGTCTATCCAAGTGTCCAGCCCATTGCCATTTCAATTTTGCCACTCGGTCCATGACGTCAGCAACCCTGGTGCGGCGTCTGATTTCTTCATTCCTTATGCGGTCACGCAAGCTCACACCAAGTATCTGTCTTTCCATGGACCTCTGTGTACACTTGAGCCTGTGGATACTTTTTGCTGTTCACTTTTCTACAATATATAAATTTGTATGAGGTATGCAAGTCAAATGATATAATGATGAATGTCGGAAGGTCAAAGGTGATGGTTTTTGAAAGGCAAGAGCAAATGACAGTTTGTAACATAAGTGTGAACGAAGAGAACTTGGAGCAAGTGAGTGAATTTGTGTATTTAGGTAGCATGTTCACAGCGGATGGCCGAATGGATAGTGACGTTGAAAGAAGGGTTAGTTCGTTTCATTTATAAACTTTGCTGAACAGTCTTCAAAGCGTTACAGGGAATGGCACCAAGTTATGTATCCAAATTCTATATAACGAATATCCTAATTTCAAGGAACTCGGCTAACTCCTCTGCAATAGGAAGATTAGATGAGCCGAAGCGTTGCTCTAGTCCAAATTCAGGGATCGAGCCTTTGCGGTAGCCGGTCCATCAGCTTGAAACAATCTCCCTTCATACCTTAGATTCATAAATGATCCGACAGATTTCATATTTCATTTCATATATCATACCCAATTTAAAACCTGTATATTTTGTTCTATTATATTTTCTAACTGATCGTGAATATCAGATGCAGGGTTTATATTTAGATTTTTAGATTTAAAACCCATCATAATGCGCCCTTGAGTTGATTACATCACAAAAACGGCGCTTTAAAAGTTAGCATAATATAACTAACTAACTAACCATTACGCCGTCTCTCCAAAGGGGTAGGTTTCCTTTCGTGACGTATTTCTCTTGCTTCCTCAACATTCATACATCGTGTCATGCACGCGCGTCATGACTCCTCACATGGCAGACATTCAGTATTTAATTTATTTAATCGTGCCACGTTTTCCTTGGTCTTCTTCTATTTCTGGTTCCATTTACATTGTGAACATATAATTTTTTTACCATTCTTTCTTCATTCATTCTTTCCATATGTCCAAACCATCTTAATGATCCTTTCATTATTTTGTTCATAACACCATCATTCGCACCGCATTCGCTTCTCATATTTTCATTCGACACTCTATCATACACAGAGTATCCACACATTTGTCTAAGAGATCTCATTTCTACTGCATTTATTCTACATTCATCCTTCTTTTGCCAGTTCCATGCTTCGCTTCCATACATTATTATTATTATTATTATGTAATTGGTGCTTAACGATATCAAAAGACGAATGAAATGCTTAACGATATCAAAAGAGCCGCTCAGATGAAAACTGATCATCGTTAACACACCTATTGAGCAAGTCAAGCGATTCACTTACCTAGGCATAGAGATCGGTAGCTACAGTGACCTATATGACGAGGTGCGAGCACAAACCAAAAAAGCGACAGCCGTGGCTGGCTGCTTGAATGACACCATATGGAGGAACAAATACATGCTAACCGAAAGTCAAGATATACAAGGCATGCGTTCACCCCATCATGACGTATGGAATAGAGGTCAGAGTCGATACCAATAGAACTAAGAACCTTCTTTGAGTAGCAGAAATGCGAACCCTACGCTTCATCGCAGGCAAAACCCTCAGAGATCGGATCAGAAATGAAACTATAAAGTCTGTCCGTGGTGTTGAGGACATAGTGAGATGGGGAAGAAGCAGAAGGCGCTTTTGGAAAGACCACGTGGACCGCATGGAGAATACAAGAATTGCAAAAATTTCCGTTCACAATGGAGTTCTGGTCCCATCAATAATGTATGGAAGCGAAGCATGGAACTGGCAGATGAAAGCAGAATAAATGCGGTCCCTAAGATGTATGTGTGGTAGAACGATATACGACAGAATCTCAAATGCTGATATAAGAAAGGAATGTAGAGCGGAAGAAGGTATTATGAACAAAATTATGAAAGGATCGCTGCGTTGGTTCGGACATATGGAACGCATGGATGGAGAAAGAATGGTTAAGAAAGTATACGTTAATGATGTAAATGGGGTACGGAGTCGAGGCAGACCGAGGAAAAAATGGCATGATCAAATTAATAAAATTTTAATGGTTGGTCATGTTAGAAGTCGGAGGAATCGACGTGCGTGTATGACTCGTTGTATGAATGTGGAGGAAGCTAGAGAGGTTTGCCAGGATAGAGTAGTGTGGCGGTCTATTCTCTCTGCCTACCCCTGCGAAGAAACGGCGTGATGGTTTGTTTGTTTGGAAAAATTGTTAAAGATGAAAACCCAAGTAGCAAGAGATTACCAGGAGGGCCGCCAAAGAGATGGAGAGATGGCTGGATATCATCATCCCAGGACAGCCCACCGCCACAAACAGGTCATACGACCTAAACTAAGAGGAAGAAGACGTACTTGGTAATGATCAATAAAATGTTACGGTAGCAACAATACTTGCCTCATGACGTGGAGACTCGATCAGTTACGGCCGATTGCACGCGAGCCGTTACGAATATCATTTACATAGCCCGCTCTTACACATTACTGTTTTTATACGTCTAGCGAATGTTATTACTTTAACAGCTGACATTTTGACACGGTTTTAAGTAGATAAACAAATTCATACAGCTGTATCGAGCCATGTAAACAGATTTCAGAAATGTACGTTACGAAATGACTTATTCCAAAGAATTAATACGAATGGAAACTGTTTTCTAAAAATAATTATTAAAGTTTATAGGAATGACACGTTTTGACATTCTAAGGCATTATTAAATGGCATTTTTTATTTTTGTAGATCTAACTAACTAACTAACTAACTAACCATCACGCCGTCTCCCCGGAGGGGTAGGCAGAAAGAATGGAACGCCACACTGTTCTGTCTTGACATACTTCTCTCGCTTCCTCTACATTCATACATCTTGTCATGCACGCACGTCGATTTCTCCGACTCCTCACGTGTCCGACATTCAATATTTGATTGATTTGATCGTGCCACGTTTTCCTCGGCCTTCCTCTATTTCTAGCTCCGTTCACGCCGTTTACATATACCTTCTTTACCATTCTGTCTTCACTCATTCTTTCCATGTGTCCAAACCATCTTAATGACCCTTTCCTTATTTTGTTCATAACACTTTCATTCGCACCACATTCACTTCTTATACTTGCATTTGTCACTCTATCAAATACAGATTTGCCACACATTCGTCTGAGAGATCTCATTTCTACTGATCTAATTTGATTTGTAGATCTAATGTATCAAAATAAGGCTATCCGTTTATCGCTTGGTGCGCCTTCATGGACCAGGATCACACAACTGCACCTAGAATCAGGAATCCCGATGATAGATGAATTCATGCTGAAACTTGACGAACGTTTTTACAAAGGACTCCCTTCACGTCCTAACCCCACAATAAAATACCTCTCAAATTACGACCCAAACACCTCCAGCCGCCACAAGCGCCCAAAATCGATCCTCCTTCAGAGGAACACTCCGGGCCACACAAATCATGCCCCCGCATAAACCAACAACCCACCAAATCACCTTCCAACAATGTTCCCATCAGCGTAAGAGGAATAGCCACATGAGCTGAACCTCTGTAAGCCAGAAGATCCAAGTCCTGGAATACTATGTATTATAGATATTATTTAAAGTGTATTATAGATATTATTATTTAAGTGGCGATGAGGTTCGCAACCCATCACACCGCGTCTCCCGCGGGGCGAAAAGAGAAGGATGGAGTGCCGCATCAGTAAAAGTGTGACAATCCATTCTTTCTGCCTACCCTTTCGGGGAGACGGCGTGATGGTTAGTTAGTTAGTTAGTTAGTTTTAAAATAAAAGTTTATAAATACACAAAAGTCCGGATCGTTCATGTCAACATGTGCAACATCGAAAAAAACATTATGTGTTATTACATAATGTGTCAAATTAAAAAAACCGTGGATTCGTGGAATATAAATTAAATAGACAATATGTGCACCATCTAAAAAGAACATTTTGTGTTAAATAATTTTTATTTTGTTATTTTATTTTATATCATTGTATTTTATATTATTTGTTTTAGATTTATTTTGTGGGTGTTGGACGATCGAAGTGTGCGCGGGAGATGCCTATTGGTGGCGATAAGGTTCGCAACCCATCACACCGCGTCTCCCGCGGAGCGAAAAGAGAAGGATGGAGTGCCGCATCAGTAAAAGTGTGACAGACCATTCTTTCTGCCTACCCTTTAGGGGAGACGGCGTGATGGTTAGTTAGTTAGTTAGTTTAAAAGTTTATTTATACCTTATTTCCAACAACGATGAAGGGAAAGTTTTCATTGTCCGAAGTGACGTCCGCGTAAACCCGAAACTCTTCCATCCACGTTTTGAGGTTGTTGAAGGAGGACTTGTCATCGATGGAGTATGTCAGCAGGCAGATGTCGGAGCCGCGGTAGAACGGAGTGCGGAGAGATTTGAATCTCTCCTGTCCGGCCGTGTCCCATATCTGCAACAATACAAATGTTCAATTAGGTTTGTTGGTTTGGACACATGCGAATGAAGTAGGAATTGAGGAAGACCGGGGAAGGGTGAGAGTAGAATAAATGCAGTAGAGATGAGATCCCTTAGACTTGTGTGTGATAAAACAACGTATATTTGGATTTCAAATGCTGATAATATAATAATAAATTGGATAATTTATAGAGCGCCATTTTTATGAATTAATCATCTCAATGGCGCTGTAAAATGCTCCGTTTTATGAACTAGTTAAAAAATAAACTAACTAACCATCACCCCGTCTCCCCGAAGGGGTAGGCAGAAAGAATGAATTGCCACACTTTTCTTTCATGACATATTTCTCCCGCTTCCTCAACATTCACACATCGTGTCATGCACGCGCGTCGATTTCTCTGACTCCTCACATGGCCGACATTCAATATTTGATTTATTTGATCGTGCCAAGTTTTCCTCGGTCTTCCTCTATTTCTGGTTCCATTTACATCATTAACATATATTTTTTTTACCATTCTTTCTTCATTCATTCTTTCCATATGTCCAAACCATCTTAATGATCCTTTCATTATTTTGTTCATGACACCATCATTCGCACCGCATTCACTTCTTATATTTTCATTCGACACTCTATCATACACAGAGTATCCACACATTCGTCCTAAGAGATCTCATTTCTACTGCATTTATTCTACTTTCATCCTTCTTTTGCCAGTTCCATGCTTCGCTTCCATACATAAGGGTCGGTAGAAGAACACCATTGAAGAAGAACATTTCTTTCATTTATTTATTTTAAATAAATATCCAAAGCATTACAGAATTTGTTTCCAATACACTAAAGATACAAGTTAGAGATACACAATAATAAGTAATACACAATAAAATAATAAAAAGAGCGGGAAACATAAGATGTATGACAAATTAATAAAATAAATATACCATACAATTATAATAAAGATAGTACTTCCCTCAGATGAGCCAAACTATCACAAAATACGTCAAACTCCGAGGTGATACGATTAAACAAAGATATTGCTCTACCTACCGGCATAACCATTGGCAGGTTGGTTTTGCATCGTGAGAGATAAAACAATCTATGGCCCCTTTGTCAAAGATTCATCATTAATCAAGGAAGAACAGACCTACATCACTCAGGAGTTGTGTATACAACCGCCTATCAGTCGAAAGAAATGAACACCCAAGTGAATGTCTCGTCTCCTCTCGAGTGACTGGTAGCCCAGCATCCCTAGCAAGAAATCAGTCGGAAAGAGCCATGGGTAATATTCATACTCCCTAAGATAGAGGTATCGCAGAATTTTTTTCTGCACCCTCTCCACCATCAGGGAATATCGAACCTCATACGGCGCCCAGATAAAGGAATTCAGTATGAGGGCTGCACTTAACGCAGTCGATCAACCCTTCTAATCAGGAAAGGAAAATTTGAAAAGGTGCGTTTTGAGTCTTGATCTAAGCTCTGACTGATTATCAATGCACTTAGGGTCTGCTGGAAGATTGTTCCAGGCTGAAGGGCCGGCTACCACGAAGGCTCGGTCGCCAAAGTTTGTGCTAGGACAGCGTTTTGGGACAGTCAATCTACCGATCGCAGATGTCTTAGCTGATCGCAATGTAGACTGTCTGTCATTCAGGTTCTCATTGATGCAGAGTTTGGATATATAAGCTGGTGTCATACCATGCAATGCCTTAAAGACCGTCCAGCAGAGCTTGTATTGTATTCTTTCTGGACATTTCAACCAGTGGAGCTCCTCAAGATTTTGTGTTATGTGACAACTCTTCGGCACACCTCTTATCAGTCTTGCTGCTGCGTTGAATGCAGACTGGAGTTTATTATTTTGCTGTTTGGGGATGTTGGCGTAGACTCCATTGCAGTAATCTAGTCGTGATACGACGAAGGAATTGATTAATGTTTTAAAACATTCAAGGGGATTATTTCTTTTTATGGATCTTAATTGCCTTAGATGAAAGAAGCTGACTGTTTTATCAATGAAAGGTCAGTCTCTAGATTGATGCCAAGAAGTTTAATTGAATTTTTAAGAGAGATATCTGTGTCGGATGTAGGTATTGGGGAGCATTCAATTAAGTTTTGGCGCTTCATAGAAGCAGTCAATAGAAATTCTGTTTTTGATGGGTTTAATTTGAGTTTATTCGAAGCCATCCAACTTGATACAGCGTCAATGCAGTTGACTTGAGTGGACTTGTATCAGTGGGGTCACAGAAAGAGTATATTAGCTGGTCGGAAGCACAGCAATGCGACAGCAAGGATATCAGGAAGGAATGTGGAATAAAGTATTATGGTGAGATGCCCGCGAATTTTAAAGGTTGGTCATGCTGGAGGGACCATGTTGCGCGAATGGATGGTGACAGACTTGCATATACAGCCGCTTATGAAATCCCCTCCGGACACCGCCCACCTGGAAGACCGCCTAAGAGATTAAGAGATGGAAGGACAGCTGGACCTCATCATCTGACGAGACATGATTTCTGTGTCACAGATCATCAGATCTATTAAAGAAATGAGAAGAAGATAGTTATTTATATTAATAATTATTTGTATACATGAGCAAGCACTAAAAGAATGATACTAAAGGCTTATCGCCTGTCATGGTGATTAGTAGAATGTAGAGTTAGCTGAGTAACAGATTTAATTAAGTCATTTAAAATAATAAAAGTGGGTCATAAAAATATGATAAGGTCCTTTAAAAACAAATTAATGGCATTCATTTTATTTTTATCTTCATAAATACAAGTAGCACAAAAGAAACATGAAGGTTGACATTCGTGGCAGAGTGGTAAAAGCTCCGACTGCCATACAAAAGTTCCCAGGTTCATTCCCCGGTAATAGTGTAAAACAAAATCAAAATTATATTTATTGTCTTCGGACACTCGTTTTGAAGTGACGTTGCTGTTTGATATCGACGCGCTTGCTTTCGATAATTCTGCTTTGAAAAAGGAATCAAGTTTTCTTTGCACTTTTGAAGTTTGCTGTTTTTTTATAATCAACTCTCTAAAATTACGATAATGCGTATAATATAATTGAACTTCGTTATTTGACGAATAGTCAATAAATATTATTAGATCGTCGAGATGTGATCTTACCACTGATAACTTCATTTTCATTTTTTCATTTCATTTTTCATTTATTTTAATAAAAATTACAAACATTACAGAAATATTTCCAGATCGTTTGCAATTACATTATAAGAATTTAAAAGAGAAGCATAAAAACACATAAATAAAATAAAAAAGTTTAAGAATTATAAATAATCATAACATTGATATTGCATCCTTGAGGCAACTCACACTATCACGAAATATGTCGACCTCCGAGGCGATCCGATTAAGCAATAAGATTGCCCTACCCACAGGCATTACCATTGGCAGGTTGGTTCTGCAGCGTGGCAAATAAAACAATCTGTGCTGTCTTTGACGAAGGTAATTATCAGGGACAAATAAACCTACATCGCTCAGGACATCCGAGTTCTGTATACGGCCGCCAATCAGCTGAAAAAAGTGAACTCCCAAGTGAATGTTCCTCCTTCTCTCCAATGATTGGTAGCTTAGCATACCTAGCAAGAATTCAGTCGGAAAGAGCCACGGGTAATAACCGCGCTCCCTGAGGTAAACATCTCGCTCCACCATCAGAGAATATCGGATCCCAGGCGGTGACCAAATAATGGAACTATATTCCAGCCGACTTCTTACCAGGGAATTATACAACACCCGAAGTACCTGTGTGTTTGAAAATATCTTGGCATTCCTAAAAACAAATCCTTCATTTTTGTCAGTGTTGTTTCTTCTTCTTCGCTATCTTCACTTCCATCCTCGGCAATATGTCTCAAATTCTAGTGCTAGACGTATGACGTGATTATCATGGCCGCTAAAAATTGTTTACATGCGGCGACATATAAACAGGTTGTTTTTATTTTTTTACATTTGACCTGATTTTTTGTCCGAAGTTCGTTACATAGAGGTCCGTTACATCCAAATCAAATCAAATCAAATCAAATCAAATCAGTTTATTAACTCAATAGACATTACAAACAGGAAAATATTTAAGGCATCTATTAAGTACAGGTAAGATATTATTATAATACAACAAAGTACCAGGAACGCATTAGAGATGGTTCGACATTAGGAAGACAAGATACTTTCTAAAGTCAATAGTATTTGCCCCCTGAACGTACTTTCACTAACATGAAAGACGTCGATCTCCGAGGAGACCGCGTTCAGCAGACTAATTGCTCTTCCCACCGGTGTCACCAGAGGCAGATTGGTTCTGGCGGCCGGTAGGTAAAACAATCTGTGCTGTCGCTGTCGGAGATATCTATCGGGGACAAAAAGACCAACATCCTCCAGTACGGCCGAGTTCTCAAAGTATCCCCTAATTAATCTGAAGACATGGGTTATTAGATGTCCATCTCTTCGAAGCTGTAAAGAATTGGCTCCGAGCATTCCCAGAATAAATGCCTTTACTGTACTGAAAGGCGGCCACATTCGAAGTTAAAAAATCGACAAGCGTGCATGTTACGATGTATGAATGTGGAGGAAGCTAGAGAGGTATGTCAGAACAGAACATATGGCGGTCCATCCCCTCTGCGTAATGGTTGGTTAGTTAGTTAGTTTATTTTTTATTTTACTTTAACATGTTATACAATTATTTAACAAAAAAAGTTTATGGACTGTAGTTGTCACACTAGGCATGGCCTGTATCGTGGCAACTACATAAAATAGCATGTTAGTAGAAAAACTAACTAACCATCACGCCGTCTCCCCGAAAGGGTAGGCAGAAAGAATGGACTGTCACACTTTTACTGATGCCGCACTCCATTCTTCTCTTTTCGCCCCGCGGGAGACGCGGTGTGATGGGTTGCGAACCTCATCGCCACCAATAGGCATCTCCCGCGCACACTTCGATCGTCCAACACCCACAAAAGAAATCTAAAACAAAACATATAAAATACGATGATATAAAATATAATTAAATAACAAAATAAAAATAATTTAACACAAAATGTTCTTTTTAGATGGTGCACATATTGTCTATTTAATTTATGTTCCACTTATCCACTATTTTTTAATTTAGCACATAATGTAATAACATATTATGTTTTTTTCGATGTTGCACATGTTGACATGGACGATCCGGACTTTTGTGTTTATTTAATTTATGTTCCACGTATCCACCGTTTTTTAAATTAGCTGTAATTAGGCACTTAACCAGCAAGAACTAGTAGAATTATGTTAGTAAAATTGTTAGTAAAATGGCGGTTTGTTAGAAAAATGCCGGTATTTAGTAATCTTATGCTAACATTGGTAATCGCAACATGACGATATAATTAAAATTAAATGCTAGATAGGAAAACTCTTCTATGTAAATCTAAAAGAAAAAAACATTTTCTACGTCTATGGATGACCCCTTTATACATTTGGTTAGAGCACGTTTAAATTTCTTAGTGTTATAATTGATTTGAGATTCTCAAGAAGACGATTGAAAATATAGGGCGCGCGGAATGGAAATTGCTTTTGGGCTAGAGCTGAGCGACAGCGAGGAACTTTAAAATTATGGTGAGAGGAATTGTAAAACCAAAATTATCCGGTATAAAACAATCATCCAAACAGTAGTGACCTATGGATGTGAGGCGTGGACAATGACAGCGAAATCCGCAGAGCGACTGGATACTTTTGAGAGAAGGGTGCTGCGCAGAATTCTGGGACCTGTGAATGACGGCGAAGGCTAGAGAGTGCGGCATAATGACGAGCTGTACCATATTTACAAAGCTCCCAGTCACTCCACACAGGTCAGACTGAATAGACTGAGATGGGCCAGTCACGTGCAGAGGATGCCGTCACCCAGGTGGTACCCAGGTGGTAGAAGACCAATTGGACGACCAAGGTTGCGATGGGAGGATGAAGTTGGAAGAGATGGGGCAAGATTGTTAAGAGTGTCAGATTGGAGGGTCGAAGTGGAGGACAGGAGGAGTTGGAGGCGAAGAATACTGGAGGCTAAGGCTCGATATGTGCTGTAGGGCCATCGAAGAAGAAGAAGGTGAGAGGAATATCTTGTGGGACGGTTCTGTTGTGATCTCGAATTCGAAATTTTAAATTTGGAGAAGTTAGTTTTTAGTTTTCAAAATCTTCTTTTGTGGATAAAAATATTTACCATAGAAGTGTGAAACTCTATTACAGTTCTAAAACAAAAACAAAAAAAGTTCCAAGTTCAAATAAAACATGCCTAAATGGCGCAACAACAATGGCAATGAACAAACAATAGAGACTAGTTCGATGTCACCGTATTCAGAAAACAAGGCAATTTCCTGTATTGGAGAAGTACAGGACGCAAGCTTTGATACTGTCAAAACACTCCATTATTGGCCTGGTTGAACCGATTTATTGTGACCCGCTTTGAACCTCGGGGTTCAGAATCTAATGACCGAGACAACTTGATAAGGTTTCAAATCAAATTAATTATTATTATGCACATTGCAAAATTTATATAAACCCATTATTGACCGACTCAGAGTGCGAGCCATTTGAGTCTAGCGACTTGATTCTCTAATTGCCTTTTCGCCTGCCATGGTCCAGAGAACGGCATTTGACACTGTTTGGGGCCAATAGATCTTGAATATTGAGCGAAGGCACCTATTTACAAACACCTGGAGTTTCCCAATAACGTCCGCGGTAGATTTCCAAGTCTAACATCCGCACAGCAGCACGCTTTTAACGCTACTGCTGAATATTTGGAACATGAGCTTTCTCGAAGTGATACTGGAACGCCATACAGGGCGAAGCATAGCGAAAGCTCCTCTTGCCTTGTTGAGTCTGCTGGCTACATCTTCCTCCGTACCTCCCGAGCCTGCTATCAAGCACCAAGGAAGCAAAAGCTGGTCGTGGTCACAAGGGGGATCAAGATTGGGGTGGAGTCATTTGTGGACACTGCCTTGGACATGTTAATTTTGAGACCTACTTTTGCCGCTTCCTCGTGATGTCTACACAACTTTCGTTTATCGAAAACAAACAGGTCATCAGCATAATCCAGATTCTCCAACTGGGTATCACGTATCCACGGAATGCCACGAGGATTGTCGAAGGAACGGCGCAACACATCCTCCAGCACCTCTATGAAGAGTAGGGGTGATAGATCATGACAAATACTCGCATCCAAAACAATGTGGTTTAGTATTAGTGCCCTGTCCGCAATGGAATATAACCACTGTATCATTGAAGTTTACTTGCTTTGATATTTAATTCTTTGTAAAATGACTCAATTAGTCACTTGCTTAGATATCTCGGAAGCGAAGTAACCAGCTCTAATGACCTCCCCAGAGAAGTGAGGTCACAGGTAGATAAGGCTGCAGCGGTTGTAGGCTGACTGAAAGATGTCATATGGAGAAACAAGGACATGAGGACTGACAGCAAGGTACGCATTTATAAGACCTGTGTGCGACCAATCCTCACATATGGCATTGAATCGAGGGCAGACACTGTCAAGACAAAGAGCATGCTCAGGACAACTGAGATGAAAACACTCCGCGCTATAGCTGGCAAAACCCTACGTGATCGAGTTAGGAATACAGCAATCCGAGAAATCTGCGAGGTCGAAGATGTGGTCAGATGGGGACGTCAAAGACGGCGATACTGGCATCAACATGTAGAAAGAATGAGCTCAAATAGGATAGCATACGTAGCTTTCCATGGAACCCCAAATGGACAACGCCGATCAGGAAGACCCCTGAAATGGTGGAGAGAAAGCTGGAGTTCAGTGTCTCAAGAGGACCCGTCTGAAATAACAGACTCCTTAGTCTACCAAAAGTGAAGAAGAATAAGTCACTTGCATTTGTGCACTTTGATTTGAGTGTTGGGTACTGAGCAAAAGGGACGAACATACCCTGCTGGTCTTTGAAAGGAAGGTGTTGCGAAAAATCTTTGGGCCTCTCTGTGAAGTTGCAGTGTGGAGAGTGATGTATAATCAGGACACTTCCAGCGAATGGAAGAAGATCGAATCCCAGGGAAGATTCTCAATACACGACCAGATGGAAAGCGAAGTGTAGGAAGCCCAAAACTGAGGTGGATGGGTGGTGTGGAGGCGTGTTACAAACTGTAGAATACGGGCGATGGATCGGGGAGAGTGGCGAAGAATTCTGGAGGGCCCATAGTAGGCTGTCACGCCAATGTTGTTGTTGTTGTTGGACTTTGATTTCATTTACAAAACATTTGTTGTTGAGATTGCATAAAAACTGAAATGCGTAATTTTCTTCAGTATTAAGATACTTATGCACATAAATTACAGCAGGCACAGAGAAGATCTGGTTTTTAATGAATGCCATGTTTCAGTTTTCTTTCTTCCAAAGAGATTGTGGAAGATTTCAAATAAATGTCTACAAGCAAAAAATGACACAATCAAATGAATCAAAAATTGAATGTCGTCCACGTGAAGAGTTGGAAATACCGACGTGCATGAGTGACACAATATATGAATGTTCAAATCAAATCAAATCAGTTTATTTACTCAAAAGACTTACAAACAGGAAAATGTTTAAGGCATCTATTGAATACAGATAAAATATTATAAAAATACAACATAGTACCAGGAACGCATTAGAGATGGTTCGACATTAGGAAGACAAGATACTTTCTAAAGTCAAGAGTATTTGTCTCCTGAACGTACCTTCACTAATATGAAAGACGTCGATCTCCGAGGAGACCGAGTTCAGCAGACTAATTGCTCTTCCCACCGGTGTCACTAGAAGAAATCTATCAGGGACAAAAAGCCCAACATCCTCTAGCACGGCCGAATTCTTGAAATATCCCCTGATTAATTTAAAGAAATGGGTAATGAGAATGTTGAGAAAGTGAGAGAAGTTTGTCAGGAAAGAACAGTGTGGCAGTACATTCTTTCTGCTTACCTCTTCGAGAGACAGCATGTTGGTTTGTTAGTTAGTATGTCCCTGATAATTTTTTTATTGAAAAAATTTTTCCATCATCAGATTGAATAGAATATTTTTTTTCCTCACATGATATTAAGAAATTTATTACTTAATATCAATAATAATGATATTAATTATTGATGAAAAAATCAAATCAAATCAAATCAAATCAGTTTATTTCATCAACAGACATTACAAAATTTATTTTTAAGGCATCTATTGAGAACAGGTACAATAATATATTATATATAGTATACTACCAGAAACGCATAAGAGATGGTTCAACATTAGGAAGACAGGATACTCTCCAGAATTAAGAGTATTTGCCTTCTGAACGTACTTTCACTAACATGAAAGACGTCGATCTCCGAGGAGACCGCGTTCAGCAGACTAATTGCTCTTCCCACCGGTGTCACCAGAGGCAGATTGGTTCTGGCGGCCGGTAGGTAAAACAATCTGTGCTGTCGCTGCCGGAGATATCTATCGGGGACAAAAAGCCGAACACCCTCCAGTACGGCCGAGTTCTCGAAGTATCCCCTAATTAATCTAAAGAAATGGGTAATTAGATGTCCATCTCTTCGAAGCTGTAGAGAATTGGTTCCGAGCATTCCCAAAAGAAATGCAGTGGGATAGAGCCAAGGATAGCTACCATACTCCCTCATGTAGAGATACCTCAGAAATTTTTTCTGAACCCTCTCCAGCATAATGGAATATCTCGCCTCGTGAGGACTCCATATCACAGAACTAGAAAAAAACAGTTTTCTAGAAGTTTTATTGTATTTTACATAATGACATGTTGCACTTTGCTAATGCATTTTAAATTTTACAATAATAACACTTGATTATTGTAAAATTTGAAATATGGCTTCACCGAATAATGTTCAGGATCCCATGGACAGACAGAGTGACGAACACAGAAGTCCTGAATCGTGCAGGTGTAAATAGAGACTGCTGACATTGATCAAAGTCCGCAAGATTTCATATCTGGGTCACGTTCTACGAGGAGAAAAATATCGCCTGCTGCATCTAATTTTGAAGGGAAAAATAGAGGGCCGCAGGGAGCCAGGAAGAAGGCAGATCTCTTGGCTGCGCAATGTGAGGGAATGGACGGGAATCGGAACTGTGGAGGAGCTATTCCGGACAGCGCAGGAAAGGGTTTACCAGTTTTAAGCGCAGTTTACCAGAAGAAAAGTACTTGATAATGTCTTAGAAAAGCAAATCATGGCTCTGCTATAAAATAAAACTTCATAAATATTATATGGTATAAAATAATATACGAGTATGTATCATAAACGGGAACTTTATCATAAGACAGTACATATGCCCTATTGGCAATCTGTGGTAGCTAACTCGGTTAAATACTACTATTTTTCATAATGAATATTTATATTTGGAACAGATGAAAACAAAAGAATCACAATTTTAATAATTTATAAGTGAATTCAGTTTTGGTTTTGATATCAGGTTGACGAGCGTTTATTTTGACATACTTTTGAAACCGGATTTATTTGAAATTATAAAATAACGATTTGATACAAAATAATCACAAACATGAACTATGTCAACATGATGCAATTTTTTAGCTCTTCGATTTCGTTTATACTTACTTATTAAGTATACATAAATAAAAAGCGGCCTTGACTTGTTGATCGCGCAACACAAGTGCACAATGCACAATATATTACTAAAATGACGAAACAATGGGCGATAATTACGCTTAATAAGTATTCATTAGACGACTTACTTGAAGAGTGTACTTGTCCCCGTTGATTTCTATATCCTTGTTCAAGAACTCCACCCCGAGCGTGTGAAAACTGTGCTCATCAAAGTTGTTGGACACGAATCTGTTCATCAAACACGATTTACCTACTCCACCATCCCCTAAAATAACTACTTTCAAAAGCGTGTTCTTGCTCGCACTCCGCATGTGAGCCCTTTGCTGTGCCTCGGACATTCTAAAAGCCGACCTGCGCTATCCATCCGTGTTGAAATAATAAGATTCAATCGATTGTTTATTCTTCTATTGTTGACAGAGTCGACTCATTCGGAGATAACAATTCGAAGCTGGGCGGAATGAGTCACGGGTTTTGGCGGTCATAACTTCACTGGATAACTATATTATTTGCTAGGCACACTCCGTACTTTTTGTCATAACTTCTGCATACAGATTTGATTGACAACTAGCTCTCGGCTTGACAAGTAACGTAACTCCTAATCACTGAACACACTGATGACATGTGTCAAAACGATTCGAAAGTAGTATCGCGAATGTAATCCAAGCTATTGGCGACAAGCGGGTGCAGCGCAATTTGTTTCTTATTGCACGTGCTCATAAGAATCACCTTGGAAACAAGAACGAAAACTGTAAATGACTGGCTTTGTATAGGAAATATTGTTTCAATAAAAAAGTTTACAGTGTTGTCAACAGATGGCGAATCCATATTTTTATTATCGACAATATCATAAAATGCAAAATATATATTTTTTTAAACTGAAAATATACTGTTATGTGTGGTAATAATACGGAAATACTAATCATAGAGCCAAAAACAGCTTTGTTATACGAAATAAATAGTTAAATAGTATTCCAACAGATGAAGAAATCAAATGTGTATAAACTGTACTTTAAAAATTGAGCGCCACTAAGAAGAATTTTTGAGTAAATAGATGTCGCTAGTCACGATTTCTGCAACACTTTAGTATTGGCATTGTTTTCAGTGAGCAGACATTTTTCATTGCGCTCTTCTGTTGTGTCGATTTTCTTATTTTCTTCGCGTTTCAACCGGTTAGTTTTCATAGTTTTGTGTTAAACTTGCTAATATAACATTTGGTGAATCCTAATATTTCGGAGAAAGTGCATGCCGAGTATTTTTGTGTTAATTTTTGCGCAAATCTGTTTGTACCTTTCCTTAATGTCAATAAACTTTGGTAAATTTACGTAAGGTGTGTCATTCTACCTGTCGTCCTGTGAAAGTGAAACTGGCAATTGCCGATTATTCCATCGTTATTACGATGCTGTTAAGTTATATTTTGTGAAATGTGGCCGTTTTGGATAACAGTTCGGCAGGAGATGCGGATGTGAACCGTTCGTGAAAGGAAGGTGAGTGCGCCGTCCGGCCAGTGGTCGTGTTTTTATAACGTGCAAAGTTTATGTATAGCGTAGATTAGAAAGAATATCAATCTTCCTGGATAGCGCGATCGAGGCTCGGACAGTTCGCGGTTTCTTTGTCTGCCGACCGTGTTCGCGTCGCGTATAGGTTGACGTGTAGGATAGGAACGGGTTCGCCGTTCTTGGCCCCGGGCGATGCTTTACGCCCGCCGAGGCTCCCGTCTCCCGGCGAGCCGCCTTGTCCCGCGGTCCCAGACCGCGACACCCAATTGCCGCACAAAAGGGGCATATTCCAGTGTCCCGAGGGTCATCGTCACATACAGCTAGGGCAGAGGGAGATAGCGATACGCGGCTCTCTGTCAAGGTCGGTGGGAATGCTCCGACATGACTTGAAGGTCGTTTACTGCGGTCACGTGACGGCAGTCTGGCGAGTGCCGACTATTTGGCAAACGTAATCACGAATAATCCTTTCCAAAATGCGCATTTACCGTAGCGAATGCAATCGTACGAAACAGCTGAACACGGGTTTTCGAATTTCGAATAACGCTGAGGCCGGAGATGAAAAAATATCCGCGGGTTCAATGGCCGATTTTGACGTTAAGGGAATTGGTACTCTTGCAGCGAGAACAAAACATCGCGCACCCTTTATTATTACAGCTCGCCGTCTGCGGCCGGGGTGCTTTATTTTGACATTATTAATATTGTTTATTTACCAACGCTGTTGCTGGCTGGAGTGAGCCACATTATAAATTGTTTGAATAAATCAGTCGTCTGACAGACAGAGAGGCCGCCGCGTCTGGCCAGTCGGCAATGCCCAGTACTAAGAAATCATTTTACGCTTATTAGAATTACCATTATTTAGATAAACTTATAAATGATACCGACATTATCAATTATTTTATTTTCTTATCAGCAAACGACTTGTGATTTTTGCAATCTTCGATTACAATACTTGAACCACAATGAAGCATCTTTATTGCAAATCTATACATTGAATTTGTTTTTATTATTTTTCTGTTTTATTTATTATGTATACCAGATAACATTGAGTTAAAATGATAATAAAATACTTAGATTTTTTCCAAGTATATTAGAAAGTTGATTTGATACCAATCCTTCCATTGTCTTTCAAGTCATAATATTCCACAAAGAGATTTCGTAATTATTTCTCTTGTTATTGTTTAAATAATAATAATGGCTGTAATGTTTCGCCTTGCGAGGGCATCTTTAAGAAGAAGGAAATAAACATTTTAATCAATACAATTACACTTGTATTGATTAAAACGATGTCGATTGAAAATATAAGAAGTGAATGCGGTGCGAATGATGGTGTTATGAACAAAATAATGAAAGGATCATTAAGATGGTTTGGACACATGGAAAGAATGAATGAAGAAAGAATGGTAAAAAAAAGTATATGTAAACGTTGTAAACGAAACTTGAAATAGAGGAAGACCGAGGAAAACGTGGTACGATCAAATATTGAATGAGATGTCGGAGAAATGGACATGCGTGCATGACAATCATACTGCCACCCTCGAGAATCGAACACGGGACCTTCGATGTGGCAGTCGTTGCACTTGCCACTCGGCCACGAAGTTCTTCAATATTATTAAGTTAAATAAATGTATCTATTTAGAATCTTATCTGAATATTTTGTTTATTAAGATTTAGGCAGTATGTTTTATGGTGAAATGTATTTAAATTAGTTATTGAGAAAAATATTTATATATTAAAAAAAAAAAAGTTAATGCGGTGCGAATGATAGTGTTATAAACAAAATTGTGAAAGGATCATTAAGAGGGTTTGGATACATGGCAAGAATCAATGAAGAAAGAATGGTAAAAAAATTATATGTTAACGATGTAAATTGAACCAGAAATAGAGGAAGACCGAGGAAAACGTGGCACGATCAAATAAATCAAATATTGAACGTCGGCCATTTGAGGAGTCAGAGAAATCGACGCGCGTGCATGACACGATGTATGAATGTTGAGGAAGCGAGAGAAATGTGTCAGGAAAGAAAAGTGTGGCAGTCCATTCTTTCTGCCTATCCCTTCGCGGAGACGGCGTGATGGTTAGTTAGTTAATGTTTTTAATTGAAATTTCTTGGTAGAAGTTCATTTTAAATAATGAAAACAAAAAAAATTTATACAAAATTTCTTTATTATTAATATGTATGTAGTGTGCTTCCACTTGTGTTTATGTTCGACCAGTTTCGACAGCTTGATGCCATCTTCTGGACCAGAAATTTTGTATACATTTTTTGGTTTTCATTACTTATACCGGGTGGTGGTCTAGGGGATAGAACACTTGGCTCCTGATCCAGGGGACATGGGTTCAAGCCTGGACACGACCAGATTCCTTAATAATAATAATAATAATTAGGCTAATTTGTATAGCGCCGTTTTCGTGAATAGCTCACCTCAAGGGCGCTTTGACAGTGTTTTTAGTCATGAGAGCTGCATGTGACACCAGCAATCAGATAACCGTTGTTTACATTTTATGGGATATTTTGAAAAGGTGGGTTTTTAGGTGAGATTTAAAGTCTGTCGGATTGTCAATGCATCTGAGGCGTGCAGGAAGCATATTCCAGGCGGACGGACCTGCCACTGCGAAGGCCCGATCTCCGAAATTTGTCCGGGGTTGCGCTTTGGCTCAACTAATCTGCCTATTGCCGAGGAGTTTGCTGATCGAAGCGTAGATTGCCGCAAGTTAGGGCTATCAGCAACACAAAGTTCAGATATATAGGCTGGTGCCATTCCGTGAAGCGCTTTAAAAACCGTCCAGCATAGTTTATACTGGATTCTTTCAGGACACTTGAGCCAATGAAGATCTTTTAGATGTTGTGAAATATGCGAGTTTTTTGGAACACCTTTTATAAGTCGTGCTGCCGCATTGAAAACGGATTGAAGTTTGTTCGTTTGTTTCTTGGGTATGTTGGCATATATGCCGTTGCAATAGTCGAGTCGAGATACGACGAAGGAATTAACAAGTGTTTTTAATGCATCAGTGGGGATATTTCTTTTGATTGCTTTGAGCTGCCTTAGGTGAAAGAAGCTGGCGCTCACTGTCTTATTTATTTGGGTTTTTAATGAGAGATCTGCTTCGAAGTTGACTCCAAGAAGTTTTATGGAGTTATTAGGGGTGATGTCAATTCCGAATGTTGATATCGGAGCATGATCGACTAAGTGCTGGCGTTTCATTGAGGCGGTCCAGAGAAATTCCGTTTTGGAAGGGTTTAATTTTAATTTATTTGAGGCCATCCAATTCGATATAGCTTCAATGCACTTTAAAGTTATAGATTTTAGATGGCTGATGTTATGAGGGTCACAAAAGAAATAAATTTGCTGGTCGTCAGCATAGCAATGAGACAGCAGACCAAATGAATCAATTATTTTGACAATGTCATTAGTGAACATTATAAATAATATCGGGCCTAGCACTGAACCTTCCGGAACACCAGATTTGAGGGTGAAAAAAGACGATATTTTCCCTGCGACCTGAACTGCTTGTGAGCGATCCGACAGATATGAAGTTATCCACTCTATTGTATTGCCTGTGAAACCGTAAGTAGTCTCGAGCCGTTTAATGAGGTAAGAATGATCGATGGTATCAAAAGCAGCACTCATATCTAGTAAAGAAAGCAGTGCTAACTTGCCCGATTCATTAGCTAATACCAGATCCGACATGATACGAAGAAGTCCTGTTTCCGTTGAATGATTAGGTCTGTATGCAGACTTCTTCATAATAATGAGCTATTTTCTGCTCACATTGAAAATTGTAAAATAAATTCTAATATCATTGATGTAAATCCTTGATATTAGTATTTTTTTAAATAAAAAAATAAAAAAATAATAATTATAATTGAATGTTTAATTGTTTTTATTTATTAGAACATGTGTACTATTTCAAGTAAATAAATAAATAATTTCATGTATTTATCCCAATTACAAACTTGTGTATTTTGTTATATTATGCTTTCTAACCGATCGCGAATATCAGATGTACCGTTCATATTTAGATTTAAAACACATCAAACATGATAGAATACCGAACGATGAAATGTAAGGTAGATGACTGCATCATGCATAAAATTAAAAAAGGATCCCTTAGATGGTTAGGACATATGGAACGAATGGATGAGAGTAGAATGGTTACAAAGTTGTACACAAGCAGCGTGAGTGGAAAAAGAAGCCGAGGACGACCGAGGAAAACATGGCGTGACCAAATTAATCATTTACCTAAAGGCGGCCACATTCAGAGTCACACACAAGTCGGAATAATCGACGTGCGTGCATGGTACGATGTATGAATATAGAGGAAGCCCGAGAGGTATGCCAGGACAGCATTGTGGCGATCCATCCTCTCTGCCTACCCCTCCGGGGAAATGGCGTGATGGTTAGTTAGTTTTTTTTTAACCCTCCCTTCCCTGTGATGTGTATCTTCTACACGTTGCTTCTAATAACCATCAATTATAAATATAATAAATACAAGGTTAGGATTTTAGGTATTCTTCTTGCATTGATTAAAAAAATAATATTAATAATAATCAAAATTTATCGGGTACATCGGAGGTATTTTGTGAACATCGGAAACAAAATTCGTAGCGCTGAGTGCTCGACACTATATTCGCATCTCACTCTTGCATAATTCACTGTGGGAGCGCGAGGAGCTCAGTGTTCTCGCTGCCCGGCAGTAGCTCTCGGGCTTGCAACCAGAGTGGGCTTATCCCCGTCCCGTGAGCGTTGCCAGATGTTTTTTTGCAAATAAATCTCAATTATTATATTTTTTTACTTCAATTATAATTAATTGAGGGGATTAGCTATGAATGTTCTTATTTTTCCGATTTAAAATCGCTAATTTTTGATTGGGTACTGACTGCCCAACACAGGAACGCGCGTTTTTATTTTAGAACCGTAAGGGAAAGGTTAAACACATCTAATGCGCCCTTGAGGTGAATACATCACAAAAACGGCGCTTTAAAAGTTAGCTTATTATTATTATCATTGTGTCGGGTTTACATTGTATAGGCATTTTACGAAGAAAGGTCTGAAAGTGTCCGGTGGCGGCGCGCGTTGGCTCTATTGAGGTAATGTTTTTTTTTCCTCCTTCTCTTGTTTTCATTATCCCCCGCGCGAATGGGCAGTGTTGCCAGGCTGCGAGCGCACGCAGGAGTCGGTAGCCGCTATATAGGTAGTTAGGTCCTCGCAACACGAGCGGTTAACTAATAAATGCCGCCAGTTACAAAACCGGAGCGGGTCTCGGTTCTTGCATAACTCGCGGATCGGCGAGGTGACTACGCAGCGCGATCGCTAACGGTATAACTTTTCATTTTCTCATTTTAACCCTCCCTTCCCTATGATGGGTATCTTCTACACGTTGCTTCTAAAAGCCATCAATATCTCTACAAATATAATAAATACAAGGTTAAGAATTTAGGTATTCCTCCATAATATATTTACGCATTGATTTAAGAAATGTAAGGCAGATGACTGCATCATGAATAAAATTAAAAAAGGATCCCTGGGGTGGTTCGGACATATGGAACGAATGGATGAGAGTAGAATGGTTAAAAAGTTGTACACGCTTGAGTGGGAAAAGAAGCCGAGGACGACCGAGGAAAACATGGCATGACCAAATTAATCAATTACTAAAAGGCGGCCACATTCGAAGTCGGAACAATCGAGTGCGTGCGTGGTAAGATGTATGGATGTAGAGGAAGCTCGAGAGGTATGCCAGGACAGGCCAGTGTGGCGATGCATCCTCTCTGCCTACCCCTCCGGGGAAATGGCGTGATGGTTAGTTAGTTAGATTTAAAAAATAATATTAATAATAATCAGAATTTATCGGGTACATCGGAGGTATTTTGTGAACATCGAAAACAAATTCGCATACAAACAGCGCTTTGAGCGCGTCACACTATATTCGCATCTCACTCTTGCATATGTTCTAGCTCAATGTTCTCACTCTCGCCGTCCCGCCGCGCCGGCAGTCGTTTTCGGGCTTGCAACTAGAGCGGATCTATGCGCGTTCCGTGAGCGTTGTCAGATGTTTTTTTTAAATGTTTTTAGCAATTAAATCTCAATTATAATAATTTTTTACTTCAATTATAATTATATAAGGGGATTAGCTAATTTTTTTAACGCGTACTGAATACCCTACACCGAAACGCACGTTTTTATTTTAGCTCCGTAAGGGAATGGTTAACCTGGCAATTAAATGTACAGAGTAAATGGTGCACTTAAAGTTGCCATCGCAAACAAAAGCCTATCCAAAAAAACTAAGATGGCAGTGCATAATGGTGTTATTGTGCTGACCCTTATGTATGGAAGTTTAGCATGGAACTGTCAAAAGAAGGATGAAAGTAGAATAAAGGCAGTAGAAATGAGATCTCTTAGACGAATGTGTGGATACTCTGTGTATGATAGTGTCGAATGAAAATATAAAAAGTGAATGCGGTGCGAATGATGGTGTTGTGAACAAAATAATCAATGGATCATTAAGATGGTTTGGACAAATGGAAAGAATGCATAAAGAAAGAATGGTAAAAAAAAATATTTATGTTATCGATGTAAATGGAACCAGAAATAGAGGAAGACCGAGGAAAACGTGGCACGATCAAATAAATCAAATATTGAATGTCGGCCATGTGAGGAGTCGGAGAAATCGACGCGCGTGCATGACACGATGTATGAATGCCATGTTTTCCTCGGTCGTCCTCGGCTTCTTTTTCCGCTATCATACAACGTTTTCTCGCACATTCTTCTTAGTGATCTCATTTCTACGGCGTTTATCCTGCTCTCATCCTTCTTTTGCCAGCTCCAAGCTTCACTTCCATACATGTGCTGTCTTTGATGAAGGTAATTATCAGGGACAAATAGACCTACATCATTCAGGACATCCGAGTTCTGTATACGGCCGCCAATCAGCTGAAAGAAGTGAACTCCCAAGTGGATATTCCTCCTTCTCTGCAATGATAAGTAGCTTAGCATACCTAGCAAGAATTGAGTCGGAAAGAGCCACGGGTAATAACCGCGCTCCCTGAGGTAGAGAAAGCCCAGATTTTTTTTCTGCACTCGCTCCACCATCAGAGAATATCGGATCCTAGGCGGGACAAAACAACGGAACTATATTCCAGCCGACTTCTTACCAGGGAATTATACAATACCCGAAGTACCTTCGCCTTCATACATTAGTGATGGGACCAGAACTCCATTGTGAACGGCCGTTTTTGCTTTCATTCAATTTATTGAATAATAATAAATGTAAATAATAAATTAATTATAAATAATAAATAATTTTTTGTTTTTATAAAGAATTTTGACAGGTGTCAAAATAAATTTTTCATTTGTTCCAATGACAATTTGATTTATTTCTTCAATATTATTTTTAAGTTCTTGCTGGTTAAGTGCCTAATTACAGCTAATTTAAAAAAAACGGTGGATACGTGTAACATAAATTAAGTAAACACAAAAGTCCGGATCGTCCATGTCAACATGTGCAACATCGAAAAAAACATAATGTGTTATTACATTATGTGCTAAATTAAAAAAATGGATACGTGGAACATAAATTGAATAGACATTATGTGCACCATCTAAAAAGAACATTTTGTGTTAAATTATTTTTATTTTGTTATTTTATTTTATATCATTGTATTTTATATTATTTGTTTTAGATTTATTTTGTGGGTGTCGGACGATCGAAGTGTGCGCGGGAGATGGCTATTGGTGGCGATGAGGTTCGCAACCCATCACACCGCGTCTCCCGCGGGGCGAAAAGAGAAGGATGGAGTGCCGCATCAGTAAAAGTGTGACAGTCTTTTGCCTACCCTTTCGGGGAGACGGCGCGATGGTTAGTTAGTTAATAAATGTGGAGTCCTCAGGTGAGATTGGCGCGTGGTCGCCCTGTCCGCATACTTTCCATAGGTCCCAGCCGGTGAAGGGGCCTCGGTCTCTGGTCCCATTACATAACGGAACGGCGGGGCGCGCGCAGGCGTTGACCCGGTCGCCGTAGAGGGGCCCACACACAAGCCGCCGCGCCGAGCCGCGCCAATATTACATTTCTTCTCGCACGCCTTGTGTCGCTGTCGCAGCGTGGACGGTGCACTTTGCTTTTTTACATTGTCTACTACCACACAGGGTTACCCAAACGTTTTATGCGATGGACTTTATAGGCCTCTTGCCTTCCCTTCCACTTGTTTCTATCTCCTGCCAGCCGTAGCCACATTTCCCTCTCCACGGCAGCAATGTCGTCGGCCCACCTTTTTTGCGGCCTTATATAATAATAATAATAATATGCTAACTTTTAAAGCGCCGTTTTTGTGATATAATCACCTCAAGGGCGCATTAAGACGTGTTTTAAATCTAAAAATCTAACGCTTAAAAAACGATCGGTTTAAAAGTATAGTAGAACAAAGTATAAATGTTTAAATTGGGTATGAAATATGAAAAAGATGGGTTTTCGATTTAGATCTGAAATCTGTCGGATCATTTATGCATCTAAGGTGTGAAGGGAGATTGTTCCAAGCTGATGGACCGGCTACCGCGAACGCTCGATCCCCGAAATTTGTACTGGGGCAACGCTTCGGCTCAACTAATCTTCCTATTGCTGAGGAGTTCGCCGAGCGAAGTGTGGATTTCCGTGAATTTAGGCTGTCCGTTATACAGAGTTCAGATATATAACTTGGTGCCATTCCATGTAGCGCTTTGAAGACTGTCCAGCAGAGTTTATACTGGATTCTTTCTGGACTTTTAAGCCAGTGAAGTTCTTTGAGATGTTGTGTTATATGGGACTTTTTTGGAATGCCTTTAATGAGCCTTGCCGCTGCATTGAACGCAGAACGCATAAGGTTCCCACCACCACCCGAGACTGTTATAGGACGCAGCGACGCCCTTTCGTCAGTCTCGCTGCACTATCTAGGCCTGTTCCTTGTCCATCCGAGACTTACGTTAATTTAATTTAGCCTTTTCTTGTCATCAATCAAAAGGGTGACAGACCACATTTAATCTATTCTTTTAACCTTATATATCTCCCGCGCGGCCCCACATCTCTTTATTATTAAATAAATTCAGAAGTAAATTTTATATAAAGCACACCTTAAATTAGTAAAAAACACATTAAAATTATATAAAACACACTAATACACAGTACACAATAGGACAAATATATAACAAACTAAATTTTAAAACAGGAAGAAGATAGTGTATGAGGGAGGCGGGAAAATGTTAAGTAAGAATGAATAAATTGGGATGGGATGGATGGAGGACAGGTTTTAGAAAGAGCAAAAATGAATTAAAAAAAAAACAGTATATATAAAAGACACATTATAAACAGAAAAGTAGATCAGAACACACCCACCAAGGGGCAGTGTGGTTTTTTTGCGGCCTGCCGACGTTTCTCCTACTCTCCCATGGTCTCCATCTTATTGTTTTCTGGGTCCATCTATCCTCACTCTGTCTCGCCACATGACCCGCCCATTGCCACTTCAGTCTCGCTAGTCGTTCCATGATGTCCGTTATTTTTGTTCGGCGTCTAATCTCCTCATTTCTGATTCTATCTCGGAGACTGACGCCGAGCATATGTCTTTCCATGGAACGCTGCGTGACTCTTAATCTCTCTACATTTCTCTTGGTGGAACGCTTAGCACAATAGTATTCTGATTCCATCCCGTATTTCGGTACCTACAACGTAGAAATTAGATCTCTGAGAATAATGTGCGGGAAAAACGGTGTAATGGTTAGTTATAATAGTTTAATTATCGCAAGGCGTAACACTGGAATTCCATAATGACGAATTTTTTTTATGAATTAACCCTTACCACTCCATTATTTTTTCATATTGCTTGTCAGCCAACTCTAATTTAAATAATGTCAAAATATTTTTATTGATAGGTAGTTACAAAAAAATCGTTAAAAATTCATTTGTAATGATTTATTCTTCAAATAAAAAACAATTTACAAAAAACATTATGGACTACTTATAGTTTTTATAGTATGGTAGGTACTTTTTAAAACAATCTCCAGGATGGAGACCAGGTTTGCTGGAACATCTCACAAAACCACACTGTTTCCCTTCTTCCCCCTGGAATCTTTCTGTTACTGCACACAGTACAGTCTTTAGAACCTTTGTCCAGTTTCGCAATGAAGTGGGGATTGTACTCTAATCGCTTCTCTGCATGACGTATCGCGCGAAGTTCCCGCCATTTTAGGTTATGTGAATTTGCAAGGATTATTTTATAGTAAAATAAAAACGGAAAACAGTCAAAATCTTATTAAAACGTGAAATTAAATGTTTTTTTAACGAATAATCACAAGAAACAACGACACGTGTCAAGTTTTGCGCGCGAAAATACACCGCGCGCGCACGTCTTATCTTGTCGGCCGCCAGCCGACAACTGAGTTGTAGCGTACATACAGCGATGTCGGCTGGCATTCGACAAAGGACTAGTAAGGGTTAAAACACTTTTTTCCACTGAGTTTATTTTTCTCGACATGTTTCGAAGACTTACACCTTCATCATCGGGAGAACGATATAAACCTCCGCATATCGTTCTCTCGATGATGAAGGTGTAAGCCTTCGAAACATGTCCAGAAAAATAAACTCAAAAGTGGAAAAAAAACAGTGTTTTAATTCATAAAAAAGTCATATATTAGTTTAGTTAATTTTTTTTTCAAATCAAATCAAATCAGTTTATTTACTCAAAAGACATTACAAACAGCATAAATGTTTAAGGCATCTAATGAGTACAGGTCAAATATCATACACATACAACATAATACCAGGAACGCATTAGTGATGTTTCGACATCAGGAAGACAAGATACTTTCAAAGTCAAGAGTAGTTGTCTCCTGAACGTACTTTCACTAATATGAAAGACGTCGATCTCCGAAGAGCCCGCGTGCAGCAGACTAATTGCTCTTCCCACCGGTGTCACCAGAGACAGATTGGTTCTGGCGGCCGGTAGGTGAAACAATCTGTGCTGTCGGAGATATATATCAATGACAAAAAGACCAACATCCTCCAGGACGGCCGAATTCTCGAAGTATACCCTGATTAATCTAAAGAAATGGGTTATTAGATGTCCATCTCTTCGAAGCTGTATTGGTGAAAACATTGCAAAATTATATTTAAGGAGAGTGTGTGTTTCTCCTTGCCGAGGAACTGCTCAAAATGTGCCTATTCTGGTAATATAGTCGGAGAAATCAAGACTTATGCCGTAGAAATGGGATCACTGAGTGCGGGAAAACGATATATGACAGAATACCGAACGACGAAGTAAGAAAGAAATGATGATGGTATCATAAATAAAATTAAAAAAAGATCCCCGAGATGCTTTGGACATATGGAACGAATGAACAAGAGAAGCATGGTTAAAAGGTTGTATGCAAGCAGTGTGAGTCGAAAAAGAAGCTTTGGTAGACCAAGGAAAGCATTGCATGACCAAGTTAACGAAATATTTAAAGGCGGCCACATTCGAAGTCGGGAAAATCGACGAGCGTGCATGTTAGAGAGATATGTCAGGACAGAACAGTATGGCGGTCTACCACTCTGCCTATTTCTACGGTGAAACGGCGTGATGGTTAGTTTATTTATTTTTTTGGCATGGGTGTGTATTAAAAACGTTCTCAATAGTACTTATAATGCAAACAAAAACTCAAATCTGTTACAATGACATTGGGCGTTTAGTTCACATTTGGGCCACCGCCACTATACGTTTGTGACTCTATAGTCGTGTTTTCGAGTTTGCAATAAAGCATCCGCAGGTAGTTCATACTCTTAAAACATTATCGTAAATTTTATTTTACTGTAAAAAAGTGTCTATAATAATGGGGAATAATGAGGAATGGGGAATGTTGTATTACATAAAGCGTGCGCTTAACCCAACCAATGACAGGTCATAAGTCCTGTAAACATCTTGATCAACCTTATTCTGTTTCCAATTTGCAACTTCGTCTCTATTGAGATACAATTAATTCTTCTATAATAATGGATAAACGCAAACGAGTCGTACTTTCAATTATTCAAAATAAAACGTATGTATTTTTACGTATTAAATAAATATAAATTTATTTATAAAATACGTATTCCTACATCCTGCTATGACTTAATTTCTTGCCGCCATCTTTGATTATTCGAATTTTCAAATTTCTACTCCATCCCGGACGGCGCAGCGGGTCGATCATTCAAATTTTCAAATTAGAATGCGGCGAGGTTTGGTGTTTTTTTTTCTTTCAAACCTGAACGGCGACCATTCAAGTCTGTTGGTGGCCAGGCGAATAGTGGGGGAGGTCAATGATTTTTTATTCATGACTAGTTTTGTTGTTCTACATGCATACGTTCATTTTTACTATGTTGCGTGTCCACTACTCGTTTTGTATAAACATTCATGTACTCACGGTTTTCCTGTTTAGGTACCTCTTTTAATTATCTATCGCCTCTGGCTATTATCGCGAATAGATACATTAAATCTTTGTATGATATTTGAGGGTATTATTTGCAAACCCGGCAAACTCCACCAACAATCAAAAGTGAGATATGTATTGGGTCTTATTCATAATACATTTGCACAAATTTTTTATTGATTTTCAGTTTCAAATTCGGCTTCATTCTGAAGAATTTTGCTATTAAAATATAGGGTTTGTTGCAAACATGGCAACCTCCACCTTAGTTTTGCAAAGCTGGCATACTTCAAAATGAAATTCATTATTTTACTTTAATTATCAACATAATGATGATTATTTCATGGCTGATTACTTTTAAAATACTAACTGGTTGAGATGAAAAAAATAAATATCGTAAAAAAGCGCATTTTATTAGCGTATCAGTTTTTTGCGATTTACTCAAAACATCTAATGATAGAGTTTGCCAGGTTTGCAAATAATACCCTCATTTGTACTTACTGAAAATATATGAATTATTATGAAACTTTTCAACATTTCTATTTATGAATGTTACCAATATTTGTAGACAAATACGGGATTTTACCTATTGCGGGTTAATCATTTTTAAGGATTGATTGTATCTCAATAGAGACGAAGATGTAAATTGTTTTTTGGAAACAGAATATGGTGGCCGAGGCGTTTACAGGACTTATGACCTGTCATTGGTTGGGTTAAGCGCACGCTTTATGTAATACAACATTTTCCATTCCACCCTTCTTACGACCACCATGTCTGACAATTTTTTGGAAGTTGTATATATGCTTATATGTAACACCAAACTTCACATGTTAGTTTCAATCTACACACTAGCGCCATATATGGATTTTAAGCACTAAGCAGAAGATTTCTGTTTATGAATAAAAGTTTAACTCGTTTATTACAATATTAATTCTCAACAACAACAATAAACCATCACAACGTTTCCCCGTAGGGGTAGGCTAAGAGAGAATAGACCGCCACACTACTCTATCCTGGCACACTTCTCTAGCTTCCTCCACATTCATACAGCGAGTCATACACGCACGTTGATTCTTCCGACTTCTAACTGCAGTCTGCACAGGACAGAGTGACATGGAAGTGAATGGAGGAGGCCATTGTCCAGGAGTGGACGAGAACAGGCTGAGAAAGAAGAAGGAGAAAGATAGCCAGCTCCTTATTAGGGTGATGCTTTTCAATATATATATACATTGAGAAGCATCAGCTCTATAACAGTTTCCCATGATTTCAGCATTTCTCTTACTGCGCCAGCAGATTGTTGCTCTGCTACTTCCTCCTTCACTAAAAACTCTCCTTCATAACTCCACAAGCTCTTCGGTGGTCAGCTCTTGCCTGTGCTCTGCCATAAGCTCGTCAATATCGTTGTTATCCACCTCTAGTCCCATGGTATTAGCCAAAGACACAATTTAGTTGACTGTAGACCGAATTGTCAGTAGGGTCGCGGCGAGTCACATCTTGCTGGAGGGTGTGATTCTATAAAATGCTGCGAAACGCCCAGTTGCATTCCACCGGCAACACTACTGACTAGTCCAACTTGTTAGCGTCCTTGTCGCGAACCCCAGGCAATGGGGTCACACTCATAACCGTGTGATCACAGCAGATAACGAGGGGATGAAAGGCGAGTTTCTGGCGCCTCCAAACCAGATCCAACCAGCTAAGGGAAGGTAACCCCGACAGAAAAATCCACCGGAAAAGGCAACGGGAAACCACTCTGGTCACATTTTCCCAGGAATCACTATGGCGAAAAAGCGTGGACAGGAAGAACAAGGGTTCAGAACTTGTTCCAAATGGAGATGCCTTTGCTGTAGTGATCGCCAACGTTGGGGGGACCTGACACGGCACGGAAAGAAGAAGAAGTAGACCCACGGGTACTATTTCGAACCTTTCAAAATCACATTTGACAACCTTCTATGGCCATATCTTATTCCAAGCAGAAGTTATGGCTGTAGAGCGTTATGCGAAATGTCGCTCGTTCCTTCCTCTGGTTTCAATCCTGGGATTGGTTTGTAGCAATTTCCTCTATTCTTCTCTTCCATCCTTCCCTGTTTTGTGCGGCTCTTTTGAAATCTGCATATGATGAGCAGCGCACGTCCGCCAACAGGTCCTCCAGGTACTCTCGGCGTGGGCGTCCCCTAGAGTTTGTCCCTTCGGTCATACCCTCAAATTATGGCATGCGAGAGGCCTTCTTGTAATATTACATGGCCGATCCATCTTACACGCCTTTCGGACAAGGTCCGGAGCAAGTGCCTTCCTCCTTCGATTCTTTGGAGAACTTCCTCATTTGTGATGTGGTCTCTCCAGGAAATTCCTAATAGTCTTCTATAGGACCACATCTCAAAAGCCTCTAGTTTCCGTTTATATCTTTCGGATAGGCACCATGTCTCGCAGCCGTACATCAAGATACTCCATACATAGGTCTTGATGAGGAATATTCGCAGTTTTAGCTCTATATTATTCGATTCTATTATTTTCGACCTTTTATTAAATACAAGCCTAGCCTGATGTATACGGCTGTCCACCTCGTTAAGGGACCATTTTTTTCACAATCTGTTTTGCTCGTTATAACAATTGACCGTTATGAGAGATTACACTCTATATTATAAAAAAAAAAAAGTTAAAGTTTCTTGAATTTTATTCATTTTACAAGAATCACGCCCTGTTCCCAATCTTCCACAGTCCTGACTAGGGATGTGCGATCCGCTCACGAGTTGATTCAAAGAATCGACTCACTTTGGTGACGAGTGAGCGATGATCCATAAAAAAAGAGCGGCAGCTCAATGATCCGCTGGGTGAATCATAAATTATTGCAAAAGAGTCAACTCTTTTTAGTGAGCTCTTTAAGGGATCTGAGCTGAACGGTTCCGCTCAGCAAAGTGAGCTGACTCTTCTTAATAATTCATGTTTCACCATTGAGTCGTTTATTAAAAAAGTCGTTTGTCGGAAAATTGGGGACGGAAATCGTTGGCGACCTTTTTTTTTTTAAGAAAAAGAGGAAGAAAAAGAAGAAGAAGATGATGAAGAAAAATAAGAAGAAGATGATGAAGAAAAATAAGAAGAAGAAGAATCAGTACTCGGATATCATTAAGTTAATTAGGTCACATTGTATTTACCTTTGAGGGAAAAGAGGCTCTTCCCGAAAAGTGGGTCGCAGTTCTCGTCAATGGTGGTGACGTGGTCAGTGAAATGGTCAAAGTCCTTGATGGCCACTCCAAGTCGGTCAGTATAACAGTTTGGTTGATGAATTGTTGGAATCCAACGTACCTGCAATTGTACAATGTTTTTAGTATCATGGACACAAAAATACCCGAGAGACTAATTAACTGAAAATGGGTTACATCCTTAAAAGCCGGCAAATACCGATCAACCTGAAACGATTGTCCATGAAGCCTGCGGTACTTACGGTCTTGAAACATTGTCCAAACAATGTGCCGAGAAACTATGAGTGACCCAAAGAGCCATGGAAAGAGCCATGTTAGGAATTAGGAAAGAGACGAAAAAAAAAAAAGGTCACCAATAATATTTTTCACAAATGACTCAAAATGGTGAACCATGAATTGTTAAAAAGAGTCAGCTCACTTTGCTGAGCGGAACCGTTCAGCTCAGATCCTTTAAGTGATTCATTTTGCCCATCCCTAGTCCTGACTCATGCACATTTTGGAGGACACCGAGTTTAGCCGAATTTTCTTTTTCCATCCTTTTTGCATCGGAAATGACTTCGCCGTGATCGTATCGCCGTCCCACACACGGGATGTGTCATCAGCTCCGAAACCTTGGTATGAAATCGCACCTCCAATTAACGGCTTTCCTTTCGGAAGCGTTTCGAATTCCGTTGCAACTCTCGTTTTTTTTAATCGTAGCTGTTGCGAAACATGCACCACTTGAATCATCGCACCGTGACACAGCGATTTATATATTTTTTGATATCGTTTCTACCCTTATGTATGGAAGTGAAGCTAAACTGATAAAAAATGATGAATGTAGGATAAATGCCGTAGAAATCAGACCATTTAGAAGGATGTGTGGAACTAACTAACTAACCATCACGCCGTCTCCCCGAAGGGGTAGGCAGAAAGAACGGACTGCCACACCTTTCTTTCCTGACATATTTCTCTTGATTCCTCATCATTCATACATCGTGTCATGCACGCGCGTCGATTTCTCCGACTCCTCACATGGCCGACATTCAATATTTGATCGTGCCACGTTTTCCTCGGTCTTCCTCTATTTCTGGTTCCATTTACATCGTTAATATATAATTTTTTTATCATTCTTTCTTCATTCATTCTTTCCATGCGTCCAAACCATCTTAATGGTCCTTTCATTATTTTGTTCATAACACCATCATTCGCACCGCATTCACTTCTTATATTTTCATTCGACACTCTATCATACACAGAGTATCCACACATTCGTCTAAGAGATCTCATTTCTACTGCATTTATTCTACTTTCATCCTTCTTTTGCCAGTTCCATGCTTCGCTTCCATACATAAGGGTCGGTAGAAGAACACCATTAATGTACTATACTAATGGAGAATAAGAAGGAATTTGGTTATTTATAACATTTAGTTTATATTTTTTGGCCTTTAAAAATTGTTGATGAGACAGCTGTCGTAAAATAAAATACAATTGTGATACAAAAAAAAAGTTTTTTCATTAACAGTTATAAAAATATGTTTACATATTTTTTAAATATGGTTCACAGAATTTGCTGCAAGAATGCCTTATCATTGCCAAACATTTGCCAAAATGTATGAATTCAATTTCATAATACGTATTAATCACGTCGGACCCCGCGAAAAAAAAATGGCCAGTGAGTCAGCGCCGCGAAGATGACCCTCCAAAGAGAATTCGTACGCTTCCGCAGTACCTACACACACGGGAGTGTGAATCAGACAAAGGCCTCAGTCAAGTGGTCAGGAACCGGTTATCAGTGGGTGACTCCTCGCCCCGCCGCGCCGCTCGGGTCAGTACCTACCCAGTATTGAGGAGACATACGATTTCGCATACGTGTAAACTCGAACATTTCCCTTGCGCTTAACCCTCTCTTCCCTATGATGGGTATCTTCTACACGTTGCTTCTAAAAACCACCAATATCTCTATAAATATAATAAATACAAGGTTAAGATTTCAGGTATTCCTCCATAATATATTTACGCATTGATTTAAAAAATAATATTAATAATAATCAAAATTTATCGGGTACATCGGAGGTATTTTGTGAAAATCGAAAACAAAGTCGCGTATAAACAGCGCTTTCAGTGCGTCACACTATATTCGTATCTCACTCTTGCATATGTTCTAGCTCAATGTTCTCACTCTCGCCGTCCCGCCGCGCCGGCAGTCGCTTTCGGGCTTGCAACCAGAGCGGGTCTATGCCCGTTCTGTGAGCGTTGCCAGATGGTATTTTAATGTTTTTAGCAATTAAATCTCAATTATTATAATTTTTGACTTCAATTATAATTATATAAGGGGATTAGCTATGAATGTTACTATTTTTCCAATTTAAAATCGCTAATTTTTTAACGCGTACTGACTACCCTACACCGGAACGCACGTTTTTATTTTAGCACCGTAAGGGAAAGGTTAATACCCACCGTTACCACACTCCTTTGGTACATCAGAATGCTGCGACTCCAGCTCTATTATTCCTTGCACTACTCCAACTTCATCTCTTTCATGTCCAGACCACGACCTAAATTATTACCATCTTCCTTATCAATAATGACCCTTTACCACCAAGTTATCCACCATCATTCAGTCCTTTACCCCTCCCGCAATCAATGCGAACAAAAAAAATCCTCCCCGATAGCCCACTACGTACTCCGCCAAACAAAATGGACTCACGCAGGATGCTATCTCCTACCACAACTCCATCCGGGCACTGCTCCTCTTATCTTCCCCTCGGAACAGACTTTTTTATAAATAGTTATAAATCTAATTTTTATAAATCTATTAAGATTGGATTAAACATTAAGCAGAAGTGAACTAAAAAAATGTGAAGTGTGGTGTTACATTGTAGCATATATCGTGGGTATACAAGTAAAAGTGACTATCTGCAAAAATGACGAAATTGAGATTATTGGCTTTTTAACATCGTATTAGCATAATGCTTGACTGGTAAAAAATTCCCGTTGATTAGACACTCCAAAAAGAAATTAGGTTTTAAAAAATGTGACCATTTGATAGAAGCTCACAGATTCTTGACAAGTAAAATTGACCAAGTGACAGTTGGTCAATTTCACTTGTCGGTAGATGTCACCAGTAAAGAGTTAATTAGAGTTAGTAGTTAGTATACGGTTTGTTTTTCTATAATCATTTCTATAGTCATGGCCCAATTGATAGTGCACCTAATAATGCATTATGCTTTACATGGAGTGAGGTAAATGGGCAACGTGGAAGTTAAGAAATAGATACTGCATTACAGACGTGGATAAACAGTCTTGATGAAAACATTAATGAACTTTCATTATTTTCTGATACTTGTTTAGGCCAAAATCGTATCCAATGTATTGCATCATTATTCCTGTACTTGACTCAAACCACGTGTATTAAAACGATTCAACATAATTTCTTAGAATCGGGACATTTATACATGGAGGTAAACCCCATGCATAGTGCCAAAGAGTCTGTCATAAAAATTGTTAACGTTTACTGCTTGAATGACTTGATCAATATTTTTAAGGTTGAAATAATCTAAAAGAAACAATGGTGTTCTTCTACCGACCCTTATGTATGGAAGCGAAGCATGGAACTGGCAAAGGAAGGATGAAAGTAGAATAAATGCAGTAGAAATGAGATCTCTTAGACGAATGTGAGGATATTCTGTGTATGATAGAGTGTCGAATGAAAATATAAGAAGTGAATGCGGTGCGAATGATGGTGTCATGAACAAAATAATGAAAGGATCATTAAGATGGTTTGGACATATGGAAAGAATGAATGAAGAAAAAATGGTAAAAAAATTATATGTTAATGATTTAAATGGTACCAGAAATAGAGGAAGACCGAGGAAAACGTGGCACGATCAAATAAATCAAATATTGAATGTCGGCCATGTGAGGAGTCAGAGGAATCGACGCGCGTGCATGACACGATGTATGAATGTTGAGGAAGCGAGAGAAATATGTCAGGAAAGAAAGGTGTGGCAGTCCATTCTTTCTGCCTACCCCTTCGGGGAGACGGCGTGATGGTTAGTTAGTTAGATTATGAAATAAAAAATCCCAAAAACATAAATTATAGTTCATACTATCTCCCCCAATGAACGAAATAAAAATGATTATCTGCAAAATATCATGAAAAATTTGACAGGTAAAATTGACTAAGTTTTTAAATTTTTAAAAAAATATTAAAGTGATAATGTTTTTTAAATATTTTTTTACTCAACTTTAAAGTTAAAAGCACTGTTCATATAATGTAAAATTACCAACCACCTACTTGAAAAATCTGATCTTTGAGAAGCAATTGAACTTTAGAAAAACACTAAAATGGCTCCCCTGAACATTATTGATTTTGTCACTTGGTCAATGTCTCTTGTATGCCCACGATATACAACTTCCAAAAATTTGACAGACATGGCGGTCGTAAGAAGGGCGGAATGGGGAATGTTGTATTACACAAAGCGTGCGCTTAACCCAACCAATGACAGGTCATAAGTTCTGTAAACGCCTCGATCACCATATTCTGTTTCCAATTTGCATCTTCGTCTCTATTGAGATACAATCAATCCTTAATTTAATATTGTTTGTAATGTCTGTTGAGATAATAAATTGATTTGATTTCAAATCAAATATAATCAGTTTATTTACTCAAAAGACATTACAAACAGCATAAATGTTTAAGGCATCTATTGAGTACAGGTAAGATGTTATACACATACAACATAATACCAGGAACGCATTAGTGATGGTTCGACATTAGGAAGACAAGATACTTTCCAAAGTCAAGAGTATTTGTCCTCTGAACGTACTTTCACTAACATGAAAGACGTCGATCTCCGAGGAGACCGCGTTCAGCAGACTAATTGCTCTTCCCACCGATGTCACCAGAGGCAGATTGGTTCTGGCGGCCGGTAAGTAAAACAATCTGTGCTGTCGCTGTCGGAGATATCTATCGGGGACAAAAAGACCAACATCCTCCAGTACGGCCGAGTTCTCGAAGTATCCCCTAATTAATCTGAAGAAATTGGTTATTAGATGTCCATCTCTTCGAAGCTGTAGAGAATTGGTTCCGAACATTCCCAAAAGAAATGCCGTGGGATAGAGCCATGGATAACTACCATACTCCCTCATGTAGAGAGACCTCAGAATTTTTTTCTGAACCCTCCAGCATAACGGAATATCTCGCTTCGTGAGGACTCCATATCATCCATATTTGATCACAACCCGGGAAGTAGATAACCATCGGACCAACATTTCTTACTTTTGCATGTAAAAAAGTGTTAATTGCAAAGCGTATACTCTGGCTAAAAAACCACCACAATGGCGGCAACAATATGACTTTTGTATTCAACATCCTTTCAAGTTATTTTACAATAGTGTTATGTGTGTGATTCGCATTGTTCGTGTCGTTTACGGAAATGTTTTATTTTATTTTATACACAGTTCTTCTTCCCTCGTGTATGGAAGTGAAGCATGGAGCTGGCAAAAGAAGGATGAAAGCAGGATAAACGCCGTAATGAGATCACTTAGAAGAATGTGCGGGAAAACGTTGTATGATAGAATACCGAACGATGAAATAAGAAAGAAATGTAAGGCAGATGACTGCATCACGAATAAAATTAAAAAAGGATCCCTGAGATGGTTCGGACATATGGAACGAATGGATGAGAGTGGAATGGTTAAAAAGTTGTACACAAGCAGCGTGAGTGGGAAAAGAAGCCGAGGACGACCGAGGAAAACATGGCATGACCAAATTAATCAATTACTAAAAGGCGGCCACATTCGAAGTCGGAACAATCGACGTGCGTGCATGGTACGATGTATGAATGTAGAGGAATCCCGAGAGGTATGCCAGGACAGGCCAGTGTGGCGATCCATCCTCTCTGCCTAACCCTCCGGGGAAATGGCGTGATGGTTAGTTAGTTAGTTAGTTTTTTTTTCTTCCCGGCGCTACAGCCATGTGTGGGATTTGGCCTCGTCAAAAGTCCTCCATTGGATCGTGCCCATGGCGAACCCTCTTCATTCTCGTCTTTCTAGTTTCTCTTTGAAGCTGTGTCTCTACATGAAGGCAACCCAAGAATGAATTAAGAAGTTGACTTTCAAGAAAGACAGGTCCATATCATTTCATGATAAAAGCTAGCGTTCTTGCCCGACGGCAGACCACCGTAACCACACTCCATTTATATACTCCTTGCACACAGAATTTCTTTACACTGCTTCTACGAAGCGCCAAAACTTAATTGATCGCTCCCCAGTATCTACATCCGACACAGATATCTCTCCTAAAAAAGCAATAAAACTTCTTGGCGTCCATCTAGAGACTGATCTTTCATTGAAAACTCAAATCAATAATACAGTCAGCATTTGCTTCTTTCATCTAAGGCAATTAAGATCCATAAAAAGATATATTCCCGTTGACACCTTTAAAACATTCATCAATTCCTTCGTCGTTTCCCGACTAGATTACTGCAATGGAGTCTACGCCAACATCCCCAAACAGCAAACAAATAAACTCCAGTCTACATTCAATGCAGCAGCAAGACTGATAAGGGGTGTGCCAAAGAGTTGTCACATAACACAGCATCATAAGGAGCTCCACTGGCTGAAATGTCCAGAAAGGATACAATACAAGCTCTGCTGGACGGTCTATAAGGCGTTGCATGGAATGGCACCAGCTTATACGAGTATATCTGAACTGTGCATCAACGAGAACCTGAATGCTAGACAGTCCACATTGCGATCAGCTGTCTTCTGCGATCGGTAGATTGACTGCCAAAACGCTGTCCAAGCACAAACTTTGGCGACCGAGCCTTCGCGGTAGCCGGCCCTTCAGCCTGGAACAATCTTCCAGCAGACCTTAAGTGCATTGATAATCAGTCGAGAGTTTAGATCGAGACTCAACACGCACCTTTTCAAATTATCATTTCCTGACAGGAAGGGCTGATCGACTACGTCAGGTGCAGCCCTCATAGTAAATATGTTTATTTTTGTTATCATTATTATTATTATTATCTAGTTGATAAAACGGAGCATCTTCTACAGCGCCCTTGAGATGAGTAATTCATAAAAATGGCGCTGTATAAATTATCCAATTTATTATTATTATTGCACCACTCCATCTTCATATCTATCATTCATTGACCACGACCTAAATTATTACCGTCTGCCTTATCAAAAATAATCATTTACCACCAAGTTATCCACCATCATTCAGTCTTTTACCTCTCCCGCAACCAATACGGATAAAAAAAATCCTCACTACGTACTCCGCCAAACAAAATGGTCTCAAGCAGGATGCTATCTCCTACCACAACTCCATCCAGGCACTGCTCCTCTTATGTTCCCCTCGGAAACAGACTTTTTTTTATAAATACAATCCCAACCCTAACTGGTCTTCCATTCCTTGACAATAATGTAAGACTTTATCATAAACCCTATATCCCCCCTCGCCATCTTTCAGAGGGACACTCCGGGCCATACATTTAGCCCCATCATAAAACAACTACCAAATCACATTCCAACAACGTTTCCTACAGACGTAAGAGGAATAGCCATTAGAGCTGAACCTCTGTAAGCCAGGAGCTGGCTCGAGTGTGGCTCGGTGATATGGAGTCCCCACGAGGCGAGATGCTCGCTCATGTTAGAGAGGGTTCAGAAAAGATTTTTGAGATATCTCTACATGAGGGAGTTTGGTAGCTATCCGTGGCTTTATCCCACTGCATTCCTCTTGGGAATGCTGGGGACCAATAGTTTACAGATAAGAAGGGATGAGTGCACACTTACCATCCGTCATCTCCTCTTACTTCCGTCATCTTGGAAGCTATCCATCTTTATGTTCCGGATGGTTATCTTCGACAGCGTCAGCACAGACTGTTTTATCTCCCAGTATGCAGAACTAACCTGCCTCTGGTGATGCCGGTGGAGAGAGCAATCAAACTGCTGAACATGATCGCTTCGGAGATCGACGTCTTTCATATTCGTTAAAGTACCTTTAGAAGACAAATACTCTTGACTTAGGAGATTATCTTGTATTCCTAATGTCGAACCATCTCTCATGCGTTCCTTGTATTATATATTTATTATATTTTACCTCTCGGCTTCAACTCGTACGGCACCCAATTTCCTTGTTTCTGAATCATTCCCATGACTTTCAGGCGTTTTGAAATGGCTGGTTGCGTATATGTAGGTTGCGTATATGGTTGCGTAATATCTTTTGAGAAAGTTAACTGATTTGATTTGATTTGAAGATCCAAGTCCAAGTCGTTGTCGCCTCAGTATAAATGTCCCTTATCAATAAGTGTCCGTTGTAAACGTTTACAAGGACGACCGTTAGTATGGTATCTATTTTTGCCGCGGATATGTTGAAAACTGGACTCCATTTTGACTTTGGCTCATTGCTCGAGATTCATCAAGGATGTTTTTCATTCTGTTATTGAGCTGGATGTGTGCGGTGTACCTGTATGCTTAGTTATTGTTTACGACTATATACGTGCATGATGTCACCACGTAGGATGACGCAGGGCCGGTGCGCGTGACGGTCGCGGTCCACAACGTACTACGTTCACGCTCCGCCACTGTGTGGTTTGTTTGTAAATTCTTCTTATTCTTCTTCTTATAGACCTTTGGTCTGTTCCTGATATCAGACTGGCCTCTCTTGGGAGGTTGACTCCCAACTATCTCTCCATCTCTTCGGCCGTCTTCCGGGGGGACGGCAGCCGGCAGGAATCTGATGCGCCACAGCGTGTGGGATTCTGTTGGGATCCATCCTCTGCACGTGCGTTTTCCAGTATCTTGTACGTTGTCTGCCCCATCTCACGACATCCTCCACCTCGCAGATCTCGCGGATGGCCGTATTCCTCACCCTTTCTTGATAGACAAAAATATTCAAATTCTTGATAGACAAAATTATTAAAATTCTTGAGAGACAAAAATATTCATTCATTTAAAAAAAAATCTCCGAAACTGCACTCGAACCCACAACCCCCCTTTTTAATTGAATGCCTTATATAGCGTGTTTTTTTAGAGGTTTGGTTTTTAAACTGGCAACATTGTTTCTACAGACTGTCAATTTGACAGTTGACAGTTGAATTGTTGTCAGTACGTTTTGCCATTTCACCATGAATAGACTGACGTCAAAACAACGCTTGCAAATTATGCAAATTTATTTTGAAAATCATGGTTCGGTTCGCCAAACTTATCGTGCACTACGTCAATTTTACGGTCGACATAATCGTCCATCCGAGCAAGTTATTCGGAAGACCATGGATCGTTTTCGCACCACGTACACTCTAGTGGATAATAAACATCCACAAATACGACAATTGTCGAAAATTGGATTTCACGATTGCGCTTCAATCGAGCTAGCCGTGGCGCTCATATGCCCGAAATCATATTTAAACAATAATGGCATAATATTATCTATTAAATAAAGCCAATATCATAGACATTAACATTATTTTCATGTGTTTTTTTTTAGGTTTTCTATGATTTCCTCAGCTGTAAAGCGAACGTTGGAACATATATAGATGGCCCGTGGACCCGAGAGCTTGACAGAGTCAGCTCTGTAGAACTGAAATTTTTAGTGAAGTGAATCTTGGAGCTGGCAAAAAAAGGATGAAAGTGGGATAAATGCCGTAGAAATGAGATTACTGAGAAAAATGTGCGGGAAAATGATATATGATAACGACGAACGACGAGATAAGAAAGAAATGTAAAGCAGATGATTGCGTCATAAGTAAAATTAAAAAAGGATACCTCAGATGGTTTGGATATATGGAACGAATGGACGAGAGAAGAATGGTCAAAATATTCTATACAAACAGTGTGAGTGGAAAGAGAAGTCGTGGAAGACCAAGGAAAGCATGGCATGACCAAATTAATCAAATATTGAAAGGCGGCCACATTCGAACGTGCATGTTACGATGTATGAATGTGGAAGAATCTAGAAAGGTATGTCAGGACAGAACGGTATGGCGATCCATCCTTTCTGCCTACCCCTGCGGAGAAACGGCGTGATGGTTAGTTAGTTAGTAATTAATATCTTTGAGATAATCATTCTATTTTGAGGATTAATTGTATCTCAATAGAGACGAAGATGTAAATTATTTGGAAACAGAATATGGTAGTCGAGGCGTTTACAGGACTTATGACCTGTCCTTGGTTGGGATAAGCGATCACTTTATGTTTAACAACATTCACCATTCCGCCCTTCTTACGACTTTTGGAACTCTCAATTTTTCAGTACGGTCATTTAAAGTTTTGTGAGGTCAATAACTTGACTGAGTTGAAATATATCTAATGTTGTTGTTTTATATATTAATTTATATATTATTCTATCAGAATCTAGTTGATTTTAATTAGATTAATAAGCAGGCAAAACTTTAAATGACCGTACTGAAAAATTGAGATTTTTGTATAGTGTCACTTTTGTTTTTAACGTGCGATATGGAAAGAATGAATGAAGAAAGAATGGTAAAAAAATTATATGTTAATGATGTAAATGGAACCAGAAATAGAGGAAGACCGAGGAAAACGCGGCACGATCAAATAAATCAAATATTGAATGTCGGCCATGTGAGGAGTCAGAGAAATCGACGCGCGTGCATGACACGATGTATGAATGTTGAGGAAGAGAGAGAAATATGTCAGGAAAGAAAAGTATGGCAGTCAATTCTTTCTGCCTACCCCTTAGGGGAGACGGCGTGATGGTTAGTTAGTTAGTTAGTTAGTTAGTAACACATTGCTAGATAAAGCCTGGAGTGAAACTCCAATTTTTTATGCTATTAACTTGTACCTAAAAAAAATATATATTTTGAGACAAATAAAGGGGAAAAAATCGAACCCGGGACCTTCGGTGTGGCAGTCATAGCACTTGCGACAAAGGTCGTCAAATGACCGTTTGAGGACACCTTGTGTGACGCGGCAGGATGGTGTTTGAAATGACCCCGTTTAATGACTTGAGCCCCCCTGGCGACCTTGCCTAGGCCGCGGACGGACGCGATAGAAACTCATCCGGCGCTGACGTCACGCCTGCCCGCACCTCACCCCCCTCCCCTCTCGCGCGCGAGCGTCTAATGCGCCTATGTCGCGCGATATTATCCATAATTTATTCAATAAAATAATTTATGCTTTTCCACACTACATGGGGTGATTCTTGACAATTAATATGTTATTTATTGTTTCTTGAACAATGATGTAAAACTCAAACAAACAAACCATCACGCCGTTTCCCCGCACGGGTAGGCAGAGAGAATTGACCGCCACACTACTCTATCATGGCAAAGCTCTCCAGATTCCTCCACATTCATACAACGAGTCATACACGCACGTCGATTCCTCCGACTTCTAACATGACCAACCTTTAAAATTTTATTATTTTGGTCATGCACATGTTTTCCTCGGTCTGCGTCGACTTCGTACCCCATTTACATCATTAACGTATACTTTCTTAACCATTCTTTCTCCATCCATGCGTTCCATATGTCCGAACCAACGCAGCGATCCTTTCATAATTTTGTTCATAATGCCTTCTTCCGCTCTACATTCCTTTCTTATATCAGCATTTGAGATTCTGTCGTATATCGTTCTACCACACATACGTCTTAGGGACCTCATCTCTACCGCATTTATTCTACTCTCATCCTTCTTCTGCCAGTTCCATGCTTCGCTTCCATACATATCTTGAACAATGATGTAAAACTCCATATTAGATATTTAATACGAAAGATGACCAAAAACAGCTCGAAACAGTATATGAACATCGATGTTCAAATTTTCGGCGAGTTTCTCCCTTGCTCTCTAAAGAGGAAGGTTGGCATTGAAGAAAGACAGGTCCATATCATTAATTAGTAATGTTAGCGTTTTGTCCGATGACAGCCCACCGTTACCACACTCCTTTGGTATATCAAAATACTGCGACTCCAGCTCTATTATTCCTTGCACTATTCCAACTTCATCTCTTTCATCTCCAGACCACGACCTAAATTATTACCATCTTCCTTATCAATAATGACCCTTTACCACCAAGTTATTCACCATCATTCAGTCCTTTACCCCTCCCGCAATCAATGCGGACAAAAAAAACACCCAGGTCTGTCATCTGCAGCCTTTTCCCAGCAATCACAAATCGATGTTAGTCTTTTGTAGATATCCTTTAAGGGAGTCCTTGAAGCGTTTCCTCTGACCACCGTGTGAACTTTTCTCTTGGGTCGGCTGATAGTACAAAATTTTCTTTGGGAGTCTTGTCTCAGGCATTCTGATGACGTGACCAGCCCAGCCTAGTTGTTTCTGAATAATGGCAGCCTCAATACTTGTCATATTGACCTCAGTAAGTATGCTGTCATTTCTCCGTTTGTCTTGCCATTTCACATTTAGGATCCTTCGTAGACTCTATCTTGTGCAGTGCATCGAATGTATTTCATTTATTTATTTTAAATATATCTAAAGCATTACAGATTTTTTTTTCCAATACACTAAAGATACAAGTTAGAGATACACAATAATAAGTAATACATAATAGATTAAAAAAAAAAGCGAGAAACATAAGATGTAAACTAACTAACTAACCATCACGCCGTCTCCCCGAAGGGGTAGGCAGAAAAAATGGACTGCCACACTTTTCTTTCCTGACATATTTCTCTCGCTTCCTCAACATTCATACATCGTGTCATGCACGCGCGTCGATTTCTCTGACTCCTCACATGGCCGACATTCAATATTTGATTTATTTGATCGTGCCACGTTTTCCTCGGTCTTCCTCTAAACAAAAATAAACACACTCAAGACTAATACATAGTAAGATGTATGACAAATTAATAAAATAAATATACCAAACAATTATAATAAATATAGTACTTCCCTCAGATGAGCCAAACTATCACAAAATACGTCAAACTCCGACGTGATACGATTAAGCAAAGATATTGCTCTACCTACCGGCATAACCATTGGCAGGTTGGTTCTGCATCGTGAGAGATAAAACAATCTATGGCCCCTTTGTCGAAGATAATTATCAGGGACGAACAGACCTACATCACTCAGGATTTCTGAGTTGTGTATACAACCGCCTATCAGTCGGAAGAAATGAACACCCAAGTGAATGTCTCGTCTCCTCTCGAGTGACTGGTAGCCTAGCATCCTTAGCAAGAAATCAGTTGGAAAGAGCCCCGGGTAATATCCATACCCTAAGATAGAGGTATCGCAAATTTTTTTCTGCACCCTCTCCACCTTTGTAGAAATGTATTATAAATGTAGGAATCCTTTGTCCAGGAATGGACGGGAATAGGCTGAAGAAGTAGAAGATTTATTATAAATATTTTCGTATGACCAAAAGCTTATCAAATCACCGATATTCATATCTTCAGACATTATAACATTATCTTTTCACTTACCAAAATACTTTTATCTCAATAGCCTTGAGTGTGTTTATTTTTGTCTGCTCAATTAATGCAGTTTTTTTTACTAGCACCGTAACACGATCGAATCGTTTATTGATAATACGAGTATTTACTTTTAAATCATTTTATAAATAACCAATTTTTTTTGTATTATTCTTTGATGAAAACTCGTGCTTTGAGAATGTCCTTAAAATTCTTAACGTTGTAAGATCGTGATTTATTTTAGTTGCAAGGAATTTGCATGTATAATAGATACATTATGAGTATCGAAGATCTATATAATATATAAAAATGTATGTTTGTCTTCGATTTTCTTGAAAATTACTAAACCGATTTCGCTGAAAATATCACAGTTTGTTCTTATTAGTCCCAGGAAGGTTTTGAGAGTCTTCTTCTCTGGTTTCAATTGGTTTGCAGCAATTTCCTATATTCTTCTCTTCCATTCTACCCTGTCTTGGACTCTTTTGAAATCTGCATATGATGAGCAGCGCACGTCCACCAACAGGTCCTCCAGGTACTCTCAGCGTGGGCGTACCCTAGAGTTTGTCCCCTCGATCATACCCTCCATTATGGCATGCAAGAGGCCTTCTTGTCGTATTACATGGCAAATCCATCTTGCACGCCTTTCGGACAAGGTCCTGAGCAGGTGCCTTCCTCCTTCGATTCTTTGGAGAACTTTCTCATTTGTGATGTGGTCTCTCCAGGAAATTCCTAATAGTCTTCTATAGGACCATATCTCAAAAGCCTCAAGTCTCCGTTTATCTCTTTCGGATAGGCAGCCGTACATCAAGATACTCCATACATAGGTCTTAATGAGCAGTATTCTCAGTTTTAGGTTTACCATATAGTATTCGATTCTATTATTTTCGACCTTTTATTAAATGCAAGCCTAGTCTGATGTATGCGGCTGTCGACCTCGCTCTTAGACCGACCGTCCCATGTTATTTTGCTCCCGAGGTAGACAAACTCCTTGGTGTTCTTTAGTGGAACTCCTGACATTTTGAAAGTAGTTTGAATGAAATCCAACATGTAAAACTGTTTCTATTACGTTTTGAAATTAGTATAAAAAATATTAAACCTGTCGTATTGACGTTAGCCTAATCTATAAGTTAGCCTAATATCAGTCTGGTATGAAATAAAACATTATTCAGGTTTAAAAAAAAACGGTAATAAATCTAAGCATAGTCAAAATTCAACTTAGATCAACCAACATCAGCACCCTTGAGATGATTAATTCATAAAAATGGCGCTCTGTGAATTATTCAATGTGCACTTAAAGTTGTCATCGCAATCAAAAACTTATCCAAAAAAGCTAGAATGGAAAGCTAGAATGCACAATGGCGTTCTTCTATCGACCCTTGTGTATGGAAGCGAAGCATGGAACTGGCAAAAGAAGGATGAAAGTAGAATAAATGCAGTAGAAATGAGATCTCTTAGACGAACGTTTGATACTCTGTGTATGATAGAGTGTCGAATGAAAATATAAGAAGTGAATGCGGTGCGAATGATGGTGTCATGCACAAAATAATGAAAGGATCATTAAGATGGTTTGGACATATGGAAAAAATGAATGAAGAAAGAATGGTAAAAAAATTATATGTTAATGATGTAAATGGAACCAGAAATAGAGGAAGACCGAGGAAAACGTGGCACGATCAAGTAAATCAAATATTGAATGTCGGCCATGTGAGGAGTCAGAGAAATCGACGCGCGTGCATGACACGATGTATGAATATTTTTTCAAATCAAATCAGTTATTTTCTCAAAAGATATTACAAACAATTTTTATAGTTTAAGACATGTATTGAGAACAGGTAAAATATAACAAATATATAATACCAGGAACGCGTGAGAGATGGTTCGACATTAGGAATACAAGATACTCTCCAAAATCAAGAGTATTTGTCTTCTGAACGTACTTTCACGAATATGAAAGACATCGATCTCCGAAGCGATCATGTTCAGCAGTTTGATTGCTCTCCCCACCGGCATCACCATGTTGAGGAAGCGAGAGAAATCTGTCAGGAAAGAAAAGTGTGGCAGTCCATTATTTCTGCCTACCCCTTCGGGAGACGGCGTGATGGTTAGTTGGTTAGTTAGTTAATAAAAATGGAATGTTTTCAAAAAAATATTCAAATGTGAATCCGCAACACAAAGTGACGGCGAATACTGAAGAAATATTATAATATCAGATGACGAATATTGACTTTTTTTAAATTGTGGAACGTACTCTATTATCGAACACGTAGGTGTTGTCATTTGAATAATTTCCGCTATATAAATTGGGTAGGTACAGACGAATAATTTAAAGGTCAACGTACACTTTCACATTATTCCATGGCTCCTTGTTTCCTTTGTCTCGAGTATTAAAATTTTCCTCTCTTTCACAGTGTGGCCAAAATGCACGGTGTCGTCTCGGGCTGCCGGAAAGACACCACAGCAGGACAGCAGCGAGGGGGGCAGAGCAGCGGAGTCGCCAGGGGGGCGCAGCGCCTGGCGACACTGCCGCCCGCGGCCAGCTGTTTTCGGACCGCGCTCCATTCCCGCGATGGTGGCGACACTGCGCGCCTGCGCGACAGCTGATTCTCCCTCGTGACCTAACCGCGCGCGGGAACATTCAAATTTTCTTTTTATTTCTTATATAAAAAAACACAACGCCCCCGCGAACCTAACGGAAGCATAATTTTCTTCAATTACCGCGTCGAATATCGATAGTTTAATAATCAATTTGTGATATAATAAAAAAAAATAATGACATTATCCAAAAGGCGTATTTTCTACGTTTTTTTACGAGCTAAAAGGTTAGGAATGCCTGCATAATTTGTGTCAATTTCCTAAGAAGACTTATACGATTAAAGTGAAACGCGTGCAATGGTGTACTCGTACATGAATATGTGACACCTTTTGGTATTTTGTATTTTTATACCGAGCTAATGGGCTCCCACTTATGAATGTAAATTTAATATTAGAACAGACAACTCAAATATCTGATACTCTCCTAAAATTAGTGTTAAACATAACAAAACGTACTGCCATCAAAATTGTATTTATAATAATAATAATAATGATAATAATATATTTTGGTACACATTTTTGAATGCTTGTTGTACAATATAATAATAATATAAAATATATACAAAAACTTCAGTGATTCTAAATTACATATACAGACTAATATAATATATTGGGTATGCATTGTGCCAAGGGATTGATTGAATATTAATAATGGACAATGCCAACGTTTGAAATCTGCGTTTCGTTTGAGTGTTAAAAACGTGTGTGTTTTTCAACAGTTTTGGAACTACAAAAATGTATATTGGGACATTTTTCAAGTGGAGAAAGAAACGTTGAAAGTACGAGTGGAAGTGACCGAGATGGCGAGCACAACGGCCGGGTCGCCGCTGGCCGAGATGGGGGTGAAGGTGGAGCCGGGCACCAGGAACGTGTCCGTCACGCCAATCAACATGTCCGACTCGCAAGTGCCCAACGGTTTGTACACATTAACTAACTAACCATCATGCCACATTGTTCAATCCTGGCATAATTTTCGTCGATTGCTCCTACTTCCAACCAGTGGCGGTACTCCCATAGAAGCCCAGAAGCCCGGCTTGCGTAAGAAATTTTGATTCAAAACCTCTTCTAGCTTACAGACGTTCAGCTCTTGTGGCTATTCCTCTTACGTCTGATGGGAATATTGCTGGAAGGTGATTTGGTGGGTTGTTGGTTTATGCGGGGGCACGATTACTTAGATTTGGGAATTTTTATTAAAAATTTCTTACAGAAGCCGAGCTTCTGGGCTTCTATGGGAGTACAGCCACTGCTTCCAACATGGCCGCCTTTCAGTAATTGATTAATTCGGTCATGCCATGCCTTCCTCGACCTCTTTTCCTATTCACACTATTTGTTCCACCATCCGTTCCATGTGTCCAAACCATCTGAGTGACCCTTATTTAATTTTATTTATCACGCATTCATCGCCTTACATTCCTTTCTTACTTCATCATTAGATATTCTATCATACATTGTTTTTCTGCACATTCTTCTTAGTGACCTCATTTCTACGGCATTTATCCTATTTTCATCCTTCTTTGCCGACTCCAAGCTTCACTTCCATACATAAGGGTCGGCACTAGAACTCCATTGTGCACTGCCATCTTTGCTTCAGTCGATATATTTTTATTTGCGGTAATGACTCGGAGCCCATAATTTATTTTGTTTTCAGCTCCAACCCTTCTTCCGATATCTTTCTTCATTTTTCCATCCATTGTAAACATGCTTCCCAGATAAACAAATTCGGTTACTTGCTCTAATTTCTCACCGAATTCGTCAATTCTTTTCCCATTCACACTATTCGTTCCATATGTCAAATCAAATCAAATCAGTTTATTTCATAAATAGACATTTAATTTTTAAGGCATCGATTGAGAACAGGTAAAATAATATATTGCGTATAGTAAACTACCAGAAATGCATGAGAGATGGTTCAACATTAGGAAGACAGGATACTCTCCTGAATTAAGAGTATTTGCCTTCTGAATGTACTTTCACAAATATGAAAGACGTCGATCTCCCAGGAGATCGCATTCAGAAGATTAATTGCTCTTCCCACCGGTGTCACCAGAGGCAGGTTGATTCTGGCAGGCCGGTAGGTAAAACAATGATAGAGTGTCTAATGAAAATATAAGAAGTGAATGCGTTGCGATGGTTTGGACATATGGAAAGAATGAATGAAGAAAGAATAATAAAATCACTATATACGAGTATTAGCAATGTAAATGGTAGAGTATCCGCACATTTGTCCAAGAGATCTTATTTCTACTACATTTATTCTACTTTCATCCTTCTTTTGCCAGTTCCATGCTTCGCTTCCATACATAAGGGTTGGTAGAAGAACACCATTGTGCACTGCCATTCTAGCTTTTTTTGATAGGTTTTTGTTTGCGATGACAACGATGACAATAATGATTCACTTTATCTAAGAGATATCATTTCCACCGCATTTATTCTACTTTTATCCTTCTCTTGCCATTTCTCTGCCTCGCTTCCATACATAAGTGTTGGTACAAGAATGTAAAATGTAAATGATAATTTTAATTGCAGGTCAGTTCTCGTACAGCGGTCAGGGCGTGAGGATCAGCGTGCCCTCGCAGGAGCGTCCCCCGCCCGCCCTGGACGAGGACTCCAACGATGCCGAGGTCTCCAGCATAGACTTCACCCCGCATCACTACCAGGTGACATCATTATTTCACATGTTTTCCTTAACCTCTATGCACTTTCACACTAGTCATTACTCACTCATATAGGCTGATTCGCTGTCCCTTATTGGCCGCTAGCTTTTGTATAAATTATTCTTCTTCTTCTTGAAGTGCCACGACAAGCTAGCGTAGGCCTCTCTGCCCTGTGCCAGACGGTTCATAGTGATGTCCTGGTGAGTTTGCCCATATGGCTTAGCCATAGAGGGCTCCTTCCGCTTACCCGAAGCTCAGTGGCGGTACTTCCATACAAGCCGAAAAGCCGGGCTTGCCTTAAAAAATCTATAATAAAACGATGTTTTTTGCGCGTTTTAGCCGTCTACGAATAAAATAATATTTTGAATTTTCGCGCGAGTTAAAGCGATTTCACTTCGACTCCGCTGACATTCGCAGAAATGACCTGAGTGTATGTTTTGTTCCACTCATACGCGCCGTATTTTATTTCACTCGTACGTACCGTAGGTGAGATGCCCGTGAAATCGCCTACGTCCACATGTTTTGTTTCGTGTTTTCGATGGGCTTCATATTGGGCTTGCAAAATGTAAAAGGGTCTTTGTCGCACTTATTTATTTTTGGCTTGCAATCATATAGCTAGGTGCATATACCATATATCAGAAGATATCTACAATTTTTTGTATGGATTTGAAGCCGGGCTTTATCAATCTAAAGTATGTTACCATTCGATGTGTCACAAACTTCATTTCTGTTGTCAGAACATTATCTGTCATTTACGTTATGTGAAGAAATGTTATGAAAAGAAAGATTATGTAATTTATTTACGAACATTTATTTATAATTCGTATTTCGGTGTTAACAAGTTTATTATTATTGTCTATTTACAGCTTATTTCTTATTAATTATATTTCTTATTGTATTTGTAAATACATTATTATATTATACAAGAACATGAGCTTGATCATACAGAATTTTTTTTGTATTGATTTAAAATGCGCCTAAAATGGGATTTAAAATCAATTAATTCACAAAATTAATTTAGAAAGATGAAACTCTGGAATCACACTATCGTGACCCTCTACTAATATTATAATACAAAAAATTCAGACTGGCTTGCCTTACTGATTGACCCAAGGCATGCCACTGCCGAAGCTGTTATAGGCGCAGCGGCGCCTTTCGTCAGCTTCACTCGTGCACTCCCTAGGCCCGTCCCCCGTCCATGCGGGACTTATGTTAAAAAATAAAATAAAAATATATGTATATTTGCAGCCAAGGGTGACCCAGACCACATTTAAGCTACGCTACTCCCCCTCGATGTCCCGCCGCACACACTGAGCAATACAACAGCAAAAAAAAATACACAATTCATACATAAATAACATCTTCTTGTTCCTCAGCCTATTCCCGTCCACTCCTGGACAAAGGCCTCCTCCATTTGCTTCCGTGTCATTCTGTCCTGTGCAGACTGCATCCAGGTTATTCCGACGTGTCTGTTTAGATCATCCTTCCACCGTAGTTGCGGTCGCCCTGCACTTCTCTTCGCCGTCCACAGTCTCCAAGTCAGCAGTCTTCTTGTCCACTTTTCATCTGAGCTTCTGGCTACGTGACCTGCCCATTGCCATTTTAGAGTCGCCACCCGGTGGATGATGTCAGTCATATAAATGTCACCTGAGAGTAAGAGGGTTCCAACTAAAAAAATTTCACATTTGGCTTTTTTTCGTGAAAAGGGTTCTTACTAACCTTATCTATACGTACAATTAAAAAAATCATGTAATAGTATCGTCATTTTGATGTTACGAAAATAATCAAGTTCCATCTGATCATGCAAAACACACGATTCACTGAAGAAGGATTCATTTACACTTAGAACTTTATTATTCCAACTGTCGCCAGAGAAAATTTACACGCTTCTCAGTAAAAGAGTTTCATCTGCTTCAGATGGAACCCTATTATTCCAAGATACACACCCGAAACCAACAAAACTTTGACATCATTTTTCTCAGCATTTTACTTTTGACATTTGTTAGTTAGAGAAAGAATAAAAAAAGATAAAATTTTTGCGTGAGTTTGCCCAGAGTGATTTCCCCTTTCTTTAGGATTTTCTGTCGGGGTTACCTTCCCTTAGCTGGGAGTATCCAGTTTTATGGGGCTGGAAACTTGCCATTCGCCCTCTCTCTATCTGCTATGACAGGGGATACATGGACGGTTAATGTTGGATTTTATAATATAGATAAGGTTTGCATACAAGATGTACTCAAAATAATGTTGTTATCAAATGTTCCTAGGTGAATCTCCGCACCAAGAAAAAGCGGCCATCTTCCAGCTCCATGACCCCGTCGGGTGAGACGGAGCGGCCCATGTCCTGGGAGGGGGAACTCTCCGACTCGGAGATGCTGGTGGATGCTGAGAGGCAACACGAGCAAAGGTGAATTGAATTATTTGTAGTTAAATTTAACACATCCACATATCAGTTTTTTGAAAAAAAAATGTGTGCAAAAGTAACTAATTAAATTTATCTCCGAAAGTAAAAAAGTTAAGGATCATTAAGATGGTTTGGACATATGGAAAGAATGAATGAAGAAAGAATGGTAAAAAAAATTATATGTTAATGATGTAAATGGAACCAGAAATAGAGGAAGACCGAGGAAAACGTGGCACGATCAAATAAATCAAATATTGAATGTCGGCCATGTGAGCGCGTGCATGACACGATGTATGAATGTTGAGGAAGCGGGAGAAATATGTCAGGAAAGAAAAGTGTGGCAGTCCATTCTTTCTGCCTACCGCCTCGGGGAGACGGCATGATGGTTAGTTAGTTTATAGTTAGTAAAAAAGTTGCCCCACCCAAAAGGGAGGTGACATGGTTTGTCAAACTGTGGCGCGCTACACTTAGGTATTATGAATGATACAAAAAACCGAAATGCGAGAAATGATGATACAGCGAGTATGCGAGCGTGAAATATTCTTAACTGCCATATCTTGGCGGCTGATATACGGATGGGTTAAAGCGTCAACATTGGATATCCATAATGTAGATTTTTTTTATTAACATTATTTTTTCCACTTTTGAGTTTATTTTTCTCGACATATTTCGAAGGTTTTACACGAAATGCTAATTTTTCATCAGGAGTACAATCTTTATTATAATTGTATGGTATATTTATTTTATTAATTTGTCATGCATCTTATGTTTCTCGCTCTTTTTATTAATCTATTATGTATTACTTATTATTGTGTATCTCTAACTTGTATCTTTAGTGTATTGGAAAAAAATTCTGTAATGCTTTAGATATGTTTAAAATAAATAAATGAAATTAAATGAAATATGAGAAAAATAAACTCAAAAGTGGAAAAACAATGTTTTATTAATAAAAAAATTGTTTATTAATCAACGGAGAAAACTTATGGACCAAACATCTCTTAAGAGTATCAGAAATGAGAACATTGCGACCTATTGTGGGGAGAACCCTTAGAGATAGGATACCCAATGAAGAAATTCGCAAATCCTGCAAAATTGAAGACATAGTGAGATGGAGTAGGCAGAGAAGAAAATTCTGGAGGGACCACATCGAGAGAATGGATCCAGCAAGAATTCCTAATATCATGATGCACGAGATTCCAGAGGGCCGTCGACCACCAGGACGACCACCAAAGAGATGGAGAGAAGGCTGGTCGTCTTCATCACAGGAACACAGGAAGAAAGTTGAAATCCTACATAAACAAATCGCAAGATATACAATCAGAAAAAGAAGATAGAAGAAAACTCTTTTTTTTTGTAACGATAGTTTTAATCCAATCGCTGTATACACTTTTTTTTTGGAGCTATTATATTGATTCTCATGACATGTGATGGGTAGCCAATCTCTCGCCATTTTATTGTGCGCCACGTGAATTCTACACCAGACCAAAGACAGTGTGATTGAAGGGAATCGACACCGGGACCTTCGATGTGGCAATCATAACTCTTGCCACTCCGCCTTGAAGGTCGTCATATCATAGCTTGGTCGGCTTATAAACATAGAAATGCTATGTTTTTTATTTATTTATAATTTATTATAAAATATATATATATTTATAATAAAACATACAAGTTTACAGATAAACAAAACAAATCGACATATCAGACCTGGCCAAATTTGAGACCTTGAAAATTGTACACAGAATGACCATGGAAGAGACAACAGACAGCAGCTACAAATTAACTAAAAATTCAGACATACACAGACACTAGACCAGAAACTGTGACAGATATCACTTACCGAATGTACAAACTAAGACAGGACAATCGAGGATATTGAACAATAGACTGAAACTTTACAATGAACTACCAAAAGACACAAGGAGTCTCACTACAACTCAATACAAAATATATCTGAAACAATACATAATTAATATTAAGATAACCCAATTGGGTTTTTAAAAAAATAAATTAAATAAATAAAAAAAACACGACAACGTTTTCGTTGGTTTCAGGGTTAATATACGTGATCTCTGTTTCTTCTTTTTGTCCTGTCACACCTCCGTGGTGCATAGGGGCTCAAGGATCCTTCTCCACCCGACTCTATCGCATGCCTAATGCCTCACTTAACTTAGCCTAATACACGTGATACTGATGCAATATTTCCCATTCCAGCCCGCGAGAGGTAGAGGGCTCTTTGGGACGACAGAGCTCGCTATCTTTCCAGAGCTTGCACGATCCGGAGGCGCTGGTGCTGCGCTTCCACCGCCCCGCGTTGCAGCACCACCAGAGAAGTCACAGCATGAACAGGGTACCAAGAATACTAACTAACTTAGAGTCCATTCGTTTCAAAGAGATTGTTTGCAGTAGTATGAGTGACTGTGCGTTTACAAAATTTATGAATCGAAAAGGCAAAAAAATATTAAATAACTGGTCCAAGTTAAGGCATAAAAATGGGAGAGACATCTCCAGGCGTAATCTAGTACTGTATGATAATTGCAAAGCCTTTCACAGTGCATTAATAAAGGTTTTCTGCTTAATGCTTCCCAATCTTAATAGATGACGCTAGTGTAGAGTGAACTAAAATATGTAAAGATAAGCGCGTGCATTAATAAAGGTTTTCTGCTTAATGCTTCCCAATCTTAACAGATGACGCTAGTGTAGACTGAACTAAAATATGTAAAGATAAGCGCGGGATTCTAACATATATACAAGTTCCAAAAATTTGTCAGATGTGGTGGTCATAAGAAGTGCGGAATGGGGAATGTTGTAAAACATAAAGCGATCGCTCAACCCAACCAATAAGCGCCTCGGCCACCATATTCTGTTCCCAGAAAACAATTTACATCTTCACCAAGTATTTTAGAAGCTAACACAGTACACTCCGCCTACTAAGACCCAGGAACATACAAGTATATGTTAACAATCTATACCGAATAAGAAATATTCAAATATCGAGGAAAACGTGGCACGATCAAATCAATTAAATATTAAATATCAGCCACGTGGAGAGAGTCGGTGTGCGTTCATGGCACTATGTATGAATGTTAAGGAAGCTCGAGAGAAGTAAGTCGGAAAAGAACAGTGTGGCGGTCCATTCTTTCGGCGTGATGGTTCTTCTTCTTCTTTTTGTCCTGTCACACCTCCGTGGTGCATAGGGCCTCAAGGAACCTTCTCCACCCGACTCTATCGCATGCCTGATGCCTAACATCATCCCAAGTTAGGGCCTGCCGCCTTAACCTCGGGGTTCTTCTCCAGGTGGCTCTAGGTCTGCCTCGTCTTCTCTTTCCCCCATAGGGGACCAGTCTAGTGCGCCCTGAGCGATGCAGGCTGGGTTCCGTCTCGGAGTGTGACCGATCCACTGCCATTTGCGTCTACAACCTGTTCTCTAATTGGCTTTTCGCCTGCCATAGTCCAGAGAGCGGCATTTGACAGTTTAGTTAGTTAGTTATTATTAACAACGCTTCCAGATGTCGGTGCTGTCGAGCGAGCTGGTGGAGCCCTGCCCGCTGGTGCCGTCGCCGTTGCCGCCCGTCCCGGCGCAGCCCCCGCCCCCCCCGCCGCACTCCCCGCCCAACTCCCTGGAGCCCAGCATCAAGAACATCCCCGTCAACATCATCCCTCAGTCCCTCTCCAACAAGATGGCCGCGGAGGCGCACGCATACGCCTGCAAGCGCGAGCAGCTGGTCCAGCACACAGTCCTACCAGGTATACTTTCTAACCAACACTCATATTATGATTTAACCACCCTATTTGAACATACGTGATACGTTCACTTTGACTGTACCATTCTAGGTAATTTATTTCATTTATTTATTTATTTTAAACATATCTAAAGCATTACAGAATTTATTTTATTAATTCATTAAATCAAAAATTCGAACGAGGATAACACATGAAAATCTCGAAAATTCTATGCAATTATAATTAAGCAATACCAATGCCAATATAGATAGTCTCGTAATTCAAGTACAAGGCCAATCTTCACACTAAATTTTGTAATCAGTATATAATATTATGTCGTTCATTATATAAATAAAAAAATATATAAGAAGTGGCAATGTGTTTTATTTAATTAAATATTACCTTATCATGATTAATAATTTGGTCCGGCCCTTGACAGGGAGACAGAATGATAATTTGGCCCCAGACCTAGGAAAGGTTACCCATGCCTGATATATGACGACCTTCGTGACAGAGTGGTTACGAGCTCTGACTTCCATGCCGAAGGTCCTGGGTTCGATTCCCGGTGATGGCAGTGTGATTGTCACACTGTCTTTGGTCTGGTGTAGAATTCACGTGACAATAAAATGGTGATAGATTGGCTACCTATCACATGTCACGAGAATCAATATAATAGCTAAGATTTTTTTTTAAATGTATACAGTAATTGGGTCGAAACGACCCGTTGTGTACATAAAAAAAAATAATAAATAATAATAATAACAATATAAAGGGTATAGCTATCATATTGATTCTCGTGATAGGCAGCTAAACTATCGCCATTTTATTATCACGGGAATTCTACGCCAGACCGAAGACAGTGTGACAATCACATTGCCTTTACTGGGATTCGAATCGGGGACCTTTTTTTCAGTCAAACTACTTATCACTCGGCTATGAAGATCGTCATTTGTTTTTGTTATTAAAAATTCGAATAGTTATTATATTTTTTAGTAACAATAACAAGTTTTATCTTCTTTTATTGATTTTTTTTTAAATTTGAATATGTATTGTTACAGATATAAAGCCCGAGTTGCCGCTGCTGGCCGACAAGCTAGGGTACTCGCTCCACAGTACGCCCAGCAACTCTCCGCTACTCAACCGCCACCACAAGATCGTTTCCAACTCCAGTACCGACTCCGCGGTGCATTCTGCCTACACGCACAGGTAACACTGATCCCATTCAATGTCTTCATTTCAATAATTATTCAATCATGTCTACACTGAGTAAGTGTGTCTGTGGCCTGATGTTAACTGTGCTAAAAGTGTAAATAACTGTTAAAAGTGCAAACGAGTGTGAAAAGTTTAAATAACTGTTAAAAGTGCAAAAGAGTGTGAAAAGTGTAAATAACTGTTAAAAGGGCAAAAGAGTATGTAAAAGTGCAAATAACTGTTAAATGTGCAAAAGAGGGTTAAAGTGCAAATAACTGTAAAAAGTGCAAAAGTGTGTGAAAAGTGCAACTTATTCTTAAAAGTGCAAAAGTGTGTGAAAAGTGAAAATAACTGTTAAATGTGCAAAAGTGTGTGAAAAGTGCAACTCACTCTTAAAAGTGCAAAAGTGTGTGAAAAATAATTGTTAAATGTGCAAATGTTTGTGAAAAGTGCAAATAACTGTTGAAAGTGCAAAAGGATGTGAAAAGTGCAAATAACTGTTGAAAGTGCAAGAGAATGTGAAAAGTGCAAATAACTGTTAAAAGTGTGAAAGTTAAAATAAAATTTCTAAAAAAAACACATTTTCATATGTATGAAAATTTTGTTCAGGTTTTTTTTTAAATTGAATATACGATTCCAGGTTTTCGTCAATAAGACGGAATTTTATGGGCAAATATGATTAAATTGAAATAAATTAAACATATTTTAAACCTACCCTTCTTGGAAGAGAAGCTCTGAAGTAGCCAAAGAGCCGCAGTTTATGGACCTCATTAATGTTGTGTATGTTTGTGATTTTCCAGTGTATACAGCAGCCCCTCGGCCAGTCCGGGGGCCACACGCCACGCTCCCTACACGCCCTCCCTCTCCCGGAATAACAGCGACGCCTCGCACTCCTCTTGCTACTCCTACAGCTCAGAGTTCAGTCCCACGCACTCACCCGTACAGGTATGCATATAATCACGAGAATCAGTAGCTAATAAATTGTGTACAGTAATTAGGTTTAAATTACCTGTCATATAAATTAAATTATTAAATTTTTAAGGAAAAAACGGTTAATTAGTTGGTTAGATTAAAAAAAAATGATATTATTTATTAATTGAATGTACCGTCCCATGGTATTTCAGGGTCGTCACCTGCCGTCTCACGCAGCGCTGTTCCGTTCGGAGCACAGCGGAGTGGTCCGGCAGGGAGGGGGGCCGGAGGGCAGCCTGGCCGCAGATAGTGGCAGCCCTGATCACCAGGGAGTCAGCAGACAGCAACTCATCAATAGGTACAGTAAAAGTCCGTTAATTCAAACAACGATAATTCGTAATTTTCATAATTTGCTCGGTCCAAAAATTTACTTTTCATAGTAAATTCTACCGTTAATTCGAAATTCTTAAAGTTTTTGGTCAAAATGTACCTACAATTCTAATAATTCAAATGAGACATCACATGAGGAAGAATCCGTTTGGAACGCTTAAATACATTAGTGCAAGCGAGATATCTATATATTACGTATTTCTCTTGAAAATATCACGCGGTAAAAAAGTGCAAAGCAATAAATGAGAACACTATGTAAAAAGGACAACAACAACAACAACAAACCATCACGCCGTTTCCCCGCAGGGGTAGGCAGAGAGAATGGACCGCCACACTACTCTATCCTGGCAAACCTCTCTAGCTTCCTCCACATTCATACAACGAGTCATACACGCACGTCGATTCCTCCGACTTCTAACATGACCAACCTTTAAAATTTGATTAATTTGGTCATGCCATGTTTTCCTCGGTCTGCCTCGACTTCGTACCCCATTTACATCATTAACGTATACTTTCTTAACCATTCTTTCTCCATCCATGTGTTCCATATGTCCGAACCAACGCAGCGATCCTTTCATAATTTTGTTCATAATACCTTCTTCCGCTCTACATTCCTTTCTTATATCAGCATTTGAGATTCTGTCGTATATCGTTCTACCACACATACGTCTTAGGACCTGATCTCTACCACATTTATTCTGATCTTATCCTTCTTCTGCCAGTTCCATGCTTCGCTTCCATACATTAGGGTTGGGACCAGAATTTCATTGTGAACGGCCGTTTTCGTCTTCATTGATAAATTTGTTTCCAATAACTATTTTTAA